>JARPMR010000024.1:18493049-19073467 GCA_029955525.1 Oeneis ivallda | reverse complement strand
GAAGTAACGTAAGGTTTCGTATCCCTAGGTGCGCCATCCTCCGATGCCATAACTCTATATCAGCACACATAGTTGAGGCTAAGGCTTGATTCTGAAATATGGATTTTAGTTTAAATACACCATTTTCTAAAATACCTGTATGAGAAACTTCTCCCTTAACCTTACATCCATCAGATTTCATAATCTGACATCCATCCTTTGTAAACACTACCACATTTCCTCTCTTCACAATCGTACTTACACTTAGTAAATTACAATTAAGAGTTGGTACAAGCATTACATTATTTACTCTCAGACCTCCACTCACTATCGCACACGCAATCTCCATGTGTCTATCACAAGACTTGAACTCTTTCAACCAATCCTTTTGGCTTGTCATGTGACTTGAAGCTCCAGAATCCAAAATCCAATCCATCTTATTCTCGGTGGTCATTAGCCCTAGACCCAGCGCTACTGCCGCGTCGCTTTTCTTTGGTTTAAGTGAACATTCCCTTGCTTTATGAGGACCATCGCATATGAAGCATTTGATCTTTTTTATATCAAACTTCTTGGATTTCTTCTTTAATTTTGGTTTCTGGCAAATTAATGCGTTCGTGCTACTAGAAGCATCTCCTTGAATGTAATCTTCTTCCATTTGGAACAGTTTGGATTTCACGTAATCTGTAGTCAGAGTTGTATTAGAATTTTCAATCGCCATTCTCAGGGGTTGAAATTTCTCCGTCAGGCCTTGTAGCATCAGGGCTGCGAGTAACTCGTCATCTATCTGCTTATCTAAATCACGAAGTTGCTGTGCCACCGTCATAATAGTGGTAACGTAGTCACGTAATGATATAAAATTCTCCAATTTTATACTGACTAACTTGGACAGCAACCTGCATCTGTTGTTCAACCCTTTGTCTTCAAACGCATTCTTCAAGGCATCCCAGGCCTCCTTTGCAGTCTTTGATTGACGAACGTGAACTAGACAGTGTGGTCTTACCATTAAGCAGATTTTTGCTCTAGCCTTCTGATCCTTTTTAATGCCTTGTACATCTGTGGCACTCGGTGTTGTCGCTGTATATTCCCAAAGGTCCTCATGGATTAAGTGTAGTTCCATTTGGAACTTCCATGTTGCATAATCCACACTACCATCCAATTTTACCATACTTGGAAGGCTCGATAAACTTTGCGTTTCCATCACGATTTCTTTCTTCGCTGCAGCCATAACCTATTGGTAGCTGTATAGCAGAGTGATCCAGCTACCAATACTCAAAAATAATTATAAAAGAAATACGTGATGATGTTGTAAGTCCAGTTTTATTGAGTGACACAATAAGAATAATAACAAAATAAGACTTGACACATTCTTAGTTTAAATGCAAAGGAGGTGTATAGTTATAAAGCAGGGTTTATGAATATTAAAAAAGTATTTACTCCAACAGTTTTGCATTGAGCATTGACGCGAGTTTGCCGGAGGTAGTAGTTGTGCTAGCCAGCGATCCTATGTGACGATCGTATTAGATTCCATTTTTAAAAATTTTCAATTTAGAAAACCAAATGCCGAGTTGTGGTATATATCATATAAAAATAAAAATTTTACCTTTTGTATGAAACAGCTGATATTTTTTTGCGATTTCAGAGGTTTGTCCACATAGTGAAAATTGTTCATATTCACAAGTACATTCACCCCTTAAATGGTGCAAACTGATTTTTCTACACTTGTATACATTTTAGAAATCAATTTAATAAATAAATTTTGAGTCCTAAACCTAAAACTACATTCGATAAAATTTATGAATCTCTGCACATCACTATCGTCAATAAAGTAATACAATTATTTCCTTCAAAGTCGTTATCAATTAATACGGAACTTCATGAGCGGACAAACGTCAAACCGGCCATCATAGCGTGCCGCTAGTGTAGTCGCTGTTCAATGTTGTTAATACCTACTCTGTGGTTGTACCCAGCAGCAACTTGCTAATTGACGTACTTGATTTCAACCGGAAAATTTACTTTCACTTCTGGTTGTGAGCTTGTATTCGGCCAATAGCTTTATTTCACAATCAAACTGTCGAGACAACCTATGAATTCACCGAGTTTGACCGCGACATTCCATTTAGTTATTTGCTAGTTTGCCACGCGAACAAAAGTTAATGCAGTGAGCCGGGAGCCACTCACGGCCAAAACTGTTCAAACTTCAATGGTTCTTTCAAGTAATAATGGAGTAGTAGTGCTGTAGGCATTCTGTTTAATATTCTTCATACATTTCCTAATACAAAGAAAAGAACATGGGTTTGGAGAAACGTCACAATAATGAGGTACTTACAGTCTTTTTTTGATTTAATGTTATAAATAAATTATAATAAAATTATACTTCCTAAGTTGTTTGAATGAAAATATTACTTTACTTATGTACAGTATAGTACTGAGTATTTTGTACTTAGTCATTTTATGTAGTGCAGGAAATGCTCCAATGCCATAACACTATGTAAGTAAATATTCTAATAGGTATAGAAAAAATATTGACTACTTATATTACAGTATACTTAAGTTATTTTTGAATATTTTTAGTTAGCTTATGTTGTACCTACACATGCCCAGTTGTTTGAAGAGGGCCCAAATAATAAAATGAAATATAGTTTTATTTAAACAATAATTCAAAAACTTGTATTTATTAAACTTTTAAAATTTACTTTTTAACTGACTCCAAAAAAGGAGGAGGTTCTCAATTCGTGTTTTTTATGTGTGTTCACCAATTACTCGAAGATGCCTGAACCGATTTAGAAAATTCTTTTTTTGTTTCAAAGGTGGTCCCAATATATTTTATTGATCAGTCGAGCGGATTTTAAGAAATCAACAATAATTTATATACTTTGTAGTGGTGGCGGACGTTTGAAGTCAGTTTTTTAAAAGTATTTAATTATTAAGATCCTCAAAATACAAAATTATTTTTATCTATTGGGCTTTGGGAGCCCACTGCATTATTAAACTAAGAAAACCCCTACCTTCATATGCTTAACACAGCAATGAGAAAAACAAGAAAAAAATTGAGTTAATTACACCTAAACCATCCACTAAGTAGGAGTCTCTTTACGTAGGTAGCCCCTACATACAATCCCTTACCCAAGGTCATTTCCACCTAGGGTTCCCAACCCTCCCGGATTGCCCGGGAGACTCCGGTAATAATGGTTAATCTCCCGACCTCCCGGGGAACCATAATTTCTCCGGTTTTTCTAAAAATTTAAAACAGTGGTATAACTTTGAAGATCCGGAATACCAAGCAATGAAAATTTTATCTCTAAAAGAACCTATCACATGGACAGGAATTACTAGACTCCAGGAATTGTTAAATATTGACTTAGATAGTGACAAACTTTACCATGAGTTTGGACTTTTGCGTGAGATGCAACCACATCTCGTTGATGAAAATCAAGTGGATTTACGCTGGGTTGACTTCTTTACTAAATCTAAAGATAGAAGATCCTTGTTCCGAATTGAAAAAAATGGTCACATTTGTTCTTTCCATTCCTGTCTCTAATGCTTCTTGCGAGCGTGTATGCAGCTTAATGGAACAAGCATAGAGCAAGGAAAGAAACCGAATGAGTATTTCTTTAGTAAAAGCTGAGTTACAAGTACTACAACCAAAATAAATATAAATTTAAAAATTAATTGATTTTCTTTCCACGTACACCCCCCCCCCCCCCCCCCCCTCAATTATCCATAAGTCTCCCGGGTTGGTCCTTTCGAGAGTTGGCAACCCAATTCCACCTTTAGGTGTTCTCTATCTTCTTGTTGTCAACTGATAGACATCCACTGCTGGACAAAGGTCTCCTGCATGGACTTCCACAAGCCTTGGTCTTGCCTGAATCCAGTGGCTCCCTGCGACTCGTTTGGTGTGTCAGCCCAACTGGTGGGGGGGTCTGACAGCACTGCACTTCCCGGTGCAGAGTCACCACTCAACTATGTGCCCCGCCCATTTCCACTTCAATTTCGCGACTCGCATAGCTATGTCAATGACTTTGGTTCTACGGATCCTGATTTCTGATCACCTTTAGGTTTCTGGTGTGCCCTATAGGTTCATGAAAACGAAATTGACGGAAAGTTTCACCTAACTTAGCGTAGGTTGCCCATAATAGTTAGGGAACATTGATGAAAACTGCAAAAAAAAGCAGCGATAGGACTGTGGTCTCCTATTCGAGGGGTTGCAGGTTTAATCCCGGGTAGGCACCTCTGACTTTTCGGAGTCAAGTGCGTTTAAGCAATTAAATATCACTTGCTTCAACTGTGAAGGAAAACATTGTGAGGAAACCTGCACACCTAAGAGTTCTTCATAGTTCTTAAGGGTGTGTGAAGTCCGCCAATTGGCATTGGGCCAGTGTGGGGGACTATGGCCTATAACCCTTCTCTGAGAGGAGACCTGCGCTCAGTAGTGAGCCGTTGATGGGTTGCTAATGATGATGATGATGAAAACTGCATAGTATAAATTCTCAAACTAATTCTAGGAAACTAACTCGGAGTACCTCTACCAGCCAGACATCCTCCAGAAGCTGGACTTCAGACAGAGTCCGGCCAAGTTCAGTCCCCAGATAAGCGCTGCCCAGCCTGGCGAGGACTGGATGGTGGTGAGGCCGTTGCAACGAGCAGACTTTGATAAAGGCTTCCTGCAACTGCTCAGTCAGTTAACTAGCACTGGCAATATCACTAGGAAACAATTTGATGGTAAGTATTTTTAACCAACTTCAAAAATGGAGGAGGTCTTTCTTTTTAATGTATGTTCACCAATTATTCGAACACATCTGAACTGATTTGGAAAATTCTTTTTTGTTTCAAAGAGTATATATACTTCCCAGGTGGTCCCATTTAAATTTAATCAAAATCGGTCAAGCGGTTTTTAAAAAATAGACGATAAATTATATACTTTATAGTGACGCGGGCGTTTGAAGTCGGTTTTTTAAAAATAATTTTTATATTAAATTATTTTATCCATGCTAATAACTGTAGTTCACTGTAGAGTGTAGAGTTATAAGTTGTGTTTTGAACTTTTGAATAGTGTGTAGTATGCAGCCTTTGAATTAACACAGAAGAGTCAACAACAAGGCAATAGAAATGCTGTGTTGTTGTGTTGTTGTCCCCGCATTGGAGACTCCCAGAGTCTCCAACGCGATATACAGGGTGGAAAAAAATTATGGGCCCTGGAGGGGAACTACCTTAAATCCTTAAGTTAGATCATTTTACTTAAAGGAAACATTCCCTTATTTTTAAAAAGAAACAAAACTGCATTCAAAGTTTTTCAAAAATTCGCTTGTCTCACCCGGGAATCGAACCAGCTAAAAATTCAAAAAATAAATACCCGCTATTTTATTGCACTAGTCGATACAGTCGATGTTAAAGATAAAATTTCTCCAAGAAACATTATGTCTTACACTCGTCTGTCGTACAAGATATCCATTAAATCCAATATTTAGTATACAAGTTCTTTAGTCAACATTACCTAGAACTGTTCACTTTCAACAAGTAAAAGACACGTTAGGTATAATTTTCTAATAACTTTAACATCCAGACATTGTATGAAGTACAAATCTTGCTAATTTTACTATCATAAGTACCCTTTTGAAGACTTACATAAGAAAATCGTTTAATGGTAATAATAATTCTATGCACATTTCCTTCTTGCGAAAAGTTTAAAAATTTAAACGTTTAACTTTGCGGTGCGGGACAGCAATTTTGAAATTCAATGACACATTTTGAGCATTTTTATCGATTTTGTTTTGTTTTGTTTCCATTTAGTAATTGTGTAATAATGGCGTACAATTCGATTTATTAGAAGCTTAAGTACTTTTCAAACGAGAATTGTAATTTATCCGACAGTGTTGAAGCTAAATTGCAATCCTTTTTTTTTCAATTCATTAAAAAACGATTTTATCTAAATCTTCAACAAGGTACTTAGAGATAATTAGCAAGCATATACTTCATACAATGTTTTTGGATGTTAGACTTATATGAAAATTATAACGTGTCTTTTACTTGTTGAAGGTGAATAGTTCTAGGGAATGTTGATTAGAGAAATTCGATTTTATGGATATCTTGTACGACAGACGAGTGTAAGACATACTGTTTCTTAATAAAATTTTTTCTTTAACATCGACTGTATCCAGTAGTGCAATAAAATAGCGGTTGTTTATTTTTTGAATTTTTAGCTGGTTCGATTCCCGGGTGAGACAAGCGAATTTTTGAAAAACTTTGAATGCAGTTTTATTTCATTTTAAAAATAAGGGAATGTTTCCTTTAAGTAAAATGATCTAACTTAAGGATTTAAGGTAGTTCCCCTCCAGGGCCCATAATTTTTTTCCACCCTGTATACGTATTCACTACTACAGATAAAGTGATGTGTGAGGTAAGCGAACGATGCGACGCATTTGCATCTTTAACTTGCTATTCTTACGGATTATTTCTGTCTGCACACATTCAGTGTACATGTGTATGCGTCTTTGAGTATATAACCAACACATGCGTGGTTGCGTAGTAATGTAATTGTGTATGTGTTTGTAGCTGCGAGGCGGCGACATGCGTTCTGTATAGCTCGACGTGGCACAAATCATTTCTATTGCCTTGTTATTACCATTTCTGAGTCCACCACGCTGGTTCAATGGGAATTAGCAGACTTCACACACCTTTGAGAACATTATGGAGAACTCTCAGGCGTGCAGGTTCCCTCACTATGTTTTCCTTCACCATTGAATCATGTGATATTAAATTGCTTAAAGATAAAAAATACATAACGTGAAAAGTCAGAGGTTCATGTCCGGGATAGAACCCGTGACCCGCCGAATAGGAGACTGCTATCCTAACCACTAGGCTATCGCTTCTCACGCAATACATCATCATTCATCATACTAATATTATAAATGCGAAAGTGTGTTTGTTGGTTTATCCTTCAACCACGCCGCAACAGAGCCACGGATCGACGTGAATTTTGGCATGGGTATAGTTGAGGACCTGGACAGTGATATAGGGTACTTTTTATCCTCGAAAATCAAAGAGTTCCCGAGGGATTTTAAAAACTAAATCCACGCGGACGATGTCGCGGGCATAAGCTAGTATTATAATATTATTAAGACTTAAGAAATGCCTAGAGTTTTATTAAAGACATTTGACATTATCAAGCTGACCTTGCAAACTA
The DNA here is from genome assembly GCA_029955525.1 of Oeneis ivallda. Lineage (NCBI taxonomy): Eukaryota > Metazoa > Arthropoda > Insecta > Lepidoptera > Nymphalidae > Oeneis > Oeneis ivallda. The sequence goes on along the minus strand of JARPMR010000024.1, from coordinate 19,066,308 downwards.
GTATGGGTGTAAACTTATTATAATTCAAAACTGGTTTTCTTCCTGTTCAGAGTTATTTATGTGAAATATGTTGCATGTACGTAATGCATAGTAAGGACCTTATTTTTTATCAATCAGTAACTAATAACTAGTGGTGACTTTACTGTATTGACTTTAATTTAGTTTCAATAGTTTGAAATATTTTCTACATTGGTAATAATTTAATAAGCAGTGATAGCCTAGTGGTTAGGACTGTGGTCTCCTATTCGGGGGGTCGCAGGTTCGATCCCGGGTACGCACCACTGACTTTTCGGAGTCAAGTGCGTTTAAGCAATTAAATATCACTTGCTTCAACGGTGAAGGAAAACATCGTGAGGAAACCTGCACATCTGAGAGTTCTTCATAATGTTCTCAAAGGTGTGTGAAGTCCACCAATTCGCATTGGGCCAGCGTGGTAGACTATGGCCTATAACCCTTCTCTGAGAGGAGACCTGCGCTCAGTAGTGAGTGCCGTTGATGGGTTGCTGATGATGATGATGATGATGATGAATAATTTAATCTCTTTAACAAGATCATAATTTTTTTAGGGTCTGAAAAAAAAAATTGAACCTTTGTTATCCATCTGTGAGTCAAGACCCTTAGAGTTGAAATTGATACTGAATATGAGTCAATGGTTCCTCAAGTTCCTCAATAAGAAGTTACAGCTTTTCAAATCTAATCATCTGATAAGCTGGTCTAGTGCTACTAATATTATAAATGCGAAAGTTTGTGAGTATGGATGGATGTTTGTTACTCTTTCATGCTACAACGAATGAACCGATTTGGCTGAAATTTAGAATGGAGATAGCTCATACTCAGGATTAACACAAGCTACATTTTATCCCGGAAAATTAAAGAAATCCCGCGGGAATTAAAAAACCTTAATCCACGCAGACGAAGTCGCAGGCATCGTCTAGTAATTAACATAATCCTCGCAAGGTATAGAACCCTCGGTGCGCGAGTATGTCTCGCACTTGGCAGGTTTTTGGAACGAAGTTCCTTATAGGGCGTTGCGGAGGGGTACCCTAGCCGGCAAAAAACGTCCGTAACGTTAAATAAAAGCGTAAGATTTTTTCGTCACAGTCCTTGTTTTATTATTGTCTTCGTTTATTTTACACATTCTATCAATGCTTCGATGGCGCAGGGGTAAAAAGAAGGAGTGATACTATCGGTTCAGAGGTTCGAATCCTGACTTCAGATAATTATTATTTATGATTATGATTTTATAATTTATAATATTTGGTAAAAAATTAAAAACAAATTACATTTGCTAAATAATTTTATGAAGTAGTTTTTTTGATGTTTATCGATAAAAAAATCATGACAATAAATGTATACCCGAATAATTATTTTCTTTATACCTCGAATAGAACTTGAAATTAATATTTTTATAATAAGGAACTTCGTTCCTATCTCGTGTGTGTGACACCACACGACTTTTTTTATTTATTCACTAGCGGACCCACCGAACTTCGTACCGCCAACAAAAATATTTAGTGGTTGGTCACCCTTATCATTTAGGGGTATGAAAAATAGATAGTAGCCGATTCTCAGAACTACTGAATATGCATATTTTGGTAAAAATCAGTAAAGCCGTTTCGGAGGAGTAAGGTAACTAACATTGTGACACGAGAATTTTATATATTAGACTAGCTGACCCAGCCACGCGTTGCTGTGACCCAGTAGGTATAATAGATTAAATTAATATTAAGATAAAAACTATCCTATCTTTCAAGTTTGACCAAATTACAGATAGTTACGAAGTTTTATCAAAATCGGTTCAGTAGTTTAGGAGTCCATCGCGGACAAACAACGTGACACGTAATTTATTAAGATTATATATTAGATTAGCTGATGCCCGCGACTTCGTCCGCGTGGATTTAGTTTTTAAAGTCCCTCGGGAACTCCTTGATTTTCCGGGATAAAAAGTAGCCTAGATGTTGACCCGAGTAATAAGCTACCACGGTATAAAATTTTGTAGAAATCTGTGCGGTAGTTTTTACGTGAAAGAAGGACAAACAAACAGACAAAAAAAAATTTAGCTTCTGTTTTGATATCTGTATCTTGAACACAATTAGAAGCAAAAACCCTTTTTTGAATCTATTTCATGTACAGAATTGGTTTCGTTTCTGTTTTATTATATGTATAGATGACAAGATAGCCCTTGACTTGTTAGTGACGATGCAAGCTAATACAGTAGCAGGCCCGTACGTATGAATGAATGAATGAATGAAATTCTATTCACAAAAATGCAGGTACAACATGATTGTAAACAGGAAATCGAGCCTAATACATTTAACCAGTACTGGTGTGTGAATATTTATAATGTCAATTTAAGTATAAACAAAATGTCAATATTAAAAACTAATACATAATTTTAAAAGTTATTCCATAATTTTGAATGTATTTATGTCCATTAAATTGTCAAAAATAATTAATCAATAAAAATAATAATCTACATATTATGGACACTGTACTTAATATTATCTATGTTCAATACATTGTACAATAGTAGTGCAATTATAGTTTAGGTACGAATTATTAATTAGAGATGCTGTGGTCTGTTAAATAATCATTAATATGGTAATAATTTTTATTTAGTAATAATTTATAAATTTTATTTCTAAATACGGCCGTAGGTTTTCCTTTTAAACTATCAGGCAATTTATTAAATAATTTAATTGCCATGCATTACGCACTGTTAGAGAACAATTTAAGTTTTATTCGAGGTAAGCACATTTTGTCTTTTCGGTGGGTTCTTCGGTTATTCTCGTATTTGGTAAGGTCGGGAAAGATAGTTGTATGAGAGCTTTTTAATGAAACCCATATCCCTCAACAGTTTACACGCTCCATTGTGCTGGAACGCTGAATTGCTCGGAGGCACGTCTTTGACGGTAGAATAGAATAGAATAGAAATGTTTTTTATTCAAATAACTTTTTTACGAGTGCTTTTGAATCATCAATGAGTCTACCACTGGTTCGGAATACCCTTCCTGCCGAGAAGAACCAGCAAGAAACTCGGCAGTTGCTCTTTTCAAAACAAGTTTACATTATAATAGATACTAGCTGATGCCCGCGACTTCTGCGTGGATTTAGTTCATAATATCCCGCGGGAAATCTTTGTCACCCTCCAGGTTCTCACCTATACCTATCCAATAAATCACGTCCATCCGTAGCTTTGTAGCAGGAAACATTTGATCGTCTTGCTCGCGGCATTGTTAATGATGATTCAAAGAGAAAACATATTACTGATGATATTATCAATTACGTTTAGCTATCATTTTTATAATTGTCAAATTTTTTACCATACTTAACCAAAGACAAAATTACGTTTAGCTGTCATTTACGTTTTGTTATTCCACTGTCATTTGCGTTTTGTTATCCCATGTCAGATGCGTTTTTGTTATACCACGTTTTATAGTGACTTGACGGAAACGCGTTCGAACGGGATAAAAAGTATCGTATGTTCGTCTCCTGGTTCTAAGCTACCTCTCCACCAATTTTCAGCCAAATCGGTTCATCCGTTCTTGAGTTATAAATAGTGTAACTAACACCACTTTCTTATATATATATATATATATATATATATATATATAGATATAGATTATGCTTAAATGCAGTGTTTCCAAAATAAGGGGAAGTTCCACAAAAACATACCTTATTATATCTAATTATAATTCAACACATGTTAAGATGAAAGTAGCCCCATTCCCGCCGGTGACACCCTTTCACGAGCATGACGCATGACCCAGCCATTGCTTCGCTTCGGTAGTAAATATCATTCGTCTATGTAGGGTGGTAACTATAGCCACGGCCAAAGCCTCCCACCAGACCAGACCACAGACAATTCAGAAATTATAAATTCCTAAATTGCCCCCACCGGGAATCGAACCCGAGACCTCCCAGTTATACGACCACAGCGCTCACCACTGCGCCAGGGAGGGCGGTAACTAAACAAGGCCAAAGCCTCCCACCAGACTAAAACTATCCCACTCAAAATTTCGAAAAAACTGCATACCACAGCTTCATCATCATCATTTTTTTCTAATTAGTGCATAAACAATTTTTAAATTACTTTTAAATTCACAGTCTCATTTTCGTAACCTGTTATCGAATAAGTTTATTTAATCAGATAATGGTTGTAGTTAATTCAAAACGTAAAGTACGTGAAAGTTTACGATGTTCTTCTGATAAGTATAATAATAATTGAAACACTTACAATGTTGTTTTGTTATCACTTATTATTTTATTAGGATAAGCACTATAAAAGAGACCGACAAGTAATGTGCATAGATTTTTTGTTAGACCATAATATACAAACCTAGATTCATCATCATCATCTCCCTATCCTTTTCCCACGCTATGTGGGGTCGGGACAACATGGCTTGTAAGCCATGTAGTAAGTGGTTCGGCTTGACATTTTACGACCGGCCGCCTGCCTGACGTCAACCCTCCTTGGGTATGCTTTTGTTGGTGGAAAGGAAATGATAGAACCGCCACCTTTCGGTTTATTAGGGTAGGTAGTACTCTAGAGTCTAGTTGTCTAGTCTATGTGGGCACTATGTATGTAGCGTCCACGCATTGGAGAGCTTCCAGTTCTTTTGTATTCGTGGATAGCAATGTGGTATCCCGTGAAGATAGAATAAATTCAGTATCCTCTTCATCATCAGGTTCTGGTTTCAAAACTGTGCTCACTTCTTCTTCTTCTTCTTTATCAACCGATAGACGCCCACTGCTGGACAAAGGTCTCTTGCATTGACTTCCACAGGCCTCGGTCTTGCGCCGCCTGAATCCAGCGGCTCCCTGCGACTCGTTTGATGTCGTCGGTCCACCTGGTGGGGGGTCTGCCAACACTGCGCTTCCCGGTGCGGGGTCGCCACTCCAGCACCTTGGGACCCCACTTACTTGACATATGTGAATGTCTGTGAATGTCAGCAGCTTGTATACAAACCTAGATTCAATAGATTAAAAAAAAAAACAAAAAGTGTGGATGACGATGCTTGATTCCCAAAATCAAGCGAAACGTTTGTCGAGGTTTGGGGTTTGGGCCTTAGAACGTCGTAACCGCCCAGCTTTATGTTCCATCTTAGTGCCTTAACCATTGAGCCGATTTTAATAAATCAGGTGTCACCGTGTCAAACGACTCTTTATTAATGTCCGACATCTATGCTATATTTTATACTTACGAGCGATGTTTTGTTTCACTCGCACCTGTGATGGCAATAAACGAAAATTGGATATAATATAGACCTGTGTCATCCATCCATCAGCCTGTATTCGTCCACTGCTGGACATAGGCCTTTCCGAGAGCGCGCCACCAAACACGGTCCTCCGCCTTCCTCATCCAACCGCTTCCCGCCACCTTCTTAAGGTCATCGGTCCAGCGAGCTGGAGGGCGTCCTACACTGCGCTTGCCGGTACGCGGTCTCCACTCCAGAACACGTCTGCCCCATCCGCCATCGGTTCTGCGACAGATATGACTGCCCACTGGCCACTGCCACTTCAGCTTGCTAATCCTCAGATTATTATATTATTAATATAGGTGAACTTAGTTTTTATTTTAGCCCTAATCCCACGCCTACTATTCCTACTTCAATGGGTTGTAAACTTCGAATTTTATTTTCAATTTCAGAACGTTTCACGCAAATGAAGGCGTCCGGCGGATATTACGTCACAGTGATAGAGGACAAGCGCGTCGCGAAAATCATCGGCGCGGCCACGCTCACCATCGAACAGAAGTTCATACACAACTGCTCAGTGGTACGTCCCAACTCCCAACATTCACTGTGCGGTGTAGCGTAATGCGCGAGACAGGCAATAGAACTTATATAACTTACATCTATATATATATCTATAAAAGAAAGTGTTGTTAGTTACACTATTTATAACTCAAGAACGGATGAACCGATTTGGCTGATAATTGGTGGAGAGGTAGCTTAGAACCAGGAGACGGACATAGGATACTTTTTATCCCGTTCGACCGCGTTTCCGTCATGTCACTATAAAACGTGGTATAAGAAAAACCCATCTGACATGGAATAACAAAACGTAAATGACAGCTAAACGTAATTTTGTCTTTGGTTAAGTATGCTAAAAAATTTGACAATTATAGAAAGTGTTATAATAAAGCATTACTGATATTATAAATGCGAAAGTGTGTTTGTTTGTTGGTTTGTCCTTCAATCACGTCGCAACAGAACAGCGGATTGATGCAATTTTTTGCATGGGTATCAGTATTATAAGGTCTGTGGGTATAGTAAAGGATGTAGTAGTGGTTCCTCAGACCGGGAGAGCTACTTTTTACCTCGGATAATGAAAGAGTTCCCGCGGGATTTTTAAAAACTAAATCCATGCGGACTAAGTCGCGGGCATCAGCTAGTAACTTATATAACTTATAGTTCTTTTATTTCACGAAGCTACGCGCGCTTTACTTGTGTAACCAAGTATACAACACGGTACGAATATGTGCGTGAAGACAAGTAGACGGTACTCTCAGTACTACCGCGCTGCCGCACACATTTACAGCGTGTTTGTACACTTGGTTACTACAAGTAGAGCGCGTCGCTTCGTGAGATAAAAATACTATAACTCATTTTGTACCATATTGTTACAATCATAGTCAGTATACCTACAGATATTGCTAGACAAACAAACGAATACAAAGCGCCTTAAAAGATGGCATATACTGGAGCTGAATGGGAGGTGAACTGTCCAACTAACAACATGAAAGGGGGGGGGGGGGTCATTTGTTGAAATACCCCCTATAGTCAACTAAGATCTAACCAATACCCCACATCTGATAAAGGCTGAAGAAGCCGATGGCAGATGGATGTAATAATTAAAAAAAAAAAATTGTTACAATCATAAGTGTCATGACACACCTGCCGAAAGTACGGCACTTACCAATACTTCCGCGGCGGAAATATCGGTCGTAGTATTCGGTTGATATGACACATCAAACGTGCCGAACTGTCTGCATTATGAACTACATGAACTTTATCGCGTTGATGTGTCGCTTGCTTGCAAAATACATTAAGAGTGGGTGTGCGCTCGTTGACAGTAAACAGATTTGATTTTTACAGTAGTAGATCAAGTTTCAATTATCCGAAAAAAAACACGCAAAAATTACATCATACTGCCAAGGGACGTGCTTGGGCAAAAACATAAAATGATGAAATTTGTTCGATAATAAAAAATCGCGAAGTTAGGTCTAATTTTTAACCAGTATTCATTTATTTTCAATGTGTTGCATATTACAGAGCCAAAATTTTTACATTAAATTCCGATTGATATTATCAAGAGAGTAGCCTAGTGAATTGAAAAGAAAATGAATATTTTACGAGTTACAAAGTATTTGGCGCTTACTACACTCTTATTCAGCGCAAAACGCTTTCTTTTGTCGCGCCTCACATGAGGTCTCGGCTATATTTTATCTCATCGCGAAATCTGATTTTTTTTGGTGTTATACGCGCTCTTAAACGCGTTCTCGCGGAAAGAGTAGCTCGACGAAAGGTTCGCCGCTACGCAGAACGCGACGTAATTTAGGCTGGTGTGTCACAGGCAACTGAGAACACTTTGCAAGCGTATTGAGCCGAACTTTCGGCGACGTAAACTACGCAGATGTGTCGCGACACTAAGGTTCAAGTTACGAAAATTGATTTTCTGAAAAAAGTGTGAAATTGAACCTTATGACTGCAAAAATATGGTGCAAAATGAGTTATGGGTACACCGCAGAGTACCAACTTTATCAAACGCCGTAATGGTTAAGACATAGCTCAGCGAGTCGCGAAACTGAAGTGGAAATGGGCTGGGCACATAGTTCGATGAGCTGATGGTCGTTGGGGTCCCAAGGTGCTGGAGTGGCGACCCCGCACCGGGAAAGGCGACCACGAATCGGAAGCGTAGTGTTGGCAGACCCCCCCCCCCCCCCCCACTAGATGGACCGTAGATCAAAAAGTCGCAGGGAGCCGCTAGATGCAGTGGGCGCAAGACCGAGACCTGTGGAAGTCAATGCAAGAGACCTTTTAAGATGACGCCTTGGACCAAAAAACACGAAAACGAGTACTTTTGAATGCGTAGTGTGAGTGCAACGAATGATATAATTAGAATTTTTAAAATATCGTAAAAAAGGGGAAAACCTGTATAATTTCTTAAATCGGACACAATTTTTAAAAATAGTCTGACATATTTTAAACAAAAAGTACAAACTTCACACCAAAAAAGTTCAAATGCTTGGAATTATCAGCGACAACATCCTATTATTTTTTACGAATAAAATAGCCAGACCGCTATTCTATTTCATAGATCGAGAAGTTATTTTATTTTATGCTTATGTTATGAGTAATTACATAAAAACCCAGTCAAAGTCACCCGCTGGCACGGTCCGGTCGAGTGCGACGCGTACAACAAGTCAGGGTGAGCGTTGAGTGCGAGAGAGAGAGCGGTACTCGATTTTTTGAAACAATAGTTTATCAATGCGTCGCCTTAACAGTGAAAGTCTATCCTTACTAATATTATAAGTTCGAAAGTGTGTTTGTTTGTTGGTTTGTCCTTCAGTCACGGCGCAACAAGCTTACAGATCGACGTGATTTTTTGCATGGGTATAGTTGAGGACCTGGAGAGCGACATAGGCTACTTTTTATCCGGGCAAAATCAAAGAATTCCCGAGGGATTTTTAAAAACTAAATCCATGTGGACAAAGTCGGAGGCAAAAATTAAGTTAGTAAGGTAATATGCCACAGCGAGCTTTGCAGTTTGATATAGGCTTTTTTTGGAACGAAGTTCTTAGACTTGGAGGATGGGGGCTGGGCGAAAAAAAGTGTAAGAATTTTTCCGTCACGACCTTTGTGTGTTTCCTTCGTTTATTACACACGTTCCGTCATAGCTTTGGTGGCGCAGCGGCTAAACGAACGAAACTATCGGTCAGGGGGTTCGATTCCTGACTTCATTTTTATTTTATTTATTTTTATTATTGATTTGTTATTTTCAGCGCGGCCGTCTGGAAGATGTCGTCGTGAACGACACGTACAGAGGAAAACAATTAGGAAAGTTGTGAGTATCATTTCAATACAAAAATGAAATGAAAGGAGGTGTCCCATATGGTCTAAGAGCCCAGGACGATCAGACCTTTGTCATTTTATAAAAAGCTGAAAGTTTCTCTGCGTATGCCCTCCCTTAAAGTAAGAGAGATCCCGACTATGAAGTTTGGATCATGGTGGCTTTGGGAGATATCAGGTAGCAAAGATTTCAAATTTCAAAATTATATATTTCACGTAGGCCAACCTCTGGCTCTTATGACACGTCATTACTCTGTCACCGGTTCGGAAAGCGGATTCTGCTGAGAAGAGCCAGCAAGAAATTCAGCAGTCACTCGTTTCAAAATAATCAGTTTACAATATTATTATATTGTTATGTGTAGTTTAGAAACCTTTGCTGCTTGATTTGGTAAACCATGTATTTTTATGGGATAAGATTAATCGATGGTATAATCTATCTTTATTCCGAATTTCAGCGAAATGAGTTCATTAGTTGGACGTAGTTATGCAAAAACGTTCCAACCCACAGCAAGTTTTCAGTCAGATTGATGCGTTTTTAATTGTTTTTAGCTATGAATGTGTTATGCATTGAGGGTTGGAACATTGGGAATAAAATAATAATTATGTAAGGACTGGAAAGTTTTGATTTTATGAAGAAGAAGATATTAAGAAGGGTGTTTTAAAAACGTAGCTTAGTGTTTTTGACAGAATTGTGGGTTGGAACGTTTTTGCATAATTACGACCAGTTGTGACATGAAGAAGTAATACCTGAATTTCGATTTTTCGAAATCCTATGGGAACCATGAATTTTACGGGATAAAAAGTAGCCTGTGTTAAACCTATTCAGTTAAACATTCAGTTATACACATAAAATTATTTTCTTGATAGTTCGGGTTACAGTTTTTAAACTTTTATGATAGGATCGTGGTGACGGTGTCGCTCCTGGCGCAGGCGCTGGGGTGCTACAAGATGTCGCTGGACTGCAAGGACCACCTCGTGAAGTTCTACACCGGCCTCGGCTACAAGCTGGAGCCGGGCAACTCCAACGCCATGAACATGCGGTCAGTATAACTAGGATCGTGGTGACGGTGTCGCTCCTGGCGCAGGCGCTGGGGTGCTACAAGATGTCGCTGGACTGCAAGGACCACCTCGTGAAGTTCTACACCGGCCTCGGCTACAAGCTGGAGCCGGGCAACTCCAACGCCATGAACATGCGGTCAGTATAACTAGGATCGTGGTGACGGTGTCGCTCCTGGCGCAGGCGCTGGGGTGCTACAAGATGTCGCTGGACTGCAAGGACCACCTCGTGAAGTTCTACACCGGCCTCGGCTACAAGCTGGAGCCGGGCAACTCCAACGCCATGAACATGCGGTCAGTATAACTAGGATCGTGGTGACGGTGTCGCTCCTGGCGCAGGCGCTGGGGTGCTACAAGATGTCGCTGGACTGCAAGGACCACCTCGTGAAGTTCTACACCGGCCTCGGCTACAAGCTGGAGCCGGGCAACTCCAACGCCATGAACATGCGGTCAGTATAACTAGGATCGTCGTGACGGTGTCGCTCCTGGCGCAGGCGCTGGGGTGCTACAAGATGTCGCTGGACTGCAAGGACCACCTCGTGAAGTTCTACACCGGCCTCGGCTACAAGCTGGAGCCGGGCAACTCCAACGCCATGAACATGCGGTCAGTATAACTAGGATCGTGGTGACGGTGTCGCTCCTGGCGCAGGCGCTGGGGTGCTACAAGATGTCGCTGGACTGCAAGGACCACCTCGTGAAGTTCTACACCGGCCTCGGCTACAAGCTGGAGCCGGGCAACTCCAACGCCATGAACATGCGGTCAGTATAACTAGGATCGTGGTGACGGTGTCGCTCCTGGCGCAGGCGCTGGGGTGCTACAAGATGTCGCTGGACTGCAAGGACCACCTCGTGAAGTTCTACACCGGCCTCGGCTATAAGCTGGAGCCGGGCAACTCCAACGCCATGAACATGCGGTCAGTATAACTAGGATCGTGGTGACGGTGTCGCTCCTGGCGCAGGCGCTGGGGTGCTACAAGATGTCGCTGGACTGCAAGGACCACCTCGTGAAGTTCTACACCGGCCTCGGCTACAAGCTGGAGCCGGGCAACTCCAACGCCATGAACATGCGGTCAGTATAACTAGGATCGTGGTGACGGTGTCGCTCCTGGCGCAGGCGCTGGGGTGCTACAAGATGTCGCTGGACTGCAAGGACCACCTCGTGAAGTTCTACACCGGCCTCGGCTACAAGCTGGAGCCGGGCAACTCCAACGCCATGAACATGCGGTCAGTATAACTAGGATCGTGGTGACGGTGTCGCTCCTGGCGCAGGCGCTGGGGTGCTACAAGATGTCGCTGGACTGCAAGGACCACCTCGTGAAGTTCTACACCGGCCTCGGCTACAAGCTGGAGCCGGGCAACTCCAACGCCATGAACATGCGGTCAGTATAACTAGGATCGTGGTGACGGTGTCGCTCCTGGCGCAGGCGCTGGGGTGCTACAAGATGTCGCTGGACTGCAAGGACCACCTCGTGAAGTTCTACACCGGCCTCGGCTACAAGCTGGAGCCGGGCAACTCCAACGCCATGAACATGCGGTCAGTATAACTAGGATCGTGGTGACGGTGTCGCTCCTGGCGCAGGCGCTGGGGTGCTACAAGATGTCGCTGGACTGCAAGGACCACCTCGTGAAGTTCTACACCGGCCTCGGCTACAAGCTGGAGCCGGGCAACTCCAACGCCATGAACATGCGGTCAGTATAACTAGGATCGTGGTGACGGTGTCGCTCCTGGCGCAGGCGCTGGGGTGCTACAAGATGTCGCTGGACTGCAAGGACCACCTCGTGAAGTTCTACACCGGCCTCGGCTACAATCTGGAGCCGGGCAACTCCAACGCCATGAACATGCGGTCAGTATAACTAGGGCCAGCTAATACGGGGGGCTTTAATGATAACAGACTCCTTAGACAAGTTACATTGGATCGTTTCTGGTCTCTTTCTATGATCGTTAACGCTTGGTTTGGTTAGGGCTACAGCGCCATCTAGTTTGCGATTTCGAAACTCGAACAAGGTACATTAATAAAATTATCTAATTTACTGTAGTGTGCATTTTAAAAGGACTGTACAGTGAAGAATTTATGCGTTTTAAATGCTAAAAAATCGGACAAATGCGAGTCGGGCCTCGCTCTTTTAGGGTTCCGTTAAAAAAATTAAATTAAAATATTTTCATGTACCTATGGAAACATTTTAATTTAATTTTTTTAATTTAATTTAATTTTTATTATTTGTTGCTATAGCGGCAATAGAAATACATAATATGTGAAAATTTCATCTGTTTATCTATTACGGTTTACGAGATACAGCCCGCTGACAGACGGACGGACGGACGGACAGCGTAGGCTTAGTAATAGGGTCCCGTTGGTACCCTTTGGGTACGGAACCCTAAAAAACATTCATAGTACAAAATGCCGCGACATATTATTAATACGCTTCTGTCTTTGATCTGCTGCAGCGCCATCTAGTCTAGCCCTAGCTAAACCTACAAGCGTTAACGATCGTAGAGAGGGAATAGATACAACGAAGTGTAACTAAACACAAGCAGGTATAGAGATATGTGAATGACTTGACAACGAGAAGCAGAATGGCTACTGGCGTCGGCTTTTATAGAATCTACAAGCATCGCGGCCCGGCTGTAATATAAAAATCTACCCTCCACTAACAATATTTTCATTTCCAGTTTCGAGGAGCCGTCCTGACAATTAGCCGCTGGGGCAACCGACCTGCGATCCAAACTGTAAGCGCGCACACACCGGCGGCGTCGCGGCGACCACCCCCCACCCCCCACCCGCGTACCGTACCAGCCACAGATCATCGTAGTACACGTACCGTACCGTGTGCGTTTCAGACTATAAAGGCGGCGCGTATAGTCCCGCCTTTTGCCACACGCGCAACATTACCAGCGTTGACGCTTTTAGGCTCGTATAAGAGCGAGCCGAGTTCGGCGGAATACATTCTACCCCTCTATAAAGAAGTTTTGAATATGTACAAAAAAGCAGTAAACTGCGTAATGTTCGCTCACAGTCTGCGGCTGACAATTCCTTTGGTCCCAAGGACCTGAGGACTCCTCCTGAGGACTTCCTTTGGTCCTTCCTTTGTTCCTGAACACAGCCAAAAGTCAACACTGAGTGATGACAATGAAGTGTGCGTGTGGGTAACCTTTTCAAAGTTTGAAACGCATATTTAATCATTAAATTTGAATCGTCAAATATTTTTTGTTTTGTTAAAATGTGTGTAAATTATTGTACTTGTATTGGTTTGTTGTGATATCCGCTTGGTATTCGTGTCGTTACAGTTTTGCAGGGTCAACTGATTTATCCATCAAAGACCGTATTTTACGATCAATAATCACATTTCCCTTAGCTCATTATAAAGGTAAAAAAAATCTCCATACACTGCTCTGTGAAATGTGCAAGTTTAAAATAAAAATCAAAGTAAAATGAAATACAAAAGTAAAAAGAAAGTAAAAGAGACCTAATTTTACCATAGCTTTTGCTATTTTGCTCTAATGTATTAGTTTTCTATATCTTATTTTTATTTAATTCTAAACTGGGATAGTAAAAATATTTTAAATTAAATCGATTTTAAAATATTGTATTTGATGGGGTAATCAATTGATTTGGGTTCCCAGCACATAATATTGTGTTTAGTTTATAAGATTTTGTTTATATGTATTATAATTCAGGGCCGTAACCCCCTCCATAAGTTTTAAGTATGAAAACTACAAAATATTCAAGTGCTTCACAAAAATTTTATGTAAATCAGTAAATAACCTAGATATCTCAGTCGATTAACCTTCCAATACTATTTCTGATTGCGGCCCTAATATTGCCATTTTTTTTAATTTAGGAGATTATTTTGCTGTTTAAATGTTGTACTTTAGCTTAATATCTTTTGTATAGTTTTTGCTTTTATATATTTGCGAATTCGAAGTACTTAATAGATTATATAAATTGTTATGTACTAACATTATAATTGAATAAAATATTTCTCACCAGAAAAATTTTGTTTCATTTAAAAACTTAAGTACATAAAAAAATGGAAAAGGTTAAAGTGGTTTAGGTTTAATTACTTAGCTTAATGATCTAAGGCATTAAGCAACTAACAGTCTCCAGTAAGCTTGACTAAATTCGAGTTTTCATACAAACACAATTTTGCTTCCACTCCAAATATGAACGTAGTTAGAAGTTAGGACAGACAAGAATAAAAAGGCAGTTACTGAAAATTATATATAATTTAATTTAATAAATTTTCATAAGCATTAGAGATGTATAATTTAAATAATAATATCTTCAATTATTTAATAATTAGATTAAAGACGAGAACTTAGTCGTAGGTAACGTCACATTTCTTGTAATCGATATGCTTCATTACACAATTTGGCGAAAGGCCACGGCTTTGTCGTCAGCGATAATATATGCGGCAGAAGAAAATCATGACATGTATCGGGCCACAACCCAGCGTGCTTAGCGATAAGGCGCTTTACATGTACCGTACAAATGTCTCATCACGTAAAGCCGTAGTCTTACGGTTACAAATATTCAAGGCATGATTTTAAGTCCCATTGAGTATTCTTCACTTTAAAAGGTACATAATTGATCTAGACTGTAAAAGTATGGAATACTCAATATTACTTTAGGCTGAGAAATGAAAGGATCCTCATAAATATTCGAGTAGCTCAACCGGGCTAAGATAAAGCATCCACAAACGTTGAAAAATAAAGCTTTTCCGTTCACTGTTTATGTATGTATTAAAAACTAATAATATAATTTATATGATGCAAAAGTTTAATACATTAAAAAAAATCTTAACCTGGTTCAATGCAATGCAAGGCTACAGCGTGTTTAATATTTAAAACTGAATACTAACCCCCCTTAATTTTTTTCTGAATAGGTCCCTGTATACATAGATTCGCCATTTTTGGATTTTCTCGGTTAAGCTACGTCGCGTCGTAAATATGAAAAACATACAAGTTCAGGAATGTATTTAGAGATAGTAGAATTTATAATGTATTTATCACATAAAACTATACACATGGGTACAAAAACAGTGTGTGTGTCAGCTCCGACGCACGACTGGAGTTTACTACTTAAAACGTCGTAATGCATTCGCGGCGCCGCTCCGACCCGATCGGTACGCGCTCGGCTTCCCGAAGCGAAAGCGCTTTCGCATTCGACAACTCAAGCGAAAACCGACCTTATTTACTCAATGTTAGGGCAGAAATTTGCATCGTTGTGAAAAACGTAACGACAACGAGGTCATTCAAAGCAGATTTCACTGCTCAAATTTTTCTCATACCGGGCGCCTAAAATCGATTCTAAAGGAGTAAACTCCAATAAACTCCAAAAATTGTTTTAATTTCGACGTACCTACCTACAATACATTTTTAACTACATAAATATATCAGTGACTGATGGCAGTAACCAAGAATTAATGAAATAGGTTTCTTCTTCTTCTCTATCAACCTATAGACGTCCACTGCTGGACAAAGGTCTCCTGCATGGACGTCCACAGGCTTCGGTCTTGCGCCGCTTGAATCCAGCGGCTCCCTGCGACTCGTTTGATGTCGTCGGTCCACCTGGTGGGGGGTCTGCCAACACTGCGTTTCCCGGTGCGGGGTCGCCACTCTAACACCTTGGGACCCCAACGACCATCAGCTCTTCGAAGTATGTGCCCCGCCCATTTCGACTTCAGTTTCGCGACACGCTGAGCTATGTCGGTGACTTTGGTTCTCCTACGCATCTCCTCATTTCTGATTTGATCTCGCAGGGATATACCGAGCATAGCTCTCTCCATCGCTCGCTGAGTGACCCTGAACCTTCTTATTAGGCCCATAGTTAGCGACCATGTCTCGGATCCGTAAGTCATCACTGGCAACACGCACTGTTCAAAGACTTTAGTCTTCAGGCACTGAGGGATTTTGGACGAGAAGACGCTCATCGCCATCGCTCGCTGAGTGACCCTGAGCCTTCTTATGAATAGGTTTCACGGGTTATAAAAAAATCTATGTATTTATTTTTCTATTTTAAGCGAAATTGATACTTATTTTGATAAAATCCTACTATAATATTATAAAGGCGAAAGTTTGTGTGTATGTTTGTTCCTCTTTCACGCAAAAACTACTGTATGGATTTGGCTGAAATTTGGAATGGAGATAGATTATACCCTGGAATAACACATAGGCTACAAATTATCCCGGAAAAATCCAAGGTTCCCGCGGGATTCTGAAAAACCACCGATAGATGGCGCTGATTGTACTCAAATCACGCTTACATTATCCGCAGCATCGAGAATAAGTAAAAAATTCCCATTCAACAATCAAGTAAGATAAACACAGTTATTGAAGTTTTTCATTAGCAATAGAAAATTTCTTAGGGATTAGGGATGGATTACGAAATAAATAATACAAAATGTACAAGGTATCGATTTGTCCAGTCATAGTGAGTACATTGCTAGATATTATAATGACTGGTCATGTGTAGATCCTATTTCCTAATAATATAATTATATTATATTATACTAGTGGTTCGCCCCGAACTGAGACCTCGCGGTAACGGTATCCCATGATTATTCATTCAATCGATACATGACGACCAAAACTGTGCCCGTTTTCACCAAACATACCTAAATCATCCCCTATGTAGGAGTCTCTTTACGTAGGTAGCTCCAAAACACAATCCTAAATCCTAACATCCGTCCCAATGTCCTTTTAGGTGTCCCGTACAGGATCGTGATAAAGAAGTTGACAGTAATCATCACCTAACTTATCATAGGTAGCCCGTAAAGGTTAGGGAACGTCAAATTATTATGTAGGTACTAACGAGTGAAAACGGGTTAGGGGCATCTTATACAAATCGTCATCTATCGACGCGAATAGAAAATATACAAAATGCAGCAATTAATAGTTTATTGAAGTTTGATATTTAACTAAAGAATAATTTTAATTAAATAATATGTTATTATATTATGTACCTAAATAATAATGCTCGACGCAAAACTGTTTTTGGGATAGATCGTAGTCGTAACTCCTACGAGTAGTTCCATGGAATAGTTAATGACTGCGCCATCTATTAGCATTATTGTGAAGCTATGTGAAATTTACTGATGCTCATTAAAAATTAAATAATCTCGTTTCTATAAAATATTCATATAATTTTAGTATTTGTTGTTCAAGTACAGGATACAAGTGAAGTAAGAAAATAAGTAGAACTTGAAAATATATAGCCAATTTTCCCAGAGAGCGTCTTCAAGCGAGCGTATTAAATCGCCACATTGAAAGCCCCCCATTTCGTCAATTTTAGGAAAAAAAAAAAAAAATACGTTTGTACTCTGTTCCAAATTGTCTTTAAAATGATACAAAGAAAACCTATGAATAGCAAAAAAAAAGTTTTACTTCGCATTCGCTTCTATGAGAGCCCCCCTGAAATAAAGATTTTTATAACTTTTTAAGCCATTTTCGGCTGGAGGCCATCGGTTTACATATTATAATATCTAAATTTGAAGTAATTACGTTCAGTAATTCAAAAGTTATAAGGCTCTGACAGACGGACGGACGGACGGACAAGTGCAAATCGCTCTAGTAAACTCAGAGACCTCGCTTCGCTCGGTCAATTATCCTACTTCCTACTAATATTAAAAAGGCGAAAGTTTGTGTGACATGTTTGTTCCTCTTTCACGCAAAAACTACTGGATGGATTTGGCTGAAATTTGGAATGGAGATAGATTATACCCTGGAATAACACATAGGCTACAAATCATCCCGGAAAAATCCAAGGTTCCCGCGGGATTTTGAAAAACAACTGATAGATGGCGCTGATTGTACTTAAATCACGCTTACATTATCCGCAGCATCGAGAATAAGTTAAAAAATTCCAATTCAACAATCAAGTAGGATAAACACGGTTATTGAAGTTTTTCATTAGCAATAGAAAATTTCTTAGGGATTAGGGATGGATTACGAAATAAATAATACAAATAGTACAAGGTATCGATTTGTCCAGTCATAGTGAGTACATTGCTAGATATTATAATGACTGGTCATGTGTAGATCCTATTAATATTATAAATGCGAAAGTTTGTGAGGATGGATGTTTGGATGGATGGATGGATGGATGGATGGTTTGTTACTCTTTAACGCGACAACGAATGAACCGATTTAGCTGAAATTTGGCACAGGCATAGAATATAGTCTGGAATAGCACATAGGCTACTTTTTATCCCGGAAAAGCAAACAGTTCCTGCGGGATAGCATCGCTATTTTTTACGCATTTGTCCTTCAAAATACGCGCAATGGAGTTTTAGATTAACGTGATTTTTTTGCACAGGTAAAGTTAAGAGCCTGAAAAATGACAAAGGCTACTTTTTATCTCGGGAAAACAAACGGTTCCTGCGGGATATTAGTATACTACTTTTCACACATTTATCTTTCAATCATGCGCCAACGGAGTTACAGATTGACGTGGTTTTTTGGATTGGCATACTTAGTTGATGACTTGAAAAGTGACAAAGGCTACTTTTTACCCTGGGAAAGCAAACAGTTCCCGCGGGATATTAGTGTTCTACTTTTTAACCGACTTCCAAAAAGGAGGAGGTTCTCAATTCGGCCGGTATCTTTTTTTTTCTATGTATGTCCACCGATTTCTCCGGGATTACTGGACCGATTCGCGTGATTTTTTTTAATCGACAGAGGATGTTTGCGAAATTGTCCCATAAAAATGTTCACCTTCAACTCCTCAAGCCTGATGCTGCAGGGATATTGCTCACCTAAAATAAAGAGATTTAGGAAATGTCGAGAATTATTATTGTAGGTAACAAGTATGGACTACATCATGGAGCTCCAGGTCCTAGCTCCTCAATCCTGATGCTGCAGGGTACTGCCTACCTAAAACTATGGGGATTTAGGAAATTTCGATTACGAATTGATATTGTAGGTAACAAGTATGGACTACATCATGGACATCCAGGTCCTAGCTCCTCAATCATAGGATACTACACTTAAAAGCTTAAAATAAAAATTCTTTTCAAAAAACCGACTTCTAACGCCACTACAAAGTATAAAAATAATTTTAGTTTGTCCACGTTTGTTGAAGTCGGGCGGGCTTAAAATACAAACTATGAAGTTCACGGAGACGAAGTCGCGGGCATCAGCTAGTAAAACTATAAAATACAGCAATCCGCCATATTGGATTGAACACCAATCAGAGCGATAAGTCACATCTATCTTCAAACATTGACAAACTACTATGAAAAAAACATAGAGGTGACGTCACGAACGACGTCATGACACCGTCCAGCGTTATTGCGTGAATTTTATACTTAACTTAAAATTGAAACGACAATTTTATCTTCCATATTTTTTTCTGTTGAAATAAGATATTTTTTTCGAAATTGTAGTTACTTCCGACCATCGTGCAATAGTTTTTCAAAATCAGTCATCATGCCTACTGCTGGAAGTGTTGAGATTTGAAATTGGAATTCCTGGAAATCGCGCCCCAAGTGCCGTGATCATTACACCACGGCATACTTATTCGTAGATGTCAATGACATCTAGCGGTGAAACAACGCAGTTAAGGGTCTGCTTTATAAAAGCCCACAAATAATTCTATGAAGCTCTAAAACTTTACAGAAAATTCTAAATACATTTTGAAAACGAATTCAATAATTTCTAAATTTTTAGTGTAGGTAGGTAAACACTTTATTAATATTAAAAACAAATTATTATAAATATCTATCTCAATTTTTAGGGTTCCGTACCCAAAGGGTACCAACGGAACCCTATTACTAAGCCTACACTGTCCGTCCGTCCGTCTGTCAGCGGGCTGTATCTCGTAAACCGTAATAGATAGACAGATAAAATTTTCAAATATTATGGATTTCTATTGACGCTATAACAACAAATAATAAAAATTAAATTAAATTAAAAAAATTAAATTAAAATATTTCCATGGGTAAGTACATGGAAATATAATAATTTAACTTTTTTTGACGGAACCCTAAAAGAGCGAGGCCCGACTCGCACTTGGCCGATTTTTTTTACTTTTGTCCTGATTTAAAATACTAAATTACTACAAAGCAAATTATAAAACTAAGTTTTTTATTACGACTAAGTTTTTTGTTCTAGCATGGTACGGGTGACAGGTCAATAGAAAGTAACATATTTTGAACCATACTAATACAATCATAAGGTTCAAAGTCAAACCATTTATATCTATTGAGACCATATTTTTTTCGTAATTTGAACTTTATGGTTGCAGCAATATAGTACAAAACTAGTAGGGCGCGTGGGTGCGCGGCCCACTAAAGTGGACCGCGGTTTTTCTGTTCATTAATTAGAGTTTCAGGTCTTGATCATTTTTTACCTAAACACCACTCTTTTATCTTTTATACTCTCCGAGATGGACACCTCTGAAATTTGTATACCCGCCATCTTGGTTTTTTTTCAGCTCACTGCCAATTGGATGAGGTTTCGAGTATTTTTTCTTTTAGCAACCCCCGCCTATCTTTAATAACCTGGCTGTGCTCCCCACCCACCTTCCAAACCCTCAATCATCATATCTTGTAATTTGTCAGAATGAGAATTCTTTTATAAAAACTAATTTTGAAAAGAAACTGTATCAAAGTCTTGCATAGTTTCCAATTTCCTCTTCAATATTCGCCATATATTTCATATGGAAAAAAAATCCGCCAATTTGGATTTTTTTTCTGTTCTACAAGTAGACCTTTGGGTCTTGATCATCTTTTTCCAAGTAACCACTCTTCCATCTTGTATAATCTCCGAGATAGACACCGACGAAGTTTGTATGGCCGCTACCTTGAATCCGCCATTTTGGATTTTTTTTCAGCTCACTGGCAATTGGATGAGGTTTTGAGTGACTTTTGTTCGAACACCTTCCACCTATCTTTGATACCCTGGCCGTGCTCTTTACCCGTCATCCAAACCCTCAATCATCAACTCTCCCCATATTTTTTCTCCAAATCATTTTTCAGAATGAGAATTCTTCTATACAAACATATTTTGAAAAGGATACTTCAAGCTCTTCAATATTCGCCATATATTTTGTATTGGCTGGGTGCATAGGGCATAGTGGGGGGACACAAAAGTGATGTCAGCGCCCGCTGCGGACAATTATAGAACTACGGGTGGCTCTTTATTATCTAAAAATAACACGTGTGTCAGTATAATTAAATAAATAAAATAAAATGGGTCATCAAAGTTGTTGTGTAGTCGATTGCAAAAATACTAGTAAAAATAGTAATTGTAAATTTTATAAGTTTCCGGTTGCCAAGTGGAAATTAAATCAGCGAAAAAAATGGATAACTGCTGTTAAAAGGCAAAAGTAAGTATTACTATAACCTACAACCGTATTCTATAGAATAATGTCATATACATGTGTATATCGTGTAAGAAAACGGAGTAATAATTAATTTAATTAATTTTTTTTTGTAAAGTATTGATGGATCGTTATGGTCTCCAAAACCTATGCATGGATGTTATATGCAGTGAACACTTCATTGGCGGTGAAAAATCAGATGTTGAATCAAGTCCTAATTACGCCCCAAATATTTTTAAGATACATTCGTAAATAAATAATTATGTTAAATAGAGCTATTTGTTATTTTATATATTATTTTAGATTGTTTTTTAATATTAATAATGATTTTTTATTCAATATTAATTTTACAATAAACATTTTGACAGATTTTAACACTGCTTAACCTAATTCACTTATTGAGACTTGTTTTAGTTGTTGTAATTATTTTACTTACTGTTTTTAGCTGACCCACGGAAAATTTTTTAAATTTAAAATTCACTCTGTGTAATATATCACATTTAAACATTGAAAAAAAATTTTTTCAAGTTTATTTTATTTTTTAGGGTTCCGTACCCAAAGGGTACCAACGGGACTATTACTAAGCCTACGCTGTCCGTCCGTCCGTCCGTCCGTCTGTCAGCGGGCTGTATCTCGTAAACCGTAATAGATAGACAGATGAAATTTTCACATATTATGTATTTCTATTGCCGCTATAACAACAAATAATAAAAATTAAATTAAATTAAATAAAAATATTTCCATGGGTACATGAAAATATTTTAATTTAATTTTTTTTAACGGAACCCTAAAAGAGCGAGGCCCGACTCGCACTTGGCCGATTTTTTTCAATAGCTATTTGACATCCAATACATGTTTATTTTCTCAAAAGAGCCACCGTAAGTTGTATCGTTAGATGGCGCTGGGGTCACGCACCCAGCCAATAGAGAAAAAAATCATCCACCATCTTGATTTTTTTTCTGTTCATCAAGTAGATCCCTTCGGGTCCTGATCATCTTTCGCCACGAACTCTCCACTCTACCATCTTTTATCCTCTCCGAGATAAACACCGTTGAAGTTTGTATGGCCGCCATCTTGAAACCGACATTTTGGAATTTTATTTCAGCTCACTGGCAATTGGATGAGGTTTCAAGCAGGGTTCGAGGATATATATCAATGGATATATATCACGATATATATCCGATATATATCCGATATACATCAAACTGGGTTCGATGATATATATCAATGGGTTTTTTTAATTTGTTTTGTTACATAAGTGTAGGTATGACCATTAGAATTTATAAAAAAAGGTTTTATGTTTTTGAGTTGCGTTTTTGATATACATGTATAAGATTTTATGTTTTTAGTTGATTTTGCCTGATCTAAAATAAAATTTTATGTTTTGGTTTCATTTGTCTGATTTTAAGTAGGTACCTAAATAAATAAAACATTAAAACATTTTAGTTTTTTTCATAATTTTAGTATCTTTATGCACATATGCAAATAGTATTCATAAATAATACAATAAAATATTAATATGGCTTTCATACAAAATTGATATACTATATCAAACTTGATATATATCGGATATACAGGGTGGAAAAAAATTATGGGCCCTGGAGGGGAACTACCTTAAATCCTTAAGTTAGAACATTTTACTGAAAGGAAACATTCCCTTATTTTTAAAAAGAAACAAAACAGCATTCAAAGTTTTTCAAAAATTCGCTTGTCTCACCCGGGAATCAAACCAGCTAAAAATTCAAAAAATAAACACCCGCTATTTTATTGCACTAGTCCAGGGCTTCCCAAACTTATTTGTACTGTGACGCCCTTGGGACTTTGCAATTTTATTACGACGCCCACAACCCAGGCTTCTAAAATAATTACCAATTTTATTAATTAGCCTAGTAACAGGTTATCAGAAAAACACTATTTTGACATTCATAATTTTTACCAGAAAATAAGAACGTAATCAAAACATAAGCATGATCTTATGAAAATTCTAATTTTCTCTTCCATAAGAGCTACTTCTGAAACCTAGTAATTTTATCTGCCTATTGCACGCTGCTCACTCGACTCGGTCGCATGAATAGAATGCAATATATTAGAATTTTTTTTATTCAAATAAACTGATTTACAAGTGCTTTTGAATTGTCGTTGAGCCTACCACTTCCTGCCGAGAAGAACCAGCAAGAAACTCGGCGGTTGCTCTTTACAAAACAAGTTTACATTTCAATAGATATTTACAATGCGATGTATGCAGTGTTTCCACAAAAGCATACCTAATTATAATTCAACACATTAAGTTCAGACGGGCAGACAGAAAGTAGCCCCATTTCCGCCGGTGGCATCCGTTGACATTGCATCGACATGCGACGCCCCTGGGACATTGCCAGGACGCCCCAGGGCGTCGCGACGAACAGTTTGGGAAGTCCTGCTGACTAGTCGATACAGTCGATGTTAAAGATAAAATTTCTCCAAGAAACATTATGTCTTACACTCGTCTGTCTTACAAAATATCCATAAAATCGAATTTCTCTAATCAACATTCCCTAGAACTCTTCACCTTCAACAAGTAAGACACATTATAATTTTCGTCTAACATCCAAAGACATTGTATGAAGTATAAGCTTGCTAATTATCTCTAAGTACCTCGTTCAACAAGATTTAGATAAAATCGTTTTTTTTAGGGTTCCGTACCCAAAGGGTACCAACGGGACCCTATTACTAAGCCTACGCTGTCCGTCCGTCCGTCCGTCCGTCCGTCCGTCCGTCCGTCCGTCTGTCAGCGGGCTGTATCTCGTAAACCGTAATAGATAGACAGATGAAATTTTCACATATTATGTATTTCTATTGCCGCTATAACAACAAATAATAAAAATTAAATTAAATTAAAAAATTAAAATTAAAATGGGTAGGTGGGTAGATGAAAATCTTTTAATTTTTTTTTGACGGAACCCTAAAAGAGCGAGGCCCGACTCGCACTTGGCCGATTTTTTTGAGAATAGAAAAAAAAAGAATCACAATTTAGCTATCTATACTGTCGAGATAAATTACAATTCTTGTTGTTTAAAAAGTACTTAAGCTTCTAATAAATCGAATTGTTCTTGTTAAGCCATTATTACACAATTACTAAATGGAAGCAAAACAAAACAAAATCGATAAAAATGCTCAAAATGTGTCATTGAATTTCAAAATTGCTGTCCTGCACGGTGCACCGCTAAGTTAAACGATTAAATTTTTAGACTTTTCGTAATGACGAAATGTGCATAGAATTATTATTATTACCATTAAACGATTATTTTATCTGTCTTCAAAAAGGTACTACGAGATAATAAAATTAGCAAGATTTGTACTTCATATCATTGTCTGGAAAATTGGATGTTAAAGTTTTTAGAAAATTATACCTAACGTGTCTTTTACTTGTTGAAAGTGAACAGTTCTAGGTAATGTTGACTAATGAACTTGTATACTAAATATTCGATTTAATGGATATCTTGTACGACAGACGAGTGTAAGACATAATGTTTCTTGGAGAAATTTCATCTTTAACATCGACTGTATCGACTAGTGCAATAAAATAGCGGGTGTTTATTTTTTGAATTTTGAGCTGGTTCGATTCCCGGGTGAGACAAGCGATTTTTTGAAAAACTTTGAATGCAGTTTTGTTTCTTTTTAAAAATAAGGGAATGTTTCCTTTAAGTTAAATGGTCTAACTCAAGGATTTAAGGTAGTTCCCCTCCAGGGCCCATAATTTTTTTCCACCCTGTATATCATAAATATCCGATATTTTGATATTTATAATAAATATCGGATATTTTCGAACCCTGGTTTTAAGTAACTTTTGTTCGAGCATACCCCATCTATCTTCAATATCCTGGCCGTGCTCCTCACCTGTCTCCGAAATCCTCAATCATCAGCTCTCTCCATATTTTTCCTCCGAATGAATTTTTGTTCTCTATACGAAACCATCGGTAAAAAAAAATTCATACTAGTAGGGCGCGTGGGTGCGCGGCCCGCAAGCGGACCGCGGTTTTTCTACTCGTCTAGTAGACTTTCAGCTCCTGATCATTTTCTATCACAAAACCACTCTTCCATCTTTTATACTCTCCGAGATAGACACCGTTGAAGT
Organism: Oeneis ivallda; assembly: GCA_029955525.1. Classification (NCBI taxonomy): domain Eukaryota; kingdom Metazoa; phylum Arthropoda; class Insecta; order Lepidoptera; family Nymphalidae; genus Oeneis; species Oeneis ivallda. The sequence continues at coordinate 19,040,743 of JARPMR010000024.1, read as the reverse complement.
TTGTATGGCCGCCATCTTGAATCCGCCATTTTGGATTTTTTTCAGCTCACTGCCAATTGGATGAGATTTCGAGTGACTTTTGTTCGAGCACCCCCACCTATCTACATTACCATGGCCGTGCTCCTCACCCACCTTCCAAACCCTCGATCATCATATGTCATCATTTGTCATAATGAAAATTCTTCAATAAAAAAAAATCTTGAAAAGGAATTGTATCAAAGTCGTGCATGATTCCCGGCTTCTAGTCTCTTCAATATTCGCCATATATTTTTGTATGAAGAAAAAAAAAATTCCGCCATCTTGAATTTTTTTTCTGTTCGTCAAGTAGACCTTAGGGTCTTGATCAGCTTTTGCCAGGAAACCACTCTTCTATCTTTTATACTCTCCGAGATAGACACCGACGAAATTTGTATGGCCGCCATCTTTTTTCCGCCATTTTGAATTTTTTTTCAGCTCACTGCGAATTGGATGAGGTTTCGAGTGACATTTGTTCGAGCACCCCCCACCTATCTTCAATACTCTGGCCGTGCTCCTCATCCGTCTCCGAAATCCTCAATCATCAGCTCTCTCCATAATTTCCCTCCGAATGAATTTTTGTCCTCTATACGAAACCATCGGTGGAAAAAAAATTTTTCATACAAAATTTTACAGGAGAGGTGATCAATCAGTCAGTGAATCAGTGAATCAGCACGAGCAGCTATATATATATTAACTAGTAGGGCGCGTGGGTGCGCGGCCCGCAAGCGGACTTCAAGTAGACTTTCAGGTCCTGATCATCATTTTCTATCAAAAAACCACTCTTCCATCTTTTATACTCTCCGAGATAGATGCCGATGAAATTGGTATGGCCGCCATCTTGAATGCGCCAGTTTGATTTTTTTTCAGCTCACTGCCAATTGGCTGAGGTTTTGAGTATTTTTTGTTTGAGTACCTCCCACTTATCTTCAAAACCCTGGCCGTGCTCCTAACCCACCTTCCAAACCCTCGATCATCATATCTCATCATTTGTCAGAATGAAAATTCTTCTACAAAAACAAATTTTGAAAAGGAACCGTATCAAAGGCTTGCATAGTTCCCAGCTTCTAGTCTTCAATATTCGCCATATATTTTGTATGGAAAAAAAATCCGCCATCTTGATTTTTTTTTATTCATCAAATAGACCTTTGGGTCCTGATCATCTTTTGCCAAGTAACCACTCTTCCATCTTTTATCCTCCCCAAGATAGACATTGACGAAATTTGTATGGCCGCCATCTTGAATCCGCCATTTTGGAATTTTTTTTCAACTCACTGACAATTGGATGAGGTTTCGAGTGACATTTGTTCGAGCACCCGCCAGTCGCCACCTATCTTCAATACCCTGGCCGTACTCCTCACCCGTCTCCGAAATCCTCAATCATCAGATCTCTCCATAATTTTCCTCCAAATGAATTTTTATCCTATAAACGAAAATATCGATGAAAAAAAAATTTTTTCATACATAATTTTACAGGAGAGGTGATCAATCAGTCAGTCAGTCAGTCAATCAGTGAATCAGCACGAGCAGCTATATATATATTAACTAGTAGGGCGCGTGGGTGCGCGGCCCGCAAGCGGACCGCGGTTTTTCTATCGTGAAGTGGACTTTCAGGTCCTGATCATTTTCTATCAATTATCCACTCTTCCATATTTTATACTCTCCGAGATAGATGCCTGTGAAATTGGTATGGCCACCATCTTGAATCCACCATTTTGAATCTTTTTCAGGTCATTGTCAATATGATGAGGTTTCGAGTATTTTTTGTTTGAGCACCTCCCTATTAAAGACTCTGACAAGGTGTCTTTAATACCCTGCCCGTGCTCCTCACCCACCTTCCAAACCCTCGATCATCATATCTCATCATTTGTCAGAATGAGAATTCTTTATACAATAAAAAATATAAAAACTTTTGTTGTTTCGCTGTTTTCATTTGCATATCTGTAAAAATTTGAGCAGCTGGAGTCATAGCTTTAATAAGTTTTTGGAAAGCCGATTTCTGAAATAGGTTTTCAGCATTTTCTAGGCGAGTCTTTAAACTTTTGTCCCTTTTCCGTAATCGGTAGATTTCTCTTCGCAAATTTTTGATGTTTGATTGGAACACTCTATATTTATTCTTTGATGCAGCTGGCCCCTTTTTTGAAACTGTAAACAAGAAAAAGACACAATTTAATACTAAGTCAGTAAAAATACTACACATTCGATTAAAATTGGCCCATACACCATAGAGTAAAAAAATCTACACCCCTCGCGGGGAAGCCGCACCGCACCTCAAGTCAGACCCACAGTACAGACACAGTATAAGGAGATGCAGTAGTTTGACGCATTTGATCTCGTGGTAAATGTCGCCAACGTCTAGATATGTATCAGTAATTAGGCTAGGGTTGTTATCTGTACCACAGAGTAAGGATAAGTTCATACAAAGGTTCGACGAAGCTGTCTAGATAGGGCTCGGACGAAGAATCTTGATTTGGCGGACAGGCGGACAAAAGAGGATCTCTGCCAGATTTCGTGATTAGTAGTTGTTATCATTTCGTCTAGTGATATAATGATAATGAATCTTAGAAAATGTATTACCTTTTGTATGACTAGTTACGAGTTCTGGAGACACAGTAACTGTGATCCAATGCTACATGATGTGAACCTGAAAATAAAAATCACAATATTATGAAAAAATAAATAATAATCAATTAAGAATTTTTGTATTTTGTTATTGTAGGTGTATTTAACATTTCACTTTGTTGTATACTATCACAGATTTTATTTGCATTTGTAGCAGAGGTTTTTGTTTCTACTATTTTTTTTTATTTATACTTATTTATCCATTTAGTTACCAGAAGCTCTGCTTAATTTATCGGTGGTATTTATAAATTGGTTTGAAGGTTTTGAAATTATAAACTTACTTAAGTCAGACTCATCAACATTGATTTTCCTTGAAACTACTTTGCTTTTTACTTGATATCGCGAAGTAAATAAATAGCCAACACGATAACCACTTCATATTGTTGTGTTTTTTTTTTTGATTTCACTGTTAGTCTTGCACTTTGCAGTGAAGCTCTAACATTTCGTCATTTCAGACTAATTGTGAATTCTCTTTTAACTATGTCGTAAGTTTCTTTTCTCAATTAAAAATATGCTTTTAACTTAGTAAGAAATTTAATTGGAATGTCGTTTATAAAATGTGGTAATTAATTTTTAGAGTCACGCAAACAAGTCATCGTGTAAGCATGACTCAGCTCCAGCACCTATTGCAGTTGGATTTAACAAATCCACCCAAGCTCGGGCCCATAGCAGGCGAATGTGGGAAAGGGTTTCAGAAATTTTAAATTCAACTGGCGATGGCGAGCAACTAAGTCTTCATCTGATTGGTCGAAGGTAAGCACTGCAGTATTTCTCATAGATTTCTACTCAAGTTAAATAATACACCTACATGTTAATATAAACGTAGCTGAAAGGAACAACAGGGTTTTTGTTACATATTGTATAATATAGTTTTTAGGCCATCAAAAAGTGTCGAAACTGTCGGTACAACTTTTGGTCTTAATTTCCGTCTAGCCCCCTTTCGCAACGCGCGATAAGGAACTTCGTTCCAAAAACAAACAAACAAGAAAAGCGCACTGTCACTACTTCGCGAGTGAGATTCGAACCTGCGACATCATAAGAAAGCGGCCGCTCGCCCACTGCGCCAAACAGAGCTATTTGTGAACCTCTAAAATGTTGAACGCTTACTGAACGACGGTGTTAGGTTTATTTTCGTTACGGAATTTCTTGATTCGGTCGCCGCGCTCAATCTGTTTGTCCTAGTTCAAAGCCCGCGATAAAAGCTATGCAATTAGTCTTATCTAATAAATGTAAGCTAATTAAGTGGCACTCGGGGATTGCCGCGGTAAAGCTATTGCATAGCATTTTTTATCAACTTATGCAATTATAATATTTATGCAATATTTTTAAGCTATTGAAGCTTTTAATTTTCGTTTTTAAAGAGGATTCTACAATAAATACTACTTTTATCTATAAATAGAAATCATTTTCCCTACAGAATTTTTTTTAATTCCATTTTTAAAAATTATCAAAATTTAATTGATTGAAGTGAATAAGTAAAAGTCAGATCAGTCAAAAATATAAAGTTTGTCACCGTAGAATGAGTAGTTCTTCTCTGTCTACGTTTGTCACACAACTGGAAATAATAAATAATAACACCACTGAACCTTTCTTACATACTGAAGTACAGTAAGTGTTTATTATTATTATTCTGTACTAGTTTGTATAATATCTACTTAATAATAATTGTTGTTTATGTTGCTGTCCCGCATCACGCATGACGAGAACCTCGTGAAAGCCGAGAAAGAAACTCACCAAGTATCGCACGAGGTTGTCGCCATGTGGAATGTAGACTCAGCAATCAAATTGTACCGATAGTCATAACCGCTAATGGTCTTATAGCCAAGAGCCTCGACCAACATCTTTCGAGGAGGTCAGGAGGTTCCTCTGATCGCCGGTTGCTTGGACCCTGTTCCCGAGGCCGGTGGACGGCTATTTTTTATATTTTTAAATGTTCTTTTTTTATTTTTAAGTTTTAAAATCAAATATTTAAAAATGTATAAAATATGATAAAAATGAAATAAAGGAAATAATAATATAACGTTTATTTCAGATAAAATCTCACTCTGTATTTCCGCGAGACTCTGTATGTTACATTTCAGCCATACAAAAAGCTTTCGTTGTAGAAAATGAACCTACCACGGGCTCGGAATGCCCACAAACTCCGCAGTGCTCTTTTCAAAATAGTTTTCAAGTAGTACCTACCCCTATTAGAGACAGGGGGACAGGGGACAGATTAATATATCTACTATATTAATATTAATTTCTAATTCTTTTACAGAATCTTCAAGTCGAATATCACGGAGCAGATAGATCAGTAAGTTAAGGGAACTAATTTTTTGAATATTCGAGATGCTATTATGATCAGTTCAAAAACATATTGAGCAGTTATTTAATTTAATGGCGGTTGATTAATTATTGCAACAGTAAAACATGGACAGTAAGAAAAAATCAATTAGTCGGTTATTTTATCATACAATGTCAATTCTAAAAATAATTGAGCAGTCCTATAACTGTATGAGCGGTAAAAATTATGGAATGAGCGGTTCGATTTTGGCAAAATCTAAAGTTAGGTTAGGTTAGGGTCATACATGAACACCCAGGTGCCCGGCCACAGGCCGGCACTTAGGTTGTATTGGGTCAATGTACCTAACTTAAGTTTAAAAAACCTGAGGGGCGCGGGAGGAGCGGGTGAGCGAAACAAAAGTACCGAACTTACACTTTTCTTACCGACAAATTCCGATTTATTACTGCCCACACGTAACCGCTCGTTCAATAATTTTTACCGCTCATTTAATTATTTTCCTGCTCAAGTATATATTCACTGATCCATTTCATTATTTTTTATTACTCATATTTGTTTACTTTACTGCTTAGTTTTAGCTGCTGAACTAGTTATTAAACGTGCCATTTATAATTTTTAACTTACCAAAACTGCTATTTACAACTGCCTCTTTAAATCAGTGCCACTATTTATTACTAGCTGATACCCGCGACTTCGTCCGCGTGGATGTAGTTTTTAAAATCCCGCGGGAAATCTTTGATTTTCCGGGATGCCTATGTCACCTTCCAGGTTTTCAACTATATCTATCTAAAAAATCACGTCAATCCCTAGCTTTGTTGCAGCGTGATTGACGGACAAACCACCAAAAAACACACTTTCGCATTTATAATAGATAATGTTAGTATATTAGTAAGGAAGAATTATATACCACGATAATATATAATAATAGGGCGGCTATGTAGGTCACCAAAAAAAATTATTACATTATTGCAATTTTCTTAAGGATCTCTAATTTTTTGAAAATAAATTATAGCCTGTTACTTCCTGATAACTTAGCTTTCTATTGGTGAAAAAATGGTAAAAATCGGTCCAGTAATTACAGAGCCTATTCGGTACAAAGAAACAAAAAATCTTTCCTCTTTATAAAATTACTAGCTGACCCGGCGAACTTCGTACCGCCAACTTACCTATATAAATAAAACGAATAAATTATCTTAGTAAAAAAAACTATCCTATCTTTCAAGTTGGACCAAATTACAGATAGTTACGAAGTTTGATCAAAATTGGTTCAGTAGTTTAGGAGTCCATCGCAGACAAACAACGTGACACGTAATTTATATATATTAAGATTAGTATAGATTAGCTGATGCCCGCGACTTCATCCGCGCAGATTTGGGGTTTTGATTCCCGTGGGAGTTGGGATAAAATATAGCCTATGTGCTATTTAACTAAATTATCCCGAAAAATAAAATGATATATAGTTGAGGACCTGTAGACTGACATATACAACGTGTACTGAAAGTTGAAGCAGTGATAGCCTAGTGGCTATGACTGCGGTCTCCTATTCGGGGGTCGCAGGTTCGATCCCGGGTACGCACCTCTGACTTTTCGGAGTCAAACTGTGCGTTTTTAAGCAATTAAATATCACTTGCTTCAACTTTGAAGGAAAACATCGTGAGGAAACCTGCACATCTGAGAGTTCTTCATAATGTTCTCGAAGGTGTGTGAAGTCCACCAATTCGCATTGGGCCAGCGTGGTGGACTATGGCCTATAACCCTTCTCTGAAAGGAGACCTGCGCTCAGTAGTGAGCCGTTGATGGGTTGTTAATGATGATGATGATGATGACTGAAAGTCCGAAAAACCACTGCAGGGTACCTTTGTACCTTTCATATAGAACTCTTCAGCACAAGCATTGGACTCGAAGCCCTTATAGTTTTTGAGTAAACCAAACTGAGTTTTCACCAATAACAATCTTAGCACAACCCTAGAAAACATAATGCGTCGGTATACCTATTACCGCGCGCCGCGCGTTGTAACCCTATTCACGGTTAATCATAGGGTTGCCACAATAAAGCGCATTAATATCGATTGAATAAGTTTGTATGGTAAAAATAATGCGCTTAATTCTATTCGATATTTTTATAGATGATTCTTAATTAGCTACACACACGTACCCTGCAGTCATTTTTCGAACTTTCAGTACCCGTTGCATAATTTTCGTGAGATTTTCATAAAACGCCAATTCGTGGGTCCAGTTAGTTGAGAATTTTTTCAAGGGTTTTTGGCCATCGAATTTTGATGATATTTAATACTATGTTACATTTTCACAATTTTATTATTATATAATTGTAAAAAGAAATATTTTAATCATAAGATTTTCAATCTGGAAACATTCCACAACAACAAACATTTAATTACGCGTGTGAACGTTTGAAAACTTATTTTACACGAGAAGACAAATAATTTACAGTTTGTTCTTGCGAATGCATCGGGAATCTATCTAATATCTTTAAACGAGCAATTCTTGTACTTATATATAAACTGAATCTCGGAAACGGCTCCAACGATTTTCATGAAATTTGGTATGCAGGGGGTTTCGGGGACAATAAATCGATCTAGCTAGGTTTCATTTTTAGAAAAGGTTGTTTTATCCGTGTTTTCAGGCAATGAAAAACCCCTTACAATATCATTAGAATACGAAGGTAAATTTCGCCATCATCTATAAGTATACATATAATAAAACAGAAACGAAACCAATTCTGTATCTACATGAAATAGATTCAAAAAAGGGTTTTTGCTTCTAATTGTGTTCAAGATACAGATATCAAAACAGAAGCTAAACTGGTTACTGGTAGTAAGTAGTATGTAGGATGTTCAGAGAAGATTGTGTTTCATTTGTAGGCACATCTCTGGATTCTGGTGATAACAATACACCATCTAAACAAAAAAGAGCATGATGAATTAATAATGACTAATTCTAAATCAAGATTAAAACCTGATTACTAATATCCAATTCGTTTTAATGATGTACCTGGGTCACTACACTTACTTTACTCTTTAAAACTTTAAATTTTGTTGTACTTTTTAAACTTTATTTTTAGGGTTCCGTACCCAAAGGGTACCAACGGGACCCTATTACTAAGCCTACGCTGTCCGTCCGTCCGTCTGTCAGCGGGCTGTATCTCGTAAACCGTAATAGATAGACAGATGAAATTTTCACATATTATGTATTTCTATTGCCGCTATAACAACAAATAATAAAAATTAAATTAAATTAAAAAAATTAAATTAAAATGGGTAGGTGAGTAGATGCAAAAATTTTTTAATTTAATTTTTTTAAAGGAACCCTAAAAGAGCGAGGCCCGACTCGCACTTGGCCGATTTTTTCTCTTAATTACTTTAGTCTTTAAAACTTTATTTTTTCTCTTAATTATCTCAATTAGAACTAGCACTACGACAATCAATTATGTGCAAACAATGTGACATTAATTTTGCTCCAGAATCCATCAGCTCATATGTTCCGCACATCAGCAACCAAAGTGCAGATAGCCCTGATTGCCAACCTCTGAGAGAAGAAAAATAAATAATGCAAACTTACCAGGCAAATAGAGTGTTGGAACTGCCAAATCATTTAATCGATTATTGCGATTGCAGTCTCGATCAGTGAAATGCCTGTCACTGACTCTCTTGTTATGAAAGTCATTCTGGGGTGGACGTAGATTTTCAGGAACAAGATCAAGCCAAGATTTAAACTGCTCTGGAAATCTTTTTTGATTTGGGAAAACATGCAGTATTCTACCTGAAATGTGTAAAATTATTTATATATATTATGTCATTGAAATCAGCGTAGCATCTATTCATATGTAGGGAAGAGCGGGGCGGAAAGTGCCGATTTTAACAAATCCCTATATAAACCGGGTAAGATGAATGCTACGAATAATAGTTCTAGTCTCACTTAGGTAAAATTTAATATAGATTTTAATTTTTTAACCAGTTTTTGTGCTTATTGAATAGTTTTATGCAGAGAATTATATTTCTAAACAGCGGACATAAGGCACTAGGTACTGACACCTCGCTGGGCAAGTTTTATATTTATTTAAAGTTTATAAACATCAACATTTTATAAACTTTAGTAGTTTTTATACTAAATACAATGAGGCTTGTCCTGACTGACTGAACTATCTTTGATATGTAGTACTTAACTCCAAATCAAATGTTTTTTATACTTACGAGTAGGGCGAGGGCAACCGAAGATGCATGGTTTTTATGGTTTCACCACTAGAACGTCGTAAAACACAAAACTTAACAATAAACTGCGTTCTTTCGCAAGTTATAAAAAGCGTCTTTTCGCAAGTTTTAAAGCGTCCTTTCGCGAATTTTCGTAACTACATATGAGTAACAAAGTGACTTGGAATATTGTAGTGGTAGATTCATTGACCATTCAAAAGCACTTGTAAAAGTTTATTTGAATAAAAAATATTTCTATTCTATTCTATTCTATTCTATAAGGCGGAGGAAAATACTTCAACTCGACGCACTATATAAACGAAAACAAGCACTCAATCACAGCAAAAAACACAAAAATTACAAACTTAACTCAAGTCCACTACAAGTCGTTGCAAAAGTTTGAAAAATGTAAATATGCACAAAATATGAAAAGTTTGACTTAGACCAATAGACCACGAACACTAGGATACACAGAACACTATTACTCCTAGCCTTTGAGTATTAAATTAAATGGTTTAGTACTCAAAGCTCCGTGTTGGTTTAGTACTCAAAGCTCCTAGCGGAATTCAATACAGACCTATGAGCTAACAAGACCAGACTTAGCTATAGACTTAAAACTTGTTGACTTGTAGTGACATCTAGGTAGTAGGTACCAATAGGGTATTTGACTACTTTTAGAAAATCATCTTAAATTGTTGATAATGCTATGCTGAAGCTAACAAAACGTATATTTCGGCATAATTTTCAGTATTTTTCATAAAAATCGAGAAATAAATTCAAAAAAATAAATTTCCGCCGAAACTTTCCATTTGCTCTCATTACGTCACAGTTCACATTTCAAACATGATAATAATTCCAGTTTCCACAGCCCATAGGTGGTGTGGACTGTGACGTCATTCGAGATCACGGAACGTTTTCGATCACGTGACCAATGACTATGGCCGGAATTATAGCAATTTTATATAATGTTTTCTAATTAAATAAAACTTTATTTTTTAGTTTTGTCGTATGGAATAATGTTTTTATAGATAACTAGCTGATGCCCGCGACTTCGTCCGCATGGATTTAGTTTTTAAAACTCTTTCATTATCCGAGATAAAAAGTAGCTCTCCCGGTCTGAGGAACCACTACTACATCCATTACTATACCCATGCAAAAAATCGCATCAATGCGCTGTTCTGTTGCGACGTGATTGAAGGACAAACCAACAAACAAACACACTTTCGCATTTATAATATCAGTAATGCTTTATTATAACACTTTTATAATTGTCAAATTTTTTACCATACTTAACCAAAGACAAAATTACGTTTAGCTGTCATTTACGTTTTGTTATTCCACTGTCATTTGCGTTTTGTTATTCCATGTCAGATGCGTTTTTGTTATACCACGTTTTATAGTGACTTGACGGAAACGCGGTCGAACGGGATAAAAAGTATCCTATGTCCGTCTCCTGGTTCTAAGCTACCTCTCCACCAATTTTCAGCCAAATCGGTTCATCCGTTCTTGAGTAATAAATAGTGTAACTAACACCACTTTCTTTTATATATATAAGATATAGATATATAGATATATAGATAATCTTTTAGGATGACACCAAATGAAACGATATTTTTAATATAGTCAAATACCCTATAGAGAAATAATTCTATGAGCCAGTTACAGAGGGTAATCTACTAGATGGCATTGCAAAAAATTAAATTTTCCCGTTGTATGAAAGTGTCACCCCCCTTACTCTTTGTGATAATTGCAATAAAAAATCCGAACACGGCCCAGCACAAACACAAACCTGACAGCTTTCCACATACAAAAATCTAGTTCTTAATTCAAATCAAAACTAAACCATAGTTTTTTCATAGGAAGAGTGGCAGCCTGCGAGGCGGCCAGTACCGGCGAAGGTTGGCTCATAGAGAAGGATATATTATATCTATAGCTGGTTGGCTAATGGCTGCCACATACCTACAGACTTTCAAAACCTCTATTTTTTGAGAAAAAGAAGTACAAACACAATAATATTAAACAAATAATTTATTTTACCTAAGTGCCAAAAGTATTTATATTCTAACCCGACCTAACCTAACTTTAGATTTTCCATAGTCTGGTGGTTAGAGGGAGCTTAGAACCCTCTGGCCTCTCCAATTTAATTTTTAGGGTTCCGTAGTAAACAAGGAACCCTTATAGTTTCGCCATGTCCGTCTGTCCGTCTGTCCGTCCGTCCGCGGTTTAGCTCAGAGACTATTGGTACTAGAAATCTGTAATTTGACAAGGGTATAAATATCAATCACGCCGACAAAGTCGTGAAATAAAATGGTGAAAAATATTTTTTTTTAGGGTACCTCCCCTACATGTAAAGTGGGGATGAATTTTTTTTTCCCGTCTATCCCATAGTGTGGGATGTCGTTGAATAGGTCTTTCAAAAATATTGTGGGTGTGGGAACACCATTTTTAGGGTTCCGTACCCAAGGTGTACCAACGGGACCCTATTACTAAGCCTACGCTGTCCGTCCGTCCGTCCGTCCGTCCGTCCGTCCGTCTGTCAGCGGGCTGTATCTCGTAAACCGTAATAGATAGACAGATGAAATTTTCACGTATTATGTATTTCTATTGCCGCTATAACAACAAATAATAAAAATTAAATTAAATTAAAAAAATTAAATTAAAATATTTCCTTGGGTACATGGAAATATTTTTATTTAATTTTTTTTCAACGGAACCCTAAAAGAGCGAGGCCCGACTCGCACTTGGCCGATTTTTCAATTCCGGGATCCGTTTGTGAAATATGATATTTTAAAGTGCTAAATTTTATTAGAGTCAAGTGTCCCCCCCCCCCTGCCAGCTAAATGGTTGTTTAGAGGATACAAGAAAAAATTCACAGCAGTAGTAAATAAGTATAATGAATTTTAAAGGAAAACTATCACGGCTAAGTAGGGTTCATTAGTAAAGGAGTTATATCTGTTTTTTCTAAGTTAGGTATTACACGTAGTGTAAGTTGCATATTTTGTAGAATATTATAGTATTTAAACCATGGAACTCAAAATATATTCAGTATTCATAAATAAAACAAAAGCACTATCCTAGGTCAGCAATAATATTTGAGACTTTCAGCTACGGAACCCTACACTGCGCGTGGCCCGACACGCACTTGACCGGTTTTTTTCATTTCAAACCAATAGAACCTAAGGCACCAAAATTGTTTATGATCTAACCCAACCTAACCTAACTTTAGATTTTCCAAGGTCAAACGTAAAAGCAATCAAAAAAAGTCCAAAAACAGAGCAGAAGTCGTCGAAAAAACAGGAAAAACACTGCACTAAACACAACAGAGAACATTCGCGTGCGGCGTGACCACTAAAGAAACGGATTACGGAATGACGATTGACATTTGACATTTTTTTTAAAGAATATTTGTCAAATTTAAGTTGACAGGTTGAATCATTTGAATAATATTGCGTGTGTGCGGGATAATTAGACCTTTTGATACAACAATAACTTTAGAGTTTACTTTAAGTTGCGTTTTTAATAAAAAAATAACCTTAAAAAATTTTCATTTTCATGTCGATTTTCACAAAAACTACGCATTTCCGCGGAAAAAGAAAAGCAGTTTGTTCTGAAAAGTCCCTACCCGCTATCGATTCAACACCTCAAAAGAATAAAATTCAGGGAGCACGATATAAATAAACAGCCCCATATTTATTGGCAAGTTTGTTTTACTGGTCGCTCTCGCTACTATTCAAAAGAAAATTTTCTTTCCCAACAGTTTACAGTTGCGATGTTTTCTTGTTTTTGTTGCGTTTCATGTTTTGACTTTGCCAAAACCATTATTTGCGTTGCGATATCTTATAATATCATCAGAGTAAGTATTAGTTAGGTATATCTAATTTCTTCTTCTTCATCGACCGATAGACGTCCACTGCTGTCTGCTGGATTATATAATATATAACCATTATTTTTTTAAATATAGGTAATGTGACACGCGAGAAAGCAGTGTGTGGTGTGCGGCGTGTGGGCTGCTGAAGAGCCACAATTACAATTTCACCATTTTCCGAGGGCCGGAAAACGGTCAACTCGCGACAGGTAAATTTTTCATCATGTCCCGCACTTGGCCTATTTTTCCTTTACATTAAAAGCAAAACGCATAAAAAAATGGTTTAATGAGTAGTAATCTTCTTCTTCTTCATCAACCGATAGACGTCCACTGCTGGACAAGGTCTCTTGCATGGACTTCTACAAGCCTCGGTCTTGCGCCGCCTGGATCCAGCGGCTCCCTGCGACTCGTTTGATTTCGTCGGTCCACCTGGGGGGGGGTCTGCTAACACTGCGCTTACCGGTGCGGGGTCGCCACTCCAGTACCTTGGGACCCCAACGACCATCAACTCTTCGAACTATGTGCCCGCACATTTCCACTTCAGTTTCGCGACTCGCTGAGCTATGTCGGTGACTTTGGTTCTTCTATCGATCTCCTCATTTCTGATTCGAACCCGCAGGGACACTCCGAGCATAGCTCTCTCTATCGCCCGTTGAGTGACCCTGAGCCTTCTTATGAGGCCCACAGTTAGCGACCATGTCTCGGATCCATAAGTCATCACTGGCAAGTGGCAACACGCACTGTTCGAAGACTTAAGTCTTCAGGCACTGCGGGATTTTGAACGAGAAGACATCTCGGAGCTTCCCGAACGCTGCCCAGCCGAGTTGGATTCGGCGGTTGATCTCTTTCTCGAAATTGGACCTACCTAGCTGGACTGTGTGTCCCAGGTAAATATACTCGTCGACAATTTCGAGTACAGAGTTCTCAACAATTACTGGGTGGAGCGGAGCACGAGCGTTGGACATAATTTTCGTCTTGCTCATGTTCATTTTCAGGCCCACCTGTTGAGAAACCCCACTGAGATCGTTGAGCATTGTATTGAGATCTCTCAGAATCTCTGCCATGACCAATTATGTTATGTAGTATTATTACAATATTTCAGATTAAAAATTTGGGCAAATTTTGCCCAAATTGAGGCTGGGGACGGGCCCATAGAACATTTGAGCAAACGGAAAATGTATGTCTGCTCCAAGCATTTTTGCTCGAGTTGGTACAGGCATGGCAAATTAAAAAGAAATGCCGTACCAACCGAGCAGCAAAGTATAGTGGTAAGTATTTTTTTTATAAATTACTAGCTGACCCGGCGAACTTCGTACCGCCAGCTTACCTATACATATAAATAAAACGAATAAATTATCTTAATAAAAAAACTATCCTATCTTTCAAGTTGGACCAAATTACAGATAGTTACGAACAAGTTACGAAGTTTAATCTAAATCGGTTCAGTAGTTTAGGAGTCCATCGCGGACAAACAACGTAACACGTAATTTATATATATTAAGATTATGTACCGAGTCTGACCAAGGATCATGCTGCATTTACTGCAGAATACCCGTGAAATTAGAACCATATTGTGATACGTACCGTACTACTCTAGGTAGGTATCTAAGCTTCTTGGTACTTGTGGTGTTTAAATAAAACACCTGTTCTTTATATCGGAATTATAAACATGCTTGCCCAATGTCAACACAACAACTACCTTCCAAGAGGCTTCGTCACAGACTGACCGCAGGCACATTTACTACATCCCTTCTTTATTTCAATCTTGAATGTATGTAACAATGTAATTAATAGAAAATATAATTTTATACAATAATTAATTCAATTCAACATTATTAATTTTATAGAAGCCAACTTGTGGCTCTTGTTACATCATGATTCTACCACCGGTTCGGAAAGCTGATTCTGCTGAGAAGAGCCGGCAAGAAACTCAGCAGTTGCTCTTTTCAACAACAAAATGTTACAAATATAAAGCAGATAGATCAAACCTGCGCGACCAAAGCGACTGCGAAGCGGGAACGTCAGCCGCGCGGCGGTCGCCTCCCATAATATTTAAATGGCGCCGTACACACCTACGCGACTACAACGCTGAACGCGATTCGACCGCGTCTGCAGACTGGGACGCACGCGTCTAGTGATCAACTGATTAGTGAGCACGTTTAATATAGTTTTTTAATTTCACAATGGCTACAACAGAAGATACTACAGAGATGTTTATAGAACAAGTGAGAGAACATCCTATTTTATATGATTTAAAAAATCCAGGGTACAAGAATTTACGAAAAAAAGATAAAATATGGGATTCAATCGGTCCTATGTTTGGAATGAGTGGTAAGTAAATAAGACAAATTACTCATAGGCATATAATATAATTTTAAACTTAAACTTTCGTAATTAATCGACATAATTAAATATTTGAAATAAGAAGTAGGTACTGTAGTAAATGTGCCTGCGGTCAGTCTGTGACGAAGCCTCTTGGAGGGTAGTTGTTGTATTGACATTGTGCAAGCATGTTTATAATTCCGATATAAAGAACAGGTGTTTTATTTAAACACCACAAAAGTGGCAACGAGGCGAGGATCGAGCTGCGTGAGCAATTCAAATAATATTTTTTTTGAAGTTTTCAAAGAAGGACTGAGTGTTTACATTAACTTGTTATTCGAACAGTTGTGTTCCCATACAATAATTATTTTTAAATGATATAAGTAATTCAATAAAATAGATTATTAATTATAAATTAAAGTATAATACGTTTTGACATAATATTTTGAGCAATTAGTTTAAACGCCTACCTACATACTGGCTAAAGTATTGATTGGCATAATTATGGTTTTGTTGTGTACCGACACAAAATGTGAGTGTTTAGTTTATCGCTAATCTTATAAGTTTTAGGCGTAAATAATAGGGTAAAGTACTGTTCGGATAACCAAGTTAAAGTAATTAATAGTTATTAATAAAAAAAGAAAACAAAACAAAACTATTCAAAATCGAATGAAGTTAGTTTTGTGGAATTGTACCTACCTAAATAGTAAGTTGGTAAACATATTGATGTAATATTACATGGTCTATACTCAATAGCATGAAAATATTGAAAAGTACCTGCCAGGTGCTCATTTAGTTAAAAATATAATGGGTTGTGCAGAGATTAACTACCGTCAATGCATTGACAAACAAATGAAGAATAAGCAAAAGAACGGTCGTAGTGAAAGAAAAAGCTTTAGTTTGCGTACTTATTATTAATGAATCATACTTTTGTACTACCCACAGATAGTTAATTTCCACGTTAATTTCATTTATTCATTCATTTCACCCCAAAATAATACGAGGTAATAAAAATCCACTTCCAACTCAAAAGCAATACCTACCTACGGTAAGTAGGTAAATACATAATACAATATCATTGAGTTAGGTACGTTTATTTCTGAACATACCTATTGCAAATACCTGATACAGTGAGTACCAGCTGCGAGATTGTCTAAAAATGATTGTGCAGTGTAGCGATCGTAATCAACTCCGATTGGCCGACACTCTGTCGCTATAGGCTAAAGTTGCTGTGGTGAGGAGAATATGCCATACAAATTGAGATGCAGTGAAAAGCAACGATATTGTGGCGCAATGATTGCTGCAATTTTTCCGGAATCGACCAGCTGTTACCATTTTATCAGATAATCAGGGTAATTTCAATGTTTATAAAAAATGTATTTATTTTGCATTTTGTTATTCCTACCTTTTAATATCATATTATGTATTAATTAAAAAAATACAAATATGAATAGAACATTTGCAAAATATTTATGTTTTATGGCTAAGGTCTCCAGCCAAAGGTAAAGGTAAAGGTTTAAATTTAAAGGTAAAGGTAATCAAGGCAACGTAAAGGTAACGTAAAGGTAACGTAAAGGTAACGTAAAGGTAACGTAAAGGTAACGTAAAGGTAACGTAAAGGTAGCGTAAAGGTAACGTAAAGGTAATTTAAAGGTAATCAAGACAACGTACAGGTAACGTAAAGGTAATTTAAAGGTAAAATTAAATTTAATAATAAGATAACAATGAGCTAATGCTCACGCTATTGCTAATAATAAATAATTTATTAGAGATTGCTAATAAGCTTGATACCAAGGGCTATGCCAGTTACAATACTGTTGCTTAAATGTAAGCAAAGAGCCACGCACATTGCTTGACACCAAAAGGCTATGCCAGTTACAATACTGTTGCTTAAATGTAAGCAAAGAGCCATGCACATAAAATAATAATAATCGTATCTCAGGGCTATGCGGTTAAGATACTGTCGATCACAATGTAAGCAAAGAGCCACGCATACAAAATAATCAAAATATCCATTATATTCTGTAAGATATTGTTACTGGAAAAACCACACCATAAATATTGTAATTTATAGACTTTTATAATTGCAATGGTGAATTGGTGACTTAGCTGTCGCTTCGCGATGAAAAAGTTTGTGTTTTAATGTATGTTTTGAAACACCAAAAATAATAATAATAATAATAATAAAAAAAAATAGCCGAGCTATTTTCTTCATATTACTACTGTAGTACCACTACAGAAGGCTTAACTGAGGTTTTACCACAACCAACCAACTAAATTGAGGTTTTAACCATCGAGAATAAGAATTATTTATTTCTCAGTGTTAAAAAAAAAAGGAGTTTGATATTTTAATTATAATTCAACATTATTTTGTATTTCTTTTTCATATTTAATATGGAAAAGGGAAATTTTGAAAGGCTCCTTGTAATTATAAATTGAGAACAACTTATTTTCAATAAATTGAAACAGCCTTTACAGTAAATGTGGCCGGAAAAAAATAAAATTTACTAAAATTTACAATAACCAAAATTTCTTCGTCTTATCAAACAATACTATTAAAATAAATGAATATGTGAAATTTCTATTCTATTCTATTCTAAATATACAATTGAATAAAGAACAGCAAAAAAAAAAAATTAATACCTTATATTTCAAAAAATATATTAAATTTTTGGATTGCTGTGATAAATGTATAAAATCGTAAATACGATAAATAAGTAGATAGTCTTATGATTAATGCACTTTTAGTGCGGGTATTTGTTCTGACATTAGAGATAGATTTTTGAAATTTCTTGTACTCAAAAGTGCACGTTTCAGAGTATGTATTTTGATTGAGATGCTACTGAGTAACAGTACCAATGATTGTTATGGATAACAGTGCATAATAACTAATACTCGGCAATTCCTTAAGATAAACTATTTGTATACTAATGTAATAATACTTTAAGCGAAATCATGAAATTAATGTGAACAGGTCTCTTCGGTATCCAAATAAGATATTGATTTAAAAATGTATACCAGTACATATTATATGAAAAGTCCCTACTGTATGGCGGTCAGGTTATATAATAAACTGCCAGCAGATTTTCAAAAATTATCTATAAATAAGTTTAAAATAAAACTCAACGAATGGCTATTGGAGAAAAGTTATAATGATGTAAAAGAATATTTAGTGTAATAATTAGGTACCGGAAAACATAAATATTGACATTTTGAAATTTATATTTTTATTTGACTATTGTCATTCTTAATCTTGACTCACTAATTTATAATAATTATAATTGTCAAATAATCTCACTTTGAATTAATCACTTTCATTTTATAATTATTATTGTTTGTATCATAATTTGCATACTATTAATTTAGTTGAATGTTATGGTCTTTACTGACAATATATTTTGTTACTACCATCCCACTGTACAAACATTCTGGCAAATAAATAATTATTTATTTATTCAATAATTATAAACATAAATATTGCCACAATAGTAACTAAAGGTAAAATTTTTAAATTGTAAAAGAACTTCCATATTGAATGCCCCCGCTCTTAAAATAAAAGAAGTACCTAGGAATTGAAAGCAATCCACATGAGGGTTGTTTATGGTTATGTAAGCTCTAGCTAGTTAAGAATAAGAACTTATGATACAGTAGCTATATGATAACTACAACAAAATAATAAAAATAACACGCAACACTTTTGAATTATTATTCTTAATTAGTTACAGTCCCATTTAATGGGGTTCATCGAAACTCTAATTAGTATGTACCTATAATATATGCATAATATTAAAAGATGTCCCAAAGCCGTTTCTTAATCTACTTCGCTGATCGATCAGTCATTTTATGTTTACGTATTGCAAAACTTGCAGTGACCTAATAATACTTATAGTTTTATTAAGTAATCATTGATGTCAATGTGGTCATATTACGATATTTTGCTAGTCAATAATATTGCGTCTTAAAGTTAAGTCCTAAAGTTACTAAGTAGGTAGCACTTTAAATCTTATCTGTCCGCATCAAATGAACTCACAGCTGGTCATATCTTTAAAAGAAATGGGACACTTAAAGATCTTCTCGGGGTTCATCTATCCTGCGACTATTCCCGTGAAAATGGTAATCACTAGCAGTAGCGTTTTGATTTGTATACCTCATAAATCTTGAAATCAGACAGCCTGAGTGAAAAAGAAGGAAGGAGGATAGAGGCAGGAAGTTAAACATTTTATAACAAAAGAGATATTATTTTCCAATATAAACCTTACATAGCCGACCAAGCAAGCGAGGTGCGGTCATAATCTAAACATAGCTTGTTACAGTTTAATGATTACTGATAAAGACCTGATAACATTTTCTCTGATATAGTTTGTACACTAAAGTTATGTTTCCTGTTATACTTAAAATGAAATATTAAGATGTTATAAGTTGTATTGACAATATTGTTAATGTAATTATAATTACTAGGTCAAAATAAAATAAACAGCTGTTGACAAAGTTGCATATAAGCAATCAGCTTTGTATTCAGCTATCTACAAGAACTTGTCATATTTAAGTAGCTATCTGCTTTATATTTGTAACATTTTGTTGTTGAAAAGAGCAACTGCTGAGTTTCTTGCCGGCTCTTCTCAGCAGAATCAGCTTTCCGAACCGGTGGTAGAATCATGATGTAACAAGAGCCACAAGTTGGCTTCTATAAAATTAATAATGTTGAATTGAATTAATTATTGTATAAAATTATATTTTCTATTAATTACATTGTTACATACATTCAAAATTGAAATAAAGAAGGGATGTAGTAAATGTGCCTGCGGTCAGTCTGTGACGAAGCCTCTTGGAGGGTAGTTGTTGTATTGACATTGTGCAAGCATGTTTATAATTCCGATATAAAGAACAGGTGTTTTATTTAAACACCACAGGTACATATCAGGATAACTTTTTCAAATTGTCGTTATGTCCCGTCGCAATCACGATCCATGCAACTAGGTCGAAATATCGACAATTTCAAAAAGTTATCGTGGTATGTATCCGTTATTAAAAATATTATCTAATTACACAATATCATATTATTCGTATTATACATACCTACTATACATCCATACTCCCTAGATATTTACAGTGCTCAAAAAAATTAATTACGTGAGTAGATAACTAACTAAAATTTTTCATATCTACCCATACTATGTATATAAAGTATAAACACAAAGGTGTCTGTGTACTGTGTAGGTACAGGTGCCGGCAAACTTCTTGAGCATGAAGTGGTATAGTGGGGGCAAGTTAGCGCATTGTACACATCCGTGCAAAAAAAGTGTACACTCTTATGTAACTGAAGAACATTCATATTTCTGTGATTATCTGTATTGATTTAGGTATTGAAAAACTTATTAATTAATTAATTACTTATTAGAATATTAATAATATTATTACATAAAAATAAATTACAAAATTAATGATTCCTAGCTGATGCCCGTGACTTCGTCTGTGTGGATTTAGTTTTTGAAATCCCTCGGGAACTTTGATTTTCCGGGATGAAAAGTAGCCTATGTCACTCTCCAGGTTCTCAACTACACCCATGCAAAAAATCACTTCAATCCGTAGCTCTGTTGCGGCGTGATTGAAGGACAAACCAACAAACACTTTCGCATTTATAGTATTAGTTTGATTAGTATTAGTACTCATTGATAGACGTTTTTGTTGCCTCCGAAGTCTGTTTAACTGTTTCAGTATCACTTTTTCTATATTTCTTCATAAAGCAGTATACTTCGTACAGTATTTTTCTAGCTTGCCTTTTTAATAGGTACTATGTTAGTTTTTCGAGGCATAATAAATAACAAAAACGACAAACAATTATAACAAGAGAGTCAACAAACAAATTATAACAAAAAATGTCAACAGATGATAACAAAGAACTATTTCACTGCACGCAAGTGTATTTGGGAGCCAGCGGGACGTAGACACGGAGCGGGAGGCATAGGTCGACTGATCTACCAATGACGCGCTCGATACGATACTCCCCGCCGTCGCGCCCCGCACTTACCACCAAAGAGACCTAAAATTCGTTTGTGCGCAATCAAGGTCATATACCCAAGAAGTTTGCCGCGTACTGTATATAGGGTTGGATTTAGAATGGTGCGGCAAGAGTTAGGGGGAGAAACGTGTTGTATTTGATAGAGGTTTGGTCCCTTTCGCACTCCATGTAGGTAGGTAGGTATCTACTTCATTACTATCAGTCAGTACCGATAGTTTTATTTATTTACATAGATACCTACATTTAAATTTTAAAATGAAGTATATACCTCTCTGGAATAAGTTGATCTAATATAATATTCTATATCTATACATATAAAAAAATCGTAAGGAAGCTGAATCTGTTCATTAGATTTTTTTTTGTAAAAGTTAGAGGTAAGTAGGTATACATATACTAGTGGTTCGCCCCGAACTGAGACCTCGCGGTAACGGTATCCCATGATTATTCATTCAATCGATACATGATAACCAAAACTGACATTATTATTATGCCCGTTTTCACCAAACATACCTAAATCATCCCCTAAGAGTTTCTTAACGTAGGTAGCTCCTAAATACAATCCTAAGTCCTAACATCCGTCCCAATATCCTTTTAGGTGTCCCGTACAGGATCGTGATAAATAAGTTGACAGAAAACATCAATCACCTAACTTATAGGTAGCCCGTAAAGGTTAGGGAACGTTAGTGAAAACATTGAATTATTTATCAAACATTGAATTTAACTCGTAGTTCCATGGGAATAGTTACTGACTGCGCCATCTATTAGCATTATTGTGAAGCTATGTTGATGCTATATGAATTACTGACGCCCATTAAAAATTAAATAATCTCGTTTCTTTATAATATTCATATAATTTTAGTATTTGTTGTTCAAGTACAGGATATAAGTGACCTAAAAACATAAAATCAGTTTGAAAATCCATAGCGGATTTTTCTAGAGAGCGTCTTCAAGCGAGCGTATAAAATCGCCACTTTGAAAGCCCCCCATTTCGTCAATTTTAAGGGAAAAATTAAAAAAAAATTATTTTTGTACTCAGTTCAAAATTATCTTTAAAATGATACGTAACAATTTTATGTAACGCGATATTTTTTTTTTTACTTCGCATTCGCTTCTATGAGAGCCCCCCTGAAATAAAGATTTTTATAACTTTTTAAGCCATTTTCGGCTGGAGGCCATCGGTTTACATATTATATCTAAATTTGAAGTAATTACGTTCAGTAATTCAAAAGTTATAAGGCTCTGACAGACGGACGGACGGACGGACGGACGGACGGACAAGTGCAAATCGCCCTAGTTAACTCAAAGACCTTCGCTTCGCTCGGTCGAATATACATAAGACGAACCCCAAAACAGCTGTTTTTAAAATGTTTGTAAGTTTGAAGGAATAAGGACCTATTTTAATGCGGTTTTCGCAGATAGATTAAGCATAGTTTGGATTAGGCTCAAACCTGATCCAAACTATGCTTTGTTTCATTGAGATCGGAAGAAATGAAAAAAGTTATCCGTGACAGACACTTCAATTTATTTGTGTAGATGTAACTATTACTGTCATATTTAGGGTTCCGTACCCAAAGGGTGCCAACGGGACCCTATTACTAAGCCTCCGCTGTCCGTCCGTCCGTCCGTCTGTCAGCGGGCTATATCTCGTAAACCGTAATAGATACACAGTTGAAATTTTCACATATTGTGTATTTCTATTGCCGCTATAACAACAAATAATAAAAATAAAATTTAATTGAAAAATAAAGGGGGCTCCCATACATGGAAAGATAGGCTCCCAAAATTTTATATTTTTACCCCGGCATGTGGGGTGTCATGTCTAGAGCTCATTAAGCAAATATATATTTTTTTTATTTTTTAGCTACAAAAATGAAGAAAGGGGGGCTGTCAATGTTTTCGGTTTTAGACCAATTTTGTTAGGGGGTCTATCTCAAAAACTAAACTAGTTAGGAATTTGAAATGTTGGTATATTATGTACTATATAGTGTATTTAAACAACAAATAGTGAAAACACCGATTTATAATGCGGTTGGTAAGTTGTGACCAAAACAAACGAGCATTTTTCCCCATATATACTAATTTAGTACTTTCTAAGAACTAAGATATCTAAATAATATGTATCTAGTTTTAAAAAAATGATTTGTTCTTATGTACGGAACCCTAAAAGAGCGAGTCCCGACTCGCACTTGGCCGATTTTTAGAAGCAAACTTAACTTAATTAAGAGTAGTAGTACTATTACAATAATCTACAAAACGGTCTCGTATTTGAAATGGAATGTTAGGTGCTCTTATTACATTTTCATCAAAGTCCACAAAGGCAGTCGTCGTAGGAGATGGTAATAAATGGAAATAGGTATCTGCCTTTTTATAAATTAAATAGTTATGTAAAATGCACGTTGTTTTTACAACAGATTTAGCAGTTTCAACATCTAATTCTAAAGGTCTATCATATATCCTCCATTTTTTTGCAAGAATACCAAAAGCGTTCTCTACGACACGTCTAGCTCTGCAAAGTCTATAATTATAATTATCTTTACTGCATGGCGTCATCCCTTGCTGAACGTCTTGGAAAAGGTCTCATCAAAAACTTTTTTAAGGCAAATGCCTCGTCCCCGATTAAAACGTGAGGCGTAGGTATATTTTGGCCTGGAAGAGGTTTAGGTGGCGGGACATTTAGCGAATCGTTCGTCAACTTCTGTCCCATTAACGATTCTTCAAGTATACCTCCATCGCTATTTTTCCCATAACCTCCGATGTCCACACCAATGAACATGTAATCTGGTCCGACTATAGCTAGAAGTACTATGGAAAATTTCTTCAAATAGCAAAAATAGTTTGATCCACTATTTGGAGGACATTTTATGGTAACATGTTTTCCATCGATGCTACCAATGCAATTTGGAAACTGCCACCGTTCGTAAAATATGTTGGCCGATGATTCCCAAATTTGTCTTGTGGGCACAGGCATATAAGTACTTTGTAATCTCGTGCATATAGAGTGACATACTTCTTTAACTATGTATGAGACTGTTGTAAACCCAACCCTGTAGCTGTGACTAATAGTTTTGTAGCTATCGCCGGTCGCAAGAAATCTGAAAAAGAATAATAATAATTAATATGTAAACTTCCAGGTGATGCCGCGAAAAAGAAGTGGAAGAATCTCCGTGATACATATGCAAAGTATCTTAAAAGTATTAAAACAACAACAGGGCAAGCAGCAAAAAAAAACTACGGCCATTGGCAATGGGCCGAACAAATGATATTTCTAAAACCATATTTGGCTTTTGCTAAATCGATAGATAACATTAATGTTTCTTCTGAAGTCATTGCAGTTGATAATAATGAAGCTGAATTGGAATCAGAAATACAAACTTCTGAATCATATGCTGAGACTCTTAATGAACAAAATACATCTGTTTCAAATACTCCGCCTGCTGCGAAACCCTCATGTGAATATGGAAATTCTCGTACACCAAAAAATAAGAACAAAATTACCCCAGTCAACGAAGTGAGATATTTTGAAAGTAAATTACATAAAAGATCACAGACACAAATGGACGATTTGGAACGTATATTTTTGGGATACGCAAAGAGTGTTAAAAAGCTGTCGTTGCGTAGACAAGCCATTATAAAAATGAAACTAGCTCAAATCATAGCAGAACAAGAGCTGTCTGAGATTGACGAAAACAAAAGTGTGATCTCGCCTTACGATTCTTCGTCTACTCCAAACTTTTCCGACTATGGCAATTATTCCAACACTTCTAGTACAACTTCAGTGAATATTCTACAACCAACCAATAACAATAAAAATAACATACAAATGAATTTATCTAAAACCACGGCTACTCCAATACTTTCTGATCACATTGATTTCGATAACAATTCGCAAGCTAGTTCGGCAAATCTTGAAGATCAATTATTATTGAGGAACATTAACGAAGAACTTGATTCTAGTTCTTCCGCTGTAGCAGAATTTTACAAAAACTTTTCATCTCTATAATAATAAAAATAAAAATCTTATAAATAATACACGAATTAAAAAATAAATATGATTACAAATAATCTAAATATTAGTTTTATTTCTTTTACTTACCTTTTTTATTTCAGTACAGTATATCTTAGGCATGTGTAGTAGTGATCGATACAGATACTACAGATACTATTACTAGCTGATGCCCGTAACTTCGCCCGCATAAATTTAGGTTTTTTGGCTTCTCGCACACAGACTGATTTTTGATGTATAAGTTATACCTATCACAACCAACTTTCATCAAAAACCGTTCGGTGATTTTTGCGTGAAAGAGCGTACTAACTAAGCGTAGTAGTGAGCACACTAACGATACTAACCTTAAAGTTATCGCCAACCGTTCTTCTGCGGAGATAGCTTCCCGGTATTTTGTATCTTGTTTTGTTATGTCTTCTTCAATCAACTTCAAAATTTCATCAAAGCATTCTTCTGACATTCTGAAGTAGATATAAAAACGTTCTGGGCTATTCCGTAATTTTGGCATTAGCGTATGAAATTCTCCATACTTTATTCTATCCTTATTAATTTCATGTATCCATGGCCTTCTGTAAGTAATTTTATGAATGCAAATTCTTTCTTGTTTAAAAGAACAAAAATCAGGAGCTTCGCCTAGAGCCTCTAGGCCTAGAGTCACTGATATTGCAAGAGGGCGCAAGATGCTAGTTGCCTAGTACAACTACTTGACTAACCCCTTGTGTCCAACCGGTGAGAGAGACCTTACTAAGTAATATTATAAATCTGAAAGTTTGGATGTATCTATCTGTCAAATTACTAAACTGATTTGGGTGAATAAATTTTGAAATATAATAATACTAGGGCACGATTCCCGAAAGATGTGGGTTCGAGCCCCGCCGGCCTCGGAATTTTTGATATGTATTCAAAAATTTATTCGGATTTTCCTTAAGTGTAGGTTAACACTTTAATCATACTAATATTATAAATGCGAAAGTATGTTTGTTGGTTTGTCCTTCAATCACGCCGCAACTGAGCTACGGATCAACGTGATTTTTTGCATGGGTATAGTTGAGGACCTGGAGAGTGACATATTTTATTCCGGAAAATCAAAAAGTTACCGAGGGACTTTGAAAACTAAATCCATGCGGACGAAGTCGCGGGCATCAGCTAGTAAAAAATAAAAATGATGTGGGTGATTTTATTTGGGCCCACTAGAGATGGTAACGTCATATTAGTCACATGACTTACACATAATTTTTGTAATAATGCCCTCTGCGACGTCGCCCGACACGTCTTTACGAATTTGTATGGAGCGACTATGTTGTGGGAAAAATGGCCTTTAGTAAAAACGGGTTTAGGTTTTTATATCCTGAATTTACACATAGGATACATTTTATCCCGTAATCGTGTAGTTCCTGTAGCATAGTTAACAAACCTAAATCCACGCGAACGGAGTCACAGGTATTTGTTAGTAAGACATAATATTTTATAATCGTACTTACCCCGTGGTTTGTACCGCAAGGGCATACAATAAAAGATCATCTTCATCTGAATCAGACTCCGATGTTAAGTACGAGAATGACATAACCACAATTTAACTTTAGAATTCAGTAAAAAGACGTGAAACTTCAGCAAGAATGCACCAACCAATGAGGTTCGCGATTCGCGTCGTAGTCGCGTAGGTGTGCACGTATAGATTCGCATCATGGACGCTCCCACATCGCGTCCCGCGTCCCGCTTATTTGACGCGCAGGTGTGGCCGTAGCTTAAATATGACAAGTTCTTGTAGATAGCTGAATACAAAGCTGATTGCTTATATGCAACTTTGTCAACAGCTGTTTATTAATTATTTTGACCTAGTAATTATCATTAACAATATTGTCAATACAACTTATAACATCTTAATATTTCATTTTAAGTATAACAGGAAACATAACTTTAGTGTACAAACTATATCAGAGAAAATGTTATAAGGTCTTTAAATTCAGTAATCATTAAACTGTAACAAGCTATGTTTAGATTATGACCGCACCTCGCTTGCTTGGTCGGTTATGTAAGGTGAAACATTTATATTGGAAAATAATATCTCTCTTGTTATAAAATGTTTAACTTCCTGCCTCTATCCTCCTTCCTTCTTTTTCACTCAGGCTGTCTGATTTCGAGATTTATGAGGTATACAAATCAAAACGCTACTGCTAGTGATTACCATTTTCACGGGAATAGTCGCAGGATAGATGAACCCCGAGAAGATCTTTAAGTGTCCCATTTCTTTTAAAGATATGACCAGCTGTGAGTTCATTTGATGCGGACAGATAAGATTTAAAGTGCTACCTACTTAGTAACTTTAGGACTTAACTTTAAGACGCAATATTATTGACTAGCAAAATATCGTAATATGACCACATTGACATCAATGATTACTTAATAAAACTATAAGTATTATTAGGTCACTGCAAGTTTTGCAATACGTAAATATAAAATGACTGATCGATCAGCGAAGTAGATTAAGAAACGGCTTTGGGACATCTTTTAATATTATGCATAATTTATAGGTACATAATTAGGGTTTCGATGAACCCCATTAAATGGGACTGTAACTAATTAAGAATAATAATTCAAAAGTGTTGCGTGTTATTTTTATTATTTTTTTGTAGTTATCATATAGCTACTGTATCATAAGTTCTTATTCTTAACTAGCTAGAGCTTACATAACCATAAACAACCCTCATGTGGATTGCTTTCAATTCCTAGGTACTTCTTTTATTTTAAGAGCGGGGGCATTCAATATGGAAGTTCTTTTACAATTTAAAAATGTTACCTTTAGTTACTATTGTGGCAATATTCATGTTTATAATTATTGAATAAATAAATAATTATTTATTTGCCAGAATGTTTGTACAGTGGGA
Source organism: Oeneis ivallda (assembly GCA_029955525.1). Classification (NCBI taxonomy): domain Eukaryota; kingdom Metazoa; phylum Arthropoda; class Insecta; order Lepidoptera; family Nymphalidae; genus Oeneis; species Oeneis ivallda. Next base: position 19,012,520 of record JARPMR010000024.1, on the reverse strand, counting down.
TGGTAGTAACAAAATATATTGTCAGTAAAGACCATAACATTCAACTAAATTAATAGTATGCAAATTATGATACAAACAATAATAATTATAAAATGAAAGTGATTAATTCAAAGTGAGATTATTTGACAATTATAATTATTATAAATTAAGAATGACAATAGTCAAATAAAAATATAAATTTCAAAATGTCAATATTTATGTTTTCCGGTACCTAATTATTACACTAAATATTCTTATACATCATTATAACTTTTCTCCAATAGCCATTCGTTGAGTTTTCTTTTAAACTTGTTTATAGATAAATTTTGAAAATCTGCTGGCAGTTTATTATATAACCTGACCGCCATACAGTAGGGACTTTTCATATAATATGTACTGGTATACATTTTTAAATCAATATCTTATTTGGATACCGAAGAGACCAGTTCACATTAATTTCATGATTTCGCTTAAAGTATTATTACATTAGTATACAATAAGTACATTAGTATACAAATAGTTTATCTTAAGGAATTGCCGAGTATTAGTTATTATGCACTGTTATCCATAACAATCATTGGTACTGTTACTCAGTAGCCTACCAGCATCTCAATCAAAATACATACTCTGAAACGTGCACTTTTGAGTACAAGAAATTTCAAAAATCTATCTCTAATGTCAGAACAAATACCCGCACTAAAAGTGGTAATATATTTTTATCTAATTTAGAAAAGTTAATCTGAGCAATACAACTTTCCAATAGCTCGTTTATAATCGGAAGCGAAAGGTTTTCCCCAATTATCGCCTACATATTTTTTACTTTATGGTAATTATTTCATCCACTGACATTGCCATGTTATAAAATATCACTATTTTCAAATAATTAACAATTTGTTAAGTTCACCACACGACGGTGGGTAGGTCTATCGAGAAGGATATTTCTTGTTGAAACACCCTACTTGTTGTTTCTTATTAATATAATTTTTTTTTTTTGTGTGTGGATTGCCATCTTAAATTGCTGAATTGGTTTAGTAAAACATCGCCCATCTTTCTTTTGTGATGATTACAACATAATATGAAAATACCTATATTTTACAATCTTATTAATCATAAGACTATCTACTTATTTATCGTATTTACGATTTTATACATTTATCACAGCAATCCAAAACTTTAATTTTTTTTTTTGAAATGTAAGGTATTAATTTTTTTTTTGCTGTTCTTTATTCAATTGTATATTAAGAATAGAATAGAATAGAAATTTCACATATTCATTTATTTTAATAGTATTGTTTGATAAGATCAAGTAATTTTGGTTATTGTAAATTTTTGTAAATTTTATTTTTTCCGGCCACATTTACTGTAAAGGCTGTTTCAATTTATTGAAACAATTGTTCTCAATTTATGATTAAAAGGAGCCTTTCAAAATTTCCCTTTTCCATATTAAATATGAAAAAGAAATACAAAATAATGTTGAATTATAATTAAAATATCAAACTCCTTTTTTTTTTAACACTGAGAAATAATTCTTATTCTCGATGGTTAAAACCTCAATTTAGTTGGTTGGTTGTGGTAAAACCTCAGTTAAGCCTTCTGTAGTGGTACTACAGTAGTAATATGAAGAAAATAGCTCGCCTATTTTTTTTTTTTTTTTTAATTTTTTTTTTGGTGTTTTAAAACATACAATAAACCACAAACTTTTTCATCGCGAAGCGACAGCTAAGTCACCAATTCACCATTGCAATTATAAAAGTCTATAAATTACAATATTTATGGTGTGGTTCTTCCAGTAACAATATCTTACAGAATATAATGGATATTTTGATTATTTTGTATGCGTGGCTCTTTGCTTACATTATGATCGACAGTATCTTAACCGCATAGCCCTGAGATACGATTATTATTATTTTATGTGCATGGCTCTTTGCTAACATTTAAGCAACAGTATTGTAACTGGCATAGCCCTTGGTATCAAGCATGACTCTCTAATAAATTATTTATTATTAGCAATAGCGTGAGCATTAGCTCATTGTTATCTTATTATTAAATTTAATTTTACCTTTAAATTACCTTTACGTTACCTGTACGTTGTCTTGATTACCTTTAAATTACCTTTACGTTACCTTTACGCTACCTTTACGTTACCTTTACGTTACCTTTACGTTACCTTTACGTTGCCTTGATTACCTTTACCTTTACCTTTAAATTTAAACCTTTACCTTTACCTTTGGCTGGAGACCTTAGCCATAAAACATAAATATTTTGCAAATGTTCTATTCATATTTGTATTTTTTTAATTAATACATAATATGATATTAAAAGGTAGGAATAACAAAATGCAAAATAAATACATTTTTTATGAACATTGAAATTACCCTGTTTATCTGATAAAATGGTAACAGCTGGTCGATTCCGGAAAAATTGCAGCAATCATTGCGCCACAATATCGTTGCTTTTCACTGCATCTCAATTTGTATGGCATATTCTCCTCACCACAGCAACTTTAGCCTATAGCAACAGAGTGTCGGCCAATCGGAGTTGATTACGATCGCTACACTGCACAATCATTTTTAGACAATCTCGCAGCTGGTACTCACTGTATCAGGTATTTGCAATAGGTATGTTCAGAAATAAACGTACCTAACTCAATGATATTGTATTATGTATTTACCTACTTACCGTAGGTAGGTATTGCTTTTGAGTTGGAAGTGGATTTTTATTACCTCGTATTATTTTGGGGTGAAATGAATGAATAAATGAAATTAACGTGGAAATTAACTATCTGTGGGTAGTACAAAAGTATGATTCATTAATAATAAGTACGCAAACTAAAGCTTTTTCTTTCACTACGACCGTACCTTCTTTTGCTTATTCTTCATTTGTTTGTCAATGCATTGACGGTAGTTAATCTCTGCACAACCCATTATATTTTTAACTAAATGAGCACCTGGCAGGTACTTTTCAATATTTGCATGCTATTGAGTATAGACCATGTAATATTACAGCAATATGTTTACCAACTTACTATTTAGGTACAATTCCACAAAACTAACTTCATTCGATTTTGAATAGTTTTGTTTTGTTTTCTATTTTTATTAATAACTAGCTATTAATAATTTTAACTTGGTTATCCGAACAGTACTTTACCCTATTATTTACGCCTAAAACTTATAAGATTAGCGATAAACTAAACACTCACATTTTGTGTCGGTACACAACAAAAATTATAATTATGCCAATCAATACTTTAGCCAGTATGTAGGTAGGCGTTTAAACTAATTGCTCAAAATATTATGTCAAAACGTATTATACTTTAATTTATAATTAATAATCTATTTTATTGAATTACTTATATCATTTAAAAATAATTATTGTATGGGAACACAACCGTTCGAATAACAAGTTAATGTAAACACTCAGTCCTTCTTTGAAAACTTAAAAAAAATATTATTTGAATTGCTCACGCAGCTCGATCCTCGCCTCGTGGCCACTTTTGTGGTGTTTAGCACATTTACTACAGTACTCAGTGCCCAGAGCTACTCGATGTATGTTGGGGATCAACTCGAAAACTGCTGAACCGCTTTTGATCAAACTATCTGTAATTTGGACCAACTTAAAAGATAGGATAGTTTTTATCTTAATTATTGACATCAATAATTTTTATTGCAAATTAAAGTATTTTAATTAATATATTTATATTTACTCTTTCACGTCAAGACTCTGTTTCACTTGTAAGTAAAGAAAACATACATATGAAAAAAATCGGCCAAGTGCGAGTCGGGCCTCGCTCTTTAAGGGTTCCGTTAAAAAAATTAAATAAAAATATTTCCATGTACCCATGGAAATATTTTAATTTAATTTTCGACCGAGCGAAGCGAAGGTCTTTGAGTTAACTAGGGCGATTTGCACTTGTCCGTCCGTCCGTCCGTCCGTCCGTCCGTCTGTCAGAGCCTTATAACTTTTGAATTACTGAACGTAATTACTTCAAATTTAGATATAATATGTAAACCGATGGCCTCCAGCCGAAAATGGCTTAAAAAGTTATAAAAATCTTTATTTCAGGGGGGCTCTCATAGAAGCGAATGCGAAGTAAAAAAAAAAAAATCGCGTTACATAAAATTGTTACGTATCATTTTAAAGATAATTTTGAACTGAGTACAAAAATATTTTTTTTTTAATTTTTCCCTTAAAATTGACGAAATGGGGGGCTTTCAAAGTGGCGATTTTATACGCTCGCTTGAAGACGCTCTCTAGAAAAATCCGCTATGGATTTTCAAACTGATTTTATGTTTTTAGGTCACTTATATCCTGTACTTGAACAACAAATACTAAAATTATATGAATATTATAAAGAAACGAGATTATTTAATTTTTAATGGGCGTCAGTAATTCATATAGCATCAACATAGCTTCACAATAATGCTAATAGATGGCGCAGTCAGTAACTATTCCCATGGAACTACGAGTTAAATTCAATGTTTGATAAATAATTCAATGTTTTCACTAACGTTCCCTAACCTTTACGGGCTACCTATAAGTTAGGTGATTGATGTTTTCTGTCAACTTATTTATCACGATCCTGTACGGGACACCTAAAAGGATATTGGGACGGATGTTAGGACTTAGGATTGTATTTAGGAGCTACCTACGTTAAGAGACTCCTACTTAGGGGATGATTTAGGTATGTTTGGTGAAAACGGGCATAATAATAATGTCAGTTTTGGTTATCATGTATCGATTGAATGAATAATCATGGGATACCGTTACCGCGAGGTCTCAGTTCGGGGCGAACCACTAGTTATAATTTAATTTAATTTTTATTATTTGTTGTTATAGCGGCAATAGAAATACATAATGTGTGAAAATTTCACCTGTCTATCTATTACGGTTTACGAGATACAGCCCGCTGACAGACGGACGGACGGACGGACAGCGTAGGCTTAGTAATAGGGTCCCGTTGGTACCCTTTGGGTACGGAACCCTAAAAATGTATTTTATTTTATGAATTATTTAGTAATAAAGTTTTGAATTTTCAGCTGCAACCTGGCCCAGTCCCCGCCACCGCCACCACCGCCACCGCCGCCACCGCCCCCACCACCGCCGCCGCCACCACCGCCGCCGCCACCACCGCCGCCGCCACCACCGCCGCCACCTCATCAGCTCCCATACTGGCTGGCTCTTCACAAAATGTGAGTAAACAACAAATAATATGTATGAAACATCAGAGCTTTTTTTTAGGAAACGTCTATATATATAAAAATCTCGTGTCACGATCACGTTCGGGATCAACTCGAAAACTACTGAACCGATTTTGATCAAACTATCTGTAATTTGGACCAACTTAAAGGATAGGATAGTTTTTATCTTAATTATTGACATCAGTGTTTGTTATTGCAAATTAAAATATTGTAATTAAAATAGTGTAAGTTTTACAAAACAATAAAACTTGTATTATTTAGCAGAGATGATGCACAGCATCTGTGAGATCACGTGGTATTTCCCTTTTAATCCTTCGACCAATCACAGGGACCTGTTAAGCTATCAGCCAATCATTAGACACTTCCGTTTGTTGTTTGTCACGTGGCCACAGGTATGGCGGCGCTCGCCGCGTCTTGCTCATACAAGTCTCACACCAGGAGGCCTTATTGGATGCTGTGCATCATCTCTGCTAAATAATACAAGTTTTATTGTTTTGTAAAACTTGCACTATTATCCGGCATGTGATGATGCACAGCATCTGTGAGAGACGTGTTTATTATCTCCTGGTGACCACAAACGACGCTATGTGAAGAAATCATAATATCATAGAAGGATGTGATCTATATTTCAAAATAAATTAATAAGTAACAGCATATCTGAAATATAAAAATCATAAGGATTTTTCCAAAACAAAATAGAAAGTACTCATCAAATAAGTAGCAATCTAATTGTAGCTTCCAGACAGCATTCAATATGTTACTATATATACCAAACCAGATCTTTTGTTACCCAGTTAAAAGGTTGGCTAAAATTTGATTGGCCAATAAATAATTTGTTATAATTAACATCAATACATCAAAACAAGTTTATTATTAACATTAGTAGGTATTTAAAGTAATTACTTGGCTTAGAGAAGCCAATTTTCTGGGAAAAAACTATCTTCAATAGGTGACTTCAGACCAACTTTCAGACATTCCTTGAATCATTTTTATATAAATATCATCATTAAATCTCTTAAAGAACTGTCATTTACTATAATAAACTGACTTAGAATGAACTCTTCTAACCTGAAGAGGTCATTATATAAGGTTAGACAGTAGCAGAAAGACTATAGGGCTGAGCGTAGACACGCTTTCGGATGAAGCCCATACGTCAATCTAATTCTCAAATGCTGCGTGTTTCCGCTTTTATTTCGATAAACAAATAACAATTGTGGCTCTGGGTTACCCTCTGTAAGCATTGCCTATTTATCAATTTTCGGACCGGACTTAGTATTAGCCCCGCCGCACATGCACCCACTCGCATTGGTCTTCACGAGCCGCGTGCGAGTGGCAATATTTATAACCTATGGCACAGTACCGAACTCCGCATTTGCTCGCACGTGTCGATGCAGGCACGTACATGAGCGTGTACGTGCGTGTACGCGCGTGCCGGCTAGGTGATCGAGACACTAATTTCGAGTGGCAGTGGCGCGAGTGTTTGCAAGATGGAAGAACTAATTGAAGCTGTTCGAAGCGAAAAATGTTTATACGACGTATATAATTCACATGTAATTCCTTGAAATCTTTCCTAGTCATTCTAAAATAATTTTTGAATTTTTCGTCTGAAAACTCAGAAGTTAATTTGAATTCTGCATGTGTTTGCCTTTTGGACATGAAAGAGCTCTTCCAATTTTTTTTTTCCGGATGCTTTCCTTATTTACAATAATCTATATAAAAAATCATTGTCGGATTCTGAACTTAAATCTATCGCGTCCATCTTGCTTGATTCCCGTCGACGAATGCTACTGAGGCGTCGAATGATGTACGATTCGTGTAAGCAAATGCGAACACACCGTGTCCACCAATGTCAGTGCCACATTGGCGCAGTATCGTGAACAAGTGCGAGTGTGGGCATGTGCGGCGGGGCTTACATTGTCATCACCCTGAATGGGCTTTTAACACGACGAGATCAAAAGTGTAAAGCGAGAGGCCAGTTTATGTAGCACCTCAAACAAAGTCACTCTATTTGAAAGAATATTTGGCAAATATGTCACTAGGGTCTCTTTTTTTTAGAAGATTTCTCTGCTTTTGGACTCTGAAGAGAGATTGCTTTGAGCACTTGTTTAACTTGGAAATGTGAACTCAAGTTAAATTAACCTGACTAAAAGTTGGCAACACAGACAAGTGTCATAAGGTAGTGAGACAAGTTATTTCTCTTAAAGGAATAAGAAGACTAAAAATTAAATTAATACAATGCCATTCGATAACATTATACCCGTTAGAAGGTATTCACTTTAAGCTGGATCGGAGTTTTTAGAGTTAATCAACCTTCGGCCTTGGTCGAAGGTTGATTAACTCCTTCCTTCGGAGCCCTAAGCAGCTGCCACTGCCTCCGATACGCTCAGAGGCAGCCCCAGTGAAACTCGGGTTGAAATGACCGCGAGGCACCTGTTGTGTTGTCCTTTCCTAAACATTTTCAAAAGATTCATTGCTTTTTATGAGTCATGTTTTTGAGGTACTGGTGGCATTGATTTGCCGCCTTCCAGCGTGAAAGGACTGGTTAGTTAGATCGTTCGATTGTGAAACTTGTTCTTATCATTCCTTTCCAACCTTATCCAGCGCAAATACCAAAGTTGGACCCACATATTCATACCACCTGTCGCAAGAGCAAATGACCCTCATGAATTTGGTGGTTTCAAAGCTAGGCAGGATATGGGAGCAAACTGGACAAGAATAAGTATAAATTAGGAGGTAAATGGTAGTCGCATTCCCTTATATAGAGAAGGGCCTTCGGAGCCCAAAGCAACTACCACTGCCTCCGATACGCTCAGAGGCAGCCTCCGAAAAACTCGAGCTGCGATGGCCGCGAGTCATTGGCCGAAAACGGACTTACAACCACAACTGTAATCATGATCGCCTGATCATCATCGAATTCAAAAAGATATTTGTAACTCTAAGGTATCTTACGCAGATCCCCAAGAAGTTTTTATCTTATTTATGTAACTTATTCTGTATTCATGACTTACAATGAAATCATCATCGAATTCAAAAAGATATTCGTAACTAGGAGGTATCTTACGCAGATCCCCACAAAAGTTTTTATTTTTATTTATGTAACTTATTCGTGACTTACAACCGCAACTGTAACCATCATGGTTGGAAACGTATTGTATCACAAATATTGTCGAGGGAGGTTAAGATAGTGGCAAGTACAATTTACATCATCATCATCAATTTTTGTAAAATTACAAGCAGATTCTTAAAATCGGAAGAAAAGCTCTGAGTACGCACGAGGTATTTTTGTATCTTTCTATTACAAGTGTTAATATAAACTACGCCTAACTAAGCCTTCTTTAAATTTCATTTATAGTTATTCGATATTACCAGGATGAGGCAAAAAGTTATTCCATCGTATATTCGTACTAGTCACAGCGTAGCATCTGCGCTGGCATAGCAACAGACGTAATAGATAATGGCGGCGGCACAGAGCGCGCGACATAAAGCAAGTATACATAGGGGTATAGCTACGCTCGTTGCGAACGAAAGTGACGGTAGCGTGAACGCACAAAACTGTGTGTATTATCACTAAACAATATCGCCGGAGCCGGTTGCACAATACGAGAAAAACATTGCTTCTCAAAAATGTCGGTCAACGTGCTGACTCAGCTGACCAGACTCCATATATAGAAGAAAACTGGCTGACTTACCGAGATTTCTCCCTTTTACCTCGCTTGACTTCGGTGCCCGACCCTGCGATCCAAAATCAATGGACTCGTGATCCGTAGCGCCCCGACGACGCTGCATGACGCTGGCTTCCGGTAGAAGCCCCAGCCTTGGTTGCCAGCGGCGGTGATAACGATGCCACGTGGCGATGTGTTTCACGTTATCCACACAGGAATTGTCCATAATTACATTTAGAAGTCCGATAAAACACACATTAAACGAAACTTTACTGTAATTACACTCAAATTCACTATTTTAGAATTTATTTATTTACAGCAATTACACTAAAATAATTTCACTGATTCTAAAATTATTTTCGGTGAAAACGTGTTTTCAAACCGGGAAGTAACGACGCTATGACGCTAAGAGGGTATGGAATTGCTGTCTTGTGACATCTCGGTTCAGTAGCGCTCTCTTTGTCTAACAGCAAACAAAAAACAGCAACAAAGGCAAACTAATACGACAAAGTACGCTTATGGTATTCTAATTGCGCCAATGGCAGTATCATCTTCACAGATACGAGTAAATATAAAATCTTCACTTGAAAGTGTCCAGTTTTAAAAATTAGTCAGAATATCGACTAATTTATGAGTAACTGACGTCTAACTCGATATTCTGACTAATTTCTTAAACTGGACACTTTCATGTAAAGAATTTTATGCCATAAGCCTACTGTGTCATATTAGCACAGTATATTTTAGTTTACAAATTGCGAAAAATCAAATTAAATTTATTTTCGCGGGTAGACCCTTATAATCCACCTGTTCAAGTTTGCTGTTAGACAAAGAGAGCGCTACTGAACCGTGATGTCACAAGACAGTAATTCCATACCCTCTTAGAAAGAGTGACAAACATCGAACCATCCATATAATACATACATTGTCACAAACTTTCGCATTTTTAATATTAGTAGGATTTGCATTTGGAATGGTCAACCATGGTGAATTAATCACAAACACACGTGCAGCATGCTTTAGTTTACTATTCAGCTGAATACGCCATGCGGACGAAGTCGCGGGCATCATCTAGTAATTTTTTATTTTCAGCCTCCACCGACTCCACCATCAGCCGGCTCTTCCACAGAGTTTACAGAAGATTCTGTGGAAGTTGGGCCGAGCAGGGTTCGAGGGTTCCCAGGTGCTGCAGGCCGTCACCAACCTTGTGAGTAGCAATACTAGTACCTGGCTGTACCAAACCTCGCTCGGCATCTTACTATTTGATTGGTGGTGTGTTATCCCTGTATAGAGAAACTTCAGGGCAGTAAACCATTTAAATACAAAACTTCATCCAAATCGTAAGAGCCGTTTCTAAGAAACCAATTACATACCTATACCAAAATCTATATATATAAAAGAAAGTGGTGTTAGTTACACTATTTATAGCTCAAGAACGGATGAACCGATTTGGCTCAAAATTTGTGGAGAGGTAGCTTAGAACCAGGAGACGGACATAGGATACTTTAAAAAAAAAAAAAACAGAACAGCGGATTGATGCGATTTTTTGCATGGGTATAGTAATGTATGTAGTAGTTGTTCCTCAGACCGGGAGAGCTACTTTTTATCTCGGATAATGAAAGAGTTCCCGCGGGAGTTTTAAAAACTAAATCCATGCAGACGGAGTCGCGGGCATCAGCTAGTTGCTCATAAATTATAGGATATCCTACTACCTAATATTATAAATGCGGAAGTTTGTGAGGATGGATGTATGGATGTACTCGTATGTATGCATGTATGTATGTATGGATGGATGGATGTTTGTTACTCTTACCGCCACAACCAATGAACGGATTTGACTGAAATTTTGAATAGTGATAGCTCATACCCAGGATTAACACATAGGCTACTTTTATTTAGTTCCCGCGGGAATGAAAAATCCTTAATCGAAGCGGACGAAGTCACGGACATCATCAAGTATTATTATAATATGTATTATTAAAACACTGCTGTATAAAGAAGAAATAAAAATATTAAATTTCGATTATTTCAGACGAGCGAAGGCGTCGCTACGAGGAGCAGCGCCTGGAACAGGACCGACGTCTTCTTGAAATTGCCACTGATACTAGACGTGTAGCAGATGGCGTGGAGGGAGTATTGGAGATCTTAAGAAGGCATTTTGAATAATTTACTTAATTATTCAAAATGCCTTCTTAAGATCTCCAATCCTTGTGTGTCTGAATAAAGAATTAAGAAAATAGCATTAGTTAGCCCTTAAAATTGCAATCTCACCTGCTGGTAAGTGATGATGCAGTCTAAGAAGGAAGGGGTGGTGACAACTATATTCTGATCTGCCGTCACCACACCACCAGTTAATTATACATTTTGATAATTATTTACTGTCAAGTGCGTTCTCCAGAAGGACTGCTATACGCGGGGGTTCTTTAATAATAACGCGCAATAACATTAATTGCAAAGAGCGAAAAGACATTGTCAGTCTTTCTATGGAACGCATTATTGAGCCTAGCCTAGCAATATAATAATACTCCTGTCGTTTAAATTACATATTTTAATTTGCAATAACAAATATTGATGTAATTGTATTGTCATAAATGTGAAAAATGAAACTGCCATACCCCTTCCAATTTAGCTCGCTTCCATCTTAGACTGCATCATCACTTACCAGCAGGTGAGATTGCAATTTTAAGGGCTAACTAATGATATTTTCTTAATTAAGTACCTAAATTATTCAAATTGCCTCCTTAAGAACCACGCCACGCCACGCCATCCATCCACGCCGCGAATCCACGCCATCTACTAGACGTGCAAGATGGCGCGTCTAAAATTTTTGAAAAACTTTGAATGCAGTTTTGTTTCTTTTCAAAAATAAGGGTGTGGATATATGTGACTTGCGCTTAATTAAAACCTTTTTTCTCCGTAATCATTATCGAGAAAGATTTGGAAAAAATATATGTTAATCTATACTATATATGGAATGTCGTCTTCTACTCCAAAAAATTTTAAAAAAATTTGAAATATCATAAATAAATACGCAAAGTAGCCTCTGTTTTTGAACTTATTACCGTTTTACTCCTAAACTATCAATCACAAAATTTTTTTGTTGCCCTCATAATATTTAATAATACAATATCAATGTAGCCTTCAGCTTATTTTTGTAAATAACTTTTCTAATTACTTGTAAAGATTTTTTTCCGTAATCGATACTCGCAATTCGCGTGGACAACCCCTCTGTCGCCCGATAAATCAGTGCGGGACGAGACGTTGTGCTGAGTGGATCTGTGCACTTTTCAGCCCTAACAGTAGGTACTTTCGACTTTCAATGGTGGCAGAACAATTTGCAAAATATTGTATAGTTTTAGCGTTTCATAATAGTAGGCGGGATTATTTGTGAGTGTAAATATTAATTCTTTTTTAGTGTGTATATTATAGGTAGGTATCTTATTATAAGGCTGTACATAATAATTTGTTATTATTGTTATTAATTTTGTTACTGTGTGCATTATAAGTTTCAATCCATAATTGTTTTTTATTTTACTTTAGCTATTGTGCAATTCGTAAAATTAAAAATACTACACTGCTACACACACTAATTTACACTAATTTCTCTAAATTTTATCTTTATTATATACTGGCTGATGCCCGCGACTTCGTCCGCGTGGATTTTCGTCCGCGTGGATTTAGTTTTTAAAATCCCGCGGGAACTCTTTGATTTTTCCGGGATGCCTATGTCACATTCCAGGTTCTCAACTATACCTATCCAAAAATCACGTCAATCCGTAGCTTTGTTGCAGCGTGATTGACAGACAAACCATTTCTTGGTTTGTCTGTCACACACCTTCGCATTTATAATAATTAAAACAGGAACTAAGAACTAGGAATAGAAAACTTATTACAAACAAAAGATAAACAAAATTATTATCAAATTAACACTGCAAATTAAAAAATTAAGAGCTAGGAATTAACTTATAATAATTATATTTATATTTATTATAATTATATTTCGTCGCTTCATTTTTCAGATATAAAATTTACCAAGTAGTCCCTTTAACCTACAAGCAACGACGCACGCTTTAGATACTTCTTATTTTATATAATGACAAAATTCTCCCACTATACTATCCCCACTCCTCCACCTGTTTACCTGTTCACCATTCTTTCGTCATTCCTTTTTCGTGCGTAGCAACGATCGGACGTATAAATGAATTTTAAGTGAATTTATGAGTGAACTTCAATTCAAGATAATATAATCATGCCGAAGCGGTCAGCAGAAGAAAAAATAACATATTAAAAAAAATAATAATATAGAAAATAATAAGAAAAATAATCAAGAAAATGACAAGGAAGACGTCGGATTATATCGGAGTCGGACGACAGTAAGTCTTATAATTTAATTAAAACTATGCTGCAAAATAGAAAAGGTTTACCGGCGGACTCCATAGATCTAATGCTTGCATCTCTTTTGATAACACCAAAAACAATATAATGTAAAATTTTTGGTGGAATTTTTGTCAAGGAAACAATTCAGATAGCTATAAAAGTACAGTGGCTCAGGTAATTTCATATTTAATGCAAGAATTTATAAAAGGAGCTAGTTATGGATCACTTAATACACACAGGTCAGCTCTCTCCTTATTATAAGGTAAAAATAATTATAGGTTCTGATGAGTGTGTAAGTCCTTAAAGGAGCTTTCAAACTCAAACCTACCACTCCCAAGTACACATATACATGGGATCCTAAACTAGTTCTCAATCATATCACAGATTGGTACCCTAATACAACACTTAGTCTTGGAAAACTGACTAAGAAAGTGGAAGCTTTGTTGGCTTTGTGCATGGCCCAAAGAGTTCAAACCCTATCACTCATAAAACTTAGTAGTATCCTAAGTCTTGTCCAATGGCATTAACATAACAATAACGGATATAATAAAAACGTCTGCTCCAGGGCGAGAACAGCCCCTTCTATTCTTGCCGTTTTTCACGGAAAAATTCAGTATATACCCGGCTACTGTGCTTTTGGACTATATGTCTTGCACCGAAAAGCTTCGTAACGAAAACTGTACGAAACTTATTATTATAACTAGACGGCCCTACAAAAATGCCACCTCTCAAACCATAAGTCGTTGGCATGGGCGCCGGCAGAAATAATTTCCAGGTGGTGCAGATTTTAGTTTTCTTACAATCTTTCTCTTTGCCGTATATGATTGTTAATAAAAAGATGAAATTTTAGTCGGAATGTTCGAGACATTTATTTTAGTCCGAGTTGAGGCAGGAGATACGGTTTTAAAATACCACTTTGCAACTGGTTCGAAAAATGCCCTCTATGTATCCCATCAAGTACAAAACGAAATCATTGATACCTGTGCTGATGTTCTTCGTGAAACCATTACTGACGAAGCAAAAGAAGCGGCATACTTTTCAATCTTGGCTGACGAGACAGCGGATATAAGCGGGACTGAACAGCTTTCAATGGGCATAAGATACATCAAGCTCCAACAAACCAAACCAAACGAAACACAGTTACGTAGGTATACTATAATACTTGAAGAATTTTTGGGGTACAGACCACTTCAAAAATTAGATGCTGCATCGATTTCTGAAGTTATAAAAAAATTGTGAGCCGTCGTGGGACGCCTGGCAGATGTGAAACATCGACATTATTTTGTAAAAGTAATACGCAGAAAAGAACAGATTGTGATAGGAACTAAATATGTCACTAAGTATACCTACATAAAACATCGAATGCCGTGGCGACGCGTCGCCACGGCATGCGATGTTATATGAATACTTAGTGACACGGCAGAAGTCTGTTTTACGTGTGGCTATAGATGTTTCACATCAATATCTTTTTTGACATCATGTGGTTTAGATCTCAACAAAATGGTTGGGCAAGGGTATGATGGTTGCTCCACGATGGCTGGACATGTTGGTGGAGTTCAGAAAATAATTAATGATAAATATCCCAAAGCAAAGTATTTCCACTGTGCTAGTCATATATTAAATCTTGTTGTCAATGATTTAAATAATTTGAGTCAAATAAGAAATACTGCTGGAATGATTAAGGAAACTATAACTTTTTTTAGAGAGAGCATTTTACGGCGAAAAAAAATTCCAAATATTTCCTTGTTTTGCGAAACCAGATGGTGTGCAAAGTACAAAAGTATTCGAATTTTCGCTCAAAATTTCACCAAAATTGTAGAAGCATTACAAGACCTCTCAGAAGATCAAGCCACTAATTCTACGACAAAGGTTAGAGCTTACCAACTGCGCACTGCTTTGACCACCACAAATTTTATTGTGGCATTGCATATTATTGCTACTTACTCGGCAAAGCTTGAGCCTGTCTGCAACCAGCTTCAACAAGTGGATATTGAGATTAATTCAGTGAATGACCACATTTGCAAACTCACTAAAATAATAGAGGGTCACAGACAAAACCCATCGCAGGAATTTACTGCTATATTTGGAGAAGCTAAACAAAGTTGCGAAGACCTTAATATTGAGATTAGGTAAATGCCAACGAGTTACGAAACGACAGGCTCATTGATCCAACCACCCATCCGAAAACGTTGAAGAATTTTACAGAAGAGCTTTAAATACATCCCATACGTTGATTCGATCATTTCTTCTTTAAAAGACAGATTTTCTGAAACACATAAAAAATCATTTTCTCTGTTACAACTACACCCAAAAATAATAAAAGGCCTCAGTAAAGAAGAATTACTTAGAGCTGCAAAAGACATTAAAAATTTGTATGGCGATCTTTTACCTAATTTTATTTCAGAAATCACGACTAGGTTTGAAATGTGGAAATATCCACAGCCAGCGGCAAATGATATCAGTGAAGTTGATCGATATGAAAAACATCTTATAGACTACATTGACGAGGCAAAAGATTTCTTTCCTTCAGTAGCAGAAGCGATCAAGATTGGCCTTAGTCTACCCGTCACAACGTGCACAATAGAAAGATCTTTTAGCACACTGAGAAGAGTTAAAACTTGGAATAGGTCCACAACAGGTGACGAGCGACTGTCTGGATTATGCTTGTTAAGTGTCCACCGAGGCGAGATAACCAAGGACAATAAAGATAACTTTATAGAAAACGTCATTAATAAGTTCGGTCAAAAACCCCGCCGGCTGCAGTTGCTTTTTAAATGAGAATTATGTAATTACTGCCTACTAATGATTGTGAATAAAAAAATGATTTCCAACAGACGGCTTTTTATTTCAATAATACCTGTTGATCCCGAGATTCCCAAGGGGTGCAAGTACCCCTGGCACCCCCCTGCCGGCGCCCATGGTCGTTGGATAAAATTGGTGTTGTCAGAAAGTGGTGTAGACGTAGCCACTTTTAGGGCGCATAGCACACGACATGCACCCACCTCAAAAGCCAGTTCCATAGGTGTAAGCATCGACACAATACGCAAAACGGCTGGATGTTCAAATTCTCATACTTTTGCGAGATTTTACAAATTAAATATAGTTAGTAACGATCAATTTGCCAAAGCAATATGCTCTGAAAATTACGAATGTATTCACTTACTTTATATTTGTTGATTCTTTTAACCTAATGTTGTTTATTTTGTAATAATAACAAATTATTTGCTAATTTATTCTTCCATACTTTATAATACATACATATACTTGCAGATACAATTCTTGCAAAAATTTAGATCTCTAAACATCTACTTGGTAAATTTTATATCTGAAGAATGAAGCGACGAAATATAATATATGATCAAACGAAATTACCTGTACGTGAAGTTCGATCATTATTATATGAGTCGCTTCATTCGAAGATATAATAACCCTACCCACCCATCCCGAAAAGTATTTTTTGCAAGAACACATCTCTAAAAAAAATGACGAAAAAATGGTGAACAGGTAAACAGGTGGAGGAGTGGGGATAGTATAGTGGGAGAGTTTTGTCATTATACTAAAATAAGAAGTATCTAAAGCGTGCGTCGTTGCTTGTAGGTCAAAGGGACTACTTGGTAAATTTTATATCTTCGAATGAAGTGACTCATATAATATGATCGAACTTCACGTACAGGTAAGTTCGTTTGATCATATATTATGTATTAGTAAGGGAGAATTAAAACTACGATAATAATGGCGATCTAATTAAATTTTAGACCACAAAACCTACTATTGTGACTTAAATATGACAGTTAGATGTATTCCTTCAGGGACTTTTTTGTAGAGAATAATGAGTACTTTGATCATGTACTACATAATTTTTATGTATCATCAATAGTTTTCTCAGCACACACCAAATAATGCATTTTATAGGCAAAATTTTGCTACTTTGGGTTACATTATTGCAATTTTCTTAAGGATCTCTAATTTTTTGAAAATAAATTATAGTCTATGTTTCTTCCTGATAACTTAGCTTTCTATTGGTGAAAAAATGTTTAAAATCGGCCCAGTAGTTACAGAGCCTATTCGGTACAAACAAACAAACAAAAATATCGTTCCTTTTTATAATATTAGTGTATATTATGTTGTGTACATATTTTACTTACAAATTCCTACATATTATATGTAAGTAATTATTATTATTTCGTAAATTATCATTAATTCGTAATTATTTTAAACTTTAATTCAATTAGCGGCCCTTGAAATCAAAAAGGTTGAAGACCCCTGTATTTGTGGCGAAGGACAGCTTGTTGCGATGCGACGGACAAAATAGGTACTCCGCGCTGCGCGTAATTATTGTGAGGTGCGGGCGGCTTGCGCGGGGCATTTTCATCCGTAACGCCCAATCGAGCAAGGTCAACGGCGTATATCGGACTCTTAAGTAAAATGATCTAACTTGAGGATTTAAGGTAGTTCCCCTCCAGGGCCCATAATTTTTTTCCACCCTGTATATAGCTGCTCGTGCTGATTCACTCACTCACTCATTGATCACCTCTCCTGTAAAATTTTGTGTGAAAAAATTTTTTTTCACCAATGGTTTTGTATAGAAGACAAAAATTCACTGAGAGGAAAATATGGAAAAATATGGAAAAAAATGGTTAAAAAAAATGGTAAAAATGGAACCCTTATGGTGAGACTTTCTCCGTCCGTCCGTCCGTCTGTCACAGTCGATTATTTCAGTAACTATTAAAGCTATCGACATGAAATTTGGCATAGTTGTGTATAATAGTGGCCCAACATCATTGGAATAAAGAAAAATCGAAAATTATTTTTAGTTTTATTAAAAAAGGGGGAAAATCGGGGGTTTGAAATTTTAAAGTAAAATAACTATACCGAGTGGAGTATCATATGAAAGGCCTTTACTTGTGCATTCTAAAACAGTTTTTTATTTATTTCTACATATAATAGTTTTTGAGTAATCGGCCAAAATGTCGAAAAAAATATCGTTCCGCCCCCCCTTATTTCCGAAGTTTACCAATCGAAAAATCTGAAATAATTATGGTCAATAGAGGCTTATGTATATTTTACAGGAAAAATAAAATCAACGCGAAAATTATTTTAGTTTAATTAAAAAAGGGGGAAAATCAGGGGTTTGAAATTTTAAATTAAGATAATTATACCGATTGGGGTATCATATGAAAGGCCTTTATTTGTGCATTCTAAAACAGTTTTTTATTTATTTCTATATATAATAGTTTTTGAGTAATCGGCCAAAATGTCGGAAAAAATACTGCCCCCCCCCCCCCCCCCCCCATCTCCGAAGTTTACCAATCGAAAAATCTGAAATAATTATGGTCAATAGAGGTTTATGTTACATATTTTACAGGAAAAATAAAACCAATGCTCTAATAAGGATAGTTTTTTTTTATATTAACAATAAACCTCTACAAACAAAGTTTGCGATAAATAAGCAAATTAATATAATATTATCGTTTTACTTTTACTTTTGGAGTACGGAACCCTCGGTGCGTGAGTCCGGCTCGCACTTGGCCGGCTTTTTTTAAGTATTTTCAGGCTGTCGCCATTTTTTTTGTTAATCAAAACAACTGTACTGTACTTATCTAAGGAATTTGCCTTAATATTTTTAATTATATGTTCATAGGGGGCCCCAGGGTTACATATGTTGAGGACCTGTTGTTGCAAGTTATTACTGAGTAAATGGCCAAAGTCTTTTCCCATCTCATCAGAAACTACAAATGTTCTTTGCCGCAAAGAATTTACTGATATACTATTATTATGTTCACTATTTTGTAGTTTCCTGCACTGACCATTGTACTTGTATTGGTTTGTTGTGATATCCGCTTGGTATTCGTGTCGTTTTATACAGTTTTGCAGGGTCAACTGATTTATCCATCAAAGACTGTATTTTACGATCAGTAATCACATTTCCCTTAGCTCATTATAAAGGCACAGACCTTATAATACTGACGTACAGATACTCCATCAGGAACAAAGAAACGAAACACTGTTAAATTGCTCGGGTGGACCACCCGATGGCTAAAACGGGAATTAATGGCGCTGTTGTAGCGAGCAGCTTCATAACAGTTAATATGATTACAATTAGATGGCGCTCTAGGGAACAGTTTGATCGAGCCCCGATAGATGACGTTCTTTTGTTGTCGTTGCAGTTATGAAAACGCTAATAGATGGCGTATGCAAGTACCTACAATAGAATATTCGGAAGTGTTTGTATTTTTTTCACAGCGATATCGTTCTAACATGAATGGAAATAGTGTCTATTTTCGTATACGATATACCTAGAACGTATTGCGAGGTTGCCAGCTCGGACAATATCACAATTATTTCGTTTTTCGCAATTTCGCAAGATAGTAAGAAAATAGGCAAAATAGGATTAGCGCAGATGTGGCGCAGATAATATATGGCGCAGTATTCAACTTTTTAGGTCAATGTACCTACTTATCACTACATAGTATAAAACAAAGTCGCTTCCCGCTGTCTGTCTGTCGGTCTGTCTGTCTGTCCCTATGTATGCTTAGATCTTCAAAACTACGCAACGGATTTTGATGCGGGTTTTTTTAATAGATAGAGTGTTTCAAGAGGAAGGTTTTTATGTTTATAACATGCATAATATAGTAGAGAAACACTGATAATTTTAGAGGTTTTTAATGTGATGTCGTAAATAAACACATTTTTTTGCGCTTACATTGCAAACGCTGGCTGAACCCTACCCTACCCTAGATAGATCAAAATAATGTACTACAGCAGTATTATAAGGTCTGTGACTACAGTATTGTACACCTTAAAAAGGTCTACAAAAAAGTCCGCGAAGTTATATAACTATGTCTATCTCTTAGGGATAACTCACAATAACCATTTTTTAGCCTTTAGGTACTTTTTACGAGAAATAATGGCTTATTTACGAAGCGATTTTAAGCAATACAGTATTAATCCTTATTCCATTATGTACCTTAAATAAATTGTGCATTTAATATAGATCAATATGGCCCTTTAGAGCATGTAGCATGTTTATATAGGATTTGACTGAAATTTGGAATGGAGATAGCCTGATAAATTATATCCTGACTTAACACATACTTAGCCTACATTTTATCCCATTTACCTATTTAAACATCGCGGACGAAGTCGCGGGCGTCAGCTAGTTAAATTATAAAAACTACGTGAAATGCAAGTTAGCGACGACATTTGGTAGTTTACGAGTTACGACCGACCCCTTGTCTAGTCGGCGACCACTTGATTTAATACGAAAAACTAATAATACTTAAAATAATTTAATTATTGAAAATAACAAAACGTTCATATTTAATATAGTTTTTAGTGCCATAATATTATTCATCATATACCTACCAATCATACATTTACGAATTATACATAAAATCAGCCATTTTTTTTTCATGATGTGAAAAAAAAACATTATTGAACTTAACCTGCAATCACAATAATAATAAAACTTCTATGTAAGTACCTAATTTTAGCAGACATGTATTATAACTATAATTTTCAATTAAGGGTCCGGCGAACATAGTTCGCAACTCCAATTATTCAAGGCGCGTGCAAAAATCGGCCGGTATATTGCTATCTCTATTTGGCTGAGAAAGGCGGCTCCATGCTTGGTGCGACAGCAATATTTAGCGTCCGAATTTGTTAAACATTTGGTCTTTTTCCGTAAATACCAAAAATGATGAATGAAAATTTGTTGTGTTTTTCACTTCGTGTTGTTATTTTGTAACTTAACAATATAAGCTATGTTCCTGAGCTAAGATATCGTTGGTTTTATTATGAAACAAATAAGAAGAAAACATGCCATTTACGTCGTAAAAATATGCAAAACGCAATTCGTTTACATTTATCTCATCAAAAAACCATTTCGACTTACCCCCACTCACCTTACTTATTATATTATTTAATTACCTACTCTTATATTATATAACTATACCTACGTATTTCCACATATTATAAACATTACCTCTATACCTGCCGACTGCGCGCCCAAAAATTTAGGGGGTTGCGTGGTTGGCGCGGGGAGAACATCTCGCTCCGCCCAGAACCTCAAGGCCGTTGGGAAATATAGGAGCCTTAAATGTTTTCTACACCGCGCCGCCCGCCACCCGCCCGCCACCTCTCACCGCGCCGCCTCGCGCGTTCATTTTCATGATTCATCATTACAACTTACAAGTAGAGCCGTCGTAAACCATCGTTCGATTCGATAATAATCGTAATTAATAAATTCATCACACTGTCTTTCTTCACCGAGCCCCGAAAAGGCCGATAACAATGATTGTGAAGAATTTCGACATAACGCCCAAAAGTGGTCAGATTCGGAAGATGGAAATGATTCTAGTAAGGTTACGGGCTGTACAGTTAAATTAGCATTGCAGAAAACATCCAATGACGTCGGTATAATGGTATCATTCAACAATGAAAATTTTGAAAACATAAAGATGGGTAACACGCTTATTGGTCAGTTTGTTGCAAAAGAGCTAGAAAAATATGAAGGCGGTAAGCGCTATGAAAAAATAAAAGATATAATTGAGGTCTTTCAGAAATAAAACAATGCGTAGATAAACTGTTAAATTAAAAGTTTAATTAACAAAATAATTCAAGTGTTTTCTTCAACTGTGTTACTGTTTAGAAATTATTTTAAGTAGATTTTTTAAGTAGAAATGTCATAAATCATAAATAATCAATGCTTGATGTTGTTTAGGCATAATTATAATAATCAATCAAAATTTGTGGTATAGTGGGCAAATAAACTGTCCTGAAAATATAATTTAAGCTTACGAACTATTTATTAAGAATACAGGTACCAATGAGGACTGACTGAATTAAAATAATTAATAAATATTATTTGATAATAAACAGTAGTTTTCTTTATACAATCACGTACAATTTTGAACTTTTAATCCGGTAAGGCCTACCTCAGTGAAAAGTGAAAACAGAAGGTTTTTTTTAACCGACTTCAAAAAAAAACAAGGTTTACTGATTAATTTGATTTAACTAAATCTACACTGGTTCGGAATTGCCACTTAACCTAGCCAGAAAGAACCAGCAAGAAAACTGGGTGGCATCTACCCTTTAGTTTAAACTACCCATAAGGCCCATACCTATTACAGTGGTTTATCATCAAAGGGCACAACTATGTCTCTAATTTGATTTGTAAATTCTCAAATGACTTTAATCAGACGTTAAACCAGTGAGCTTTTACGACAGTAACATATTAAATCATTGCGTTAAACAACACATTAGGACTTCCATCCTATTCTAGTCTTCCTCGGCATGTCCTCGGCTTCCAATCTCGATCGTCTGTCTAAATCTAAACCATCTAAACGGTGTGAACTACGTCGCAAATTTCTGAAACTCATAATATTGTGTTTTAATGTGTACTAATAACTTATAATAGCTTCTTATATTTTAAACTAGATGATGCCCGCGGCGCCGCCTGTGTGGATTGAGGTTACTTGGTTCCCGCGGGAACCGAGGATTTTTCCGGGATAAAAAGTAGCCTATGTCCTATTCCAGGGTATAATCTATCTCCATTCCAAATTTCAGCCAAATCGGTTCAGTAGTTACGGCGTGAAAGCGGAACAAACATACAAACAAACTCACTTTCCCATTTATAATATTAGTAAGGATATTAGGATATTAGGATTAGGATATCCAATCGTTCATATTTTCACAAAATAATTTTACTTTAATTTTCATAATTAATAGAAAAAAAATTTGGGAAACTTGTCTATGCGAGTCCTACACGCAAAATGGGGGATCTGTACCTTTAAACTATAAAATGATATAAGAAACACGTACCATCGATAACGACATACTGCAGATGATAAGTTTAAAGATTTTGTAACGGAATTTAAAATAAAATAAGAAATGTAACCATCAACATATCGATCCAATTTATTATTTGTTTTGAAGAATTCTTAATTTAGATGCAGACTGTAAAGATTTTTTCCGACTTTTACAAAAGTCGTGAATCTTAACTTCCATTAATTTCCTAATTAGGTAATCAAAATGATCAAGGTTATGGTAGTGAGTATGGAAGTTTATTTTATTTTTAAAATTATTCATCAAGTTAGATATTACATTACTTTTATGTAATTGGTCAATATTTTCCTGAAAACAGTCTAACATTTTATCAACTAAATTAACTAAATATTCAGTGGGAGATTTAAGTGTTGGCACTGAAATATTGGAGTATGTTTTGTTGATTAACAGTAATTGTTTTTTATCATTTAAATCAACTTGATTGTTCAATAATATTTTTTTACAATCTGAACAATCAAATTTATCTATGCAAGATTTACCTATCCACCCAGCAAAATACACAACAGAACACGTTTCTAATGATAAATTTTGTTGAGACTGCGTAATTTCTATAATATTGCTACTTTGAGTTAGGATTGGAAGTTCTGTTAAAGGGCCTTCAATATTTTCACCTATAAAACCTTGTTGCATTGATGTTGACGGTATGGAATCACACTGTCGTGTATTTTCTTGGTTTGTAGTGGCTGTAGGTAGGAACAAATCCTGATCTGATTCACAATTTGTTTTTTCAAATGTCATCAAGTTATTTAACAAATTGGAACGAAACGTTGATCGTAGTGATCTTGATGTGGGGTTTCTATTGCAACCTCCTTTTAATCTGTAAATTCCAAACAAATTTTCAATTACGTCTTGATTTAATCGATATGTTAATAAAAATTTATTGCCAGTGCCCGGTGTAAATTCTTCAGCAGAGAGTTGAAGAACGGCATTAATTGTCTGAACCATACCATCAAAACAAGGGGGGCGAGTTAGCTGCCGTTCATTTTTGTTATTAATTGTTATTTTTTGTAATTCACAAAAAGTTTTTTTGCCTTTAATCAAAGTTAGATTTACTTCCGAGTTTCGGTTTTTTGTGATCGCGCATCTGTACGGATTTCTATTAAATTTATTTTTAGAATTAAGGCAATCAAATAAATCATTACAGAGATTAACAAAATGAGCTGTGTGTTGTGCAGTGTCGTTATTCAACTCTCCACTTTGGATGGCAGTTTGAATTGCCGCTGACACAGATTTACTTAAAACTTGTGTGGCGAGCTTGACTTTCATTTTTTGAAAATTATTAGGGCTTATGTGCGCAGCTGAGAGCTTATGTACAGATTTGCTTTTATTATTTTGATCTGTATTATACACATAAACTATGTCGGAAAAGGAAATTTGATTTCCATTTAAATAAAAATTATTATTAATTAAATTAGTCCTCACATTTTTTATCAAATGTGGGACATCAAATATTGCAAAAATTTTACGTCCATTTAAGAAATAAAAAGGGTAATTAATAGTGGCACCTAAATCTTTAATTACTTTTACGTTTGTCGTTGCTTGATCGCAAACAGTTGCTTTAGGTAATAAACCTGATTCAAACAATTTACTAATTACATTCTCAATTATTGTTTTTAATTTACTGGACTCAATAGTTCTTGACCCCAAAAAGTATGCTACTGGGATCTTCCAATTAATATAAAGGCCCCTGGCAATAAATACTAACGCGTATTTAGCTTCTTTTCCATTTCTCTCACCATTACCAAAATCTTCAAACCCTTCAATTAAATCATATTTTGATGTGTACTCTAAATTAGTTATGATGCTCATTTCATCAAAACATACTACACAAGCACGCTCTTTAATAGATTTATGTAAAAATTTATTTTTAATATTCTCAAAAACTTCTTCGTTAATACCAGGTAGACAATTGGTTTCTTGTAACCAACGCTGTATTGACGTTATAGAAGCTAAGACAGTCCCCGATTTTAACATGTATTTATACGCAGCAGGTGATTTATAATACAAGGACATGCAAAATTTTTTCTCTTCTTCAGTCCAACTTGTCCTAGGTTTTTTAAATTGCATCAAAGCTAATAACTTGCTCGATTCACTTCTAAATTTGTGTTTTGACAAATCTACAATATTCTTATTTATAGCCCTATGTCTCAAATATTTATTTTTCATAATAGAACGTCTTAATTTGTTATTGGTGTCTTTTAATAAAGTTTTTAGTTTCTTACATCTAGGTGTATCTGTATACTCATCTTTTTCCCGTGTCCGTCTTTTCTTAGGTGTGCTCCAAATCAGTTCCTCATGTGATTCGTCAGCTGTGTCGACTGCGACTTCGTGAAATCGTCGCTTATTACTATATACCTTTTTAGGTGTTAGAACCTTTAGATCTGGTGATCCTACAAATAATAATAACGAAACAAAAAAGTGATCCAACCAACCTTTAAAAACACTAATAAATTTTAAGAGTCGAGTCAAAAATGAGGACTAGAAAAACTCTAGGTTTTATAATAACATTAAAGTCATTAAATAAGGCCATGAACTGAATATAATGTGAAAACGTAATTTCGGGTGTAAAAAAAGCCGTGGTAGCCGAGTGGTTACACACCGCGGCCTCCTAATCGGGCGTCGCGGGTTCGAGCCTGGCACGACCGATGACTTTTCGGAGTTATGTGCGTTTTAAGAAATTAAATATCACTTGATTTAACGGTGAACGGTGAACGGGTAACATCGTGAGGAAACCTACATACCTACCTGAGAGTTCTTACTGTTCTCAGAGGTGTGTAAAGTCTACCAATCCGCATTGGGCCAGCGAGGTGGACTATGGCATAATCCTTCTCGTTCTGAGAGGAGACCCGTCTTCAGCAGTGAGCCGTCAATGGGTTGATGTGGTGGTGGTGTGGTTTTTGTGTACATGTGTGTGGGTGTGAGTGAGTGTGTGTTTGGGCTATAATATCTGTGGTTTGGGTGTGTAAAGGGCATTGAAAGAATATTTGTTACAATAATTAAAAATTCAAAAAATTTTAGTTCAGGTTTTTTGAAACTATAAATTTAAATGCCTAGGTACCTGGAGAAGGAGTTCGTGAATGTTCATGAGGTTGCCTTTGTAGGTTGGTGTCATCATAATTCACTGTAAAAAAAATTCAACATTGTTAAAGAAAATAACCTCTTCATTTTGCATTCAAAAGGTTACATCTTTAAAATTTTAAAAAATTTTGTTCAGATTTTTTGAAACTATAAATTTAAAAAATGAATAGGTACCTGGTGAAGGAGTTCGTGAATGTAAACCATGAGGTTGTTGAGAATTCAGATATGGTTCGGGTACAGCTGATGGTGTCAGGAGTTTTCTAAAGCCATTCTGAATTATGTGTTTTGCATCAAAGTGATCAATACATATGCGTTTATTTTCCAAACACTTAGGAGGTAGATGGTCAATAGTCATGTTGCCTGAAACAAACTTATTCATGTTCAGATGTACAGGCAAAAATAACAGTAGCAATATTCAGACTGTTTTAAATTCAGTTATATTGTAAAACATTTTACTTGGCAGATAGACAGAAGGACGAACTATTTATTATACAAGAAATATAACGGAAATTTAAAAGGAAATTGGTTTTTAGTGCTCAAATTTCAATATATTATATATTATTGAAATTGAATTAACACGTATTTTTTATTTTTTAGTTTTGCTTAAAAACACCAATATTTTATCATAGATATTTACGTCCAATATTATCGTCGAATATTTCTATTATTATTTCCTCTTTAAGTTGCCTGGTAGAGATCGTTTCTTAGCGATAAGGCCGCCTATTGTACAGCTATTTCCGCCTATTGTATATTATATATATAAAACAACTTATTCCACGCGGACGAAGTCGCGGGCATCAGCTAGTATATTATATTCTTATACTGTGCCATAGTGAAAAAATTCTGTTTTGTTATTATAAAGTCTGTGGTTATACTTTAAATTTATCATTCGAGGGGATGCGTGATTGGCGCGGGGAGAACATCTCGCTCCGCCCAGACCCTCAAGGCCGTTGAGAAATACACGGGCCTTAAGCAATTCAAGTTTGATGATGAAACGCGAGGAAAGTTAGGTATATAGCAAGTGTAGAAAAAAAACACCATTCTACAGCTAGCAACAATAGATACGTTATACTTACTTTATGTGTTTCTACTACTATAAGATCTAGATTATATAAGATCTAGATTCTATGGCAATCATTTAAGTCTGTAAATTTTAAAAACCCGACTCCAAGTTCCTAATTAGGTACATTTAAATATATGATATATATTCTTGTAATCTCCTTTTAATTCCCTTCATTTTGATACACCACTCGATAGGTTTGGATATGTAATATATTTTTTTGAATGACTTACATTTTGGCGCCAAAAACCCAGCATATTGATATATTTTTTTTTAAAACCTATCTAAGAACACTTGGGTAGCTGAAACGAATCTACTCGTAACAATGCCTCAATCGTCAAAATCCATCCAGCTGTTTGGAAGATACCTACGAGGTAATAAAGAAATTGCGCGAAAAACATAACCCTTCTTGCAGTCGGGTAATAAGAATATAGCATATTGTGATATATAGGTAATATGGAATGCAATGTACACTGAAAGCATTTTAATTATGGGAGATATCTATTAATATACTTAAACCATTAAATCATAGATTTATATAGGTCGTCGCTCGCGCTCCGACTATTACTGTATAGTCATTGGTCATAGATATTATAATAGTTAATGTGTGCTGTTAGTGTTATGATAAATGCATATACGTCGTGGAAAAATAATTACTTACCGCTATTTTCCAGCCATTTTTTTAAACGATTTGCGTCCATCGATGGAAATTTAAACATGGTTTTTTCACCATTTACCGATGAGCAGTTGTAATATGAACATTTGTATTTATACGCTTTATTACGCTTGTGTGTTTCTTGCATTTTGTTAAACTGTGTCACAGGGTTAAACACAAATAATTACTTATCAATATTGTTGTTTTGAAAATAAAACGACTATAACTTTTATGTAGTTAAAAGCGCGGTCGAGTTCAAAGACCAAAGAGAATGGACATTGGGGAATATTCAGTGTGACCACTTTTTAATGAGGGAATCTACCAAAGACACTGCTAAATCTACTGAAATATACTAGGTCGCATTTTAAATACATAAATGTATGATTCTGCGAATGCAAACGACTAAATAAAAATGTTGTTGTTATTATGTTGTCATTATAGGAGCAACTTAAAAATGATTGAAAGACCTAGGTATTTTATAAAAATTGTATTTATCTATTGGACAATTAAATTCAATTTGCTATGCCCACAGTACGTCAGTATTATAAGGTCTGTGCCCACAGTAACGTTCATTCAATAATAAGGGAATCCCCCAAATCACTTTCAAGTGTTGCCAACTGTAAAATTAAGTAAAACTTTTTGGACATGGATGCCTAATATTCTTTGATAGCGAATTAATAGCAAAACCTACTGATGTGTTTCTCATTAATTCTACTAAATTCTACTCAGACATTAAAATATCCTACTAGATTATCGTCTTATTTGCTTCAAATCTACTATAAAAGATGAAATCTACTAAAAGTGGTCACACTGGCAATATTGCTTTGTCATCGACGGGGATCGTAAAACCACAGGCAAAACATAGATGTTATAATATCTGTGGTTAGGGGATTAGGTAATACGAAATTTAAAAATAACTCTGAAACGTACCAATAGTATTATAATACATGTGAAAGAACCAAAATAAACATATAAATTAAATGAATAAATAAAATAAAATATCAATTTTTTAATAAGCGCCATCTGTTAATCTTCTGATCTATAATTTTTAAAGCGCCATCTGTTAACCTAACTATTCATAATTTCATCTTGCAATGTAGTTCAAATAATTGCCGCTTGTCGCTAGTAAGCTGAA
This sequence comes from Oeneis ivallda, assembly GCA_029955525.1. NCBI lineage: Eukaryota > Metazoa > Arthropoda > Insecta > Lepidoptera > Nymphalidae > Oeneis > Oeneis ivallda. Next base: position 18,983,533 of record JARPMR010000024.1, on the reverse strand, counting down.
TTTCATGAAATAAATCTCAAATCGCTACCTCTAGCGCCCTCTATTGACAGACTCTACTACTACTTTTTCTGCACTTAGCGTTGGTGACCCTGTGATAAAGGTAAGAAAATCTCCGTACACTGCTCTGTGAAATGTGCAAGTTTAAAATAAAAGTGAAATGAAATACAAAAGTAAAAAAAAAGTAAAAGAGACCTAATTTTACCATAGCTTTTGCTTATTTGTATTTAATTCCAAACTGGCTTAGTAAAAATATTTTAAATTAAATCGATTTTAAAATATTGTATTTGATGGGGTAATCAATTGATTTGGGTTCCCAGCACATAATATTGTGTTTAGTTTATAAGATTTTGTTTATATATGTATTGTAATTCAGGGCCGTAGCCAGGTAGGCATCAGGGGGATTTGAACCCCCCTCCATAAGTTTTAAGTATGAAAACTACAAAATATTCAAGTGCTTCACAAAAATTTTATGTAAATCAGTAAGTAACCTAGATATCTCAGTCGATTAACCTTCCAATACTATTTCTGATTAAGGCCTTAATATTGCCATGTTTTTTTAATTTAGTAGATTATTTTTCTGTTTAAATGTTGTACTTTAGCTTAAGGATGATTATACGAGTCTGCCCGCGAAATTCAAATTTAATTTGGTTTTTCGCAATTTGTAAACTAATACGACAAACTAGGCTAATGGCATTCTAATTGCGCCAGTAAAATTATCATCTTCACAGGTTTACATAAACATCTTTACTTGAAATACTGAGTTGGACGTGAGTTACTCACAAATAAGTCGATATTTTGATTAATTTCTTAAACTGGACACTTTCAAGTAAAGTTTTTTATATAAACCTGTGAAGATGATACAGCCATTGTCGCAATTAGAATGCCATAAGCCTACTTTGTCGTATTAGTTTACAAATTGCGAAAAACCAAATTAAATTTGAATATCGCGGGCAGAACTGTCTTCCACCTTAATATCTTTTGTATAGTTTTTGCTTTTGTATATTTGCGAATTCGAAGTACTTAATAGATTATATAAATTACATGTTATGTACTAACATAATAATATTTTTTTCCTACCATAAGGCACCATTACATAAAGGTAGCCTTATTTTTTACTGCAATCTAGCCTAAGGGCTAATTAGCAATATTATTTTAACTTAAACTTCTACTTATAATTAAATTCTATATCTTATTTACAGTCCAATAACTGTCCTTAGTTTATTCTAATATGTAAGTATACTATGTTTTTGTGACCTAGTCAAAGACTAGTTCGAACGGTTTTGTTCTTTTAAGTCTTCTTTTAATCGTGTTATCGAGAAGCTTTACAGCTTCCAGATTCACATGATGACGAAGTCGATGTTGGTGAGCTTCTGCGTAGTTCTGTAAACATTATAATTGAATAAAATATTTCACACCAGAAAAATTTTGTTTCATTTAAAAACTTACATAAAAAAATGGAAAAGGTTAAAGTGGTTTAGGTTTAATTATTTAGCTTAATGATCTAAAGCATTAAGCAATTAACAGTCTCCAGTAAGCTCGACTAAATTTGAGTTTTCATACAAACACAATTTTGCTTCCACTCCAATATGAGGTAGTTAGGAGTTAGGACAGAGAAGAATAAAAAGGCAGTTACTGAAAATTATATATAATTTAATTTAATAAATTTTCATAAGCATTGGAGATGTATAATTTAAATAATAATATCTTCAATTATTTAATAATTAGATTAAAGACGGGAACTTAGTCGTAGGTAACGTCACATTTCTTGTAATCGATATGCTTCATTACACCATTTGCCGAAGGGCCACGGCTTTGTCGTCAGCGATAATATATGCGGCAGAAGAAAATCATCACATGTATCGGGCCACAACCCAGCGTGCTTAGCGATAAGGCGCTTTACATGTACCGTACAAATGTCTCATCACGTAAAGCCGTAGTCTTACGGTTACAAATATTCAAGGCATGATTTTAAGTCCCATTGAGTATTCTTCACTTTAAAAGGTACATAATTGATCTAGACTGTAAAAGTATGGAATACTCAATATTACTCTAGGCTGAGAAATGAAAGGATCCTCATAAATATTCGAGTAGCTCAACCGGACTAAGGTAAAGCATCCTTTTTTTTAATAAGCAAGTTTTGATTTTAATGTTGAAAAATAAAGCTTTTCCGTTCACTGTTTATGTATGTATTAAAAGCTAATAATATATAATTTACATGATGCAAATTTAGTTTAATACATTAAAAAAATCTTAACCTGGTTCAATGCAATGCAAGGGTACTACAGCGTGTTTAATATTTAAAACTTAATACTAACCCCTCTTAAATTTTTTCTGAATAGGTCCCTGTATACATAGATCCGCTATTTTTGGATTGTCCCGGTTAAGCTACGTCGTAAATATGCTAAAAGCTCATGCTAAGTTCAGGAATGTATTTAGAGATAGTAGAATTTATAATGTATTTATCACATAAAACTATATACATAGGTACAAAAAATTGTTTTAATTTCGACGTACCTACTTAATACAATACATTTTTAACTACATAAATATATCAATAATTGATAGGCGTGACATCATCATGACAGTAACCAAGAATTAATGAAATAGGTTTCACGGGTTATAAAAAACCTATGTATTTATTTTTCTATTTTGAGCGAAATTAATACTTATATTGATAAAATAAAACTATAAAATACAGCAATTCGCCATATTGGATTGAACACCAATCAGAGCGATAAGTCACATCTATCTTCAAACATTGACAAAATATACTATGAAAAAACCTAGAGGTGACGTCACGAACGACGTCATGACACTGTCGAGCATTATTGCGTGAATTTATAACTTAAAATTGAAACGACAATTTTATCACCATATTTTTTTCTGCTGAAATAAGATAGTTTTTAGGGTTCCGTACCCAAACCAACGGGACCCTATTACTAAGCCTACGCTGTCCGTCCGTCCGTCCGTCTGTCAGCGGGCTGTATCTCGTAAACCGTAATAGATAGACAGATGAAATTTTCACATATTATGTATTTCTATTGCCGCTATAACAACAAATAATAAAAATTAAATGAAATTAAAATATTGCCATGGGTACATGAAAATATTTAAATTTAATTTTTTTTAACGGAACCCTAAAAGAGCGAGGCCCGACTCGCACTTGGCCGAATTTTTAGTGTAGATAGGTAAACACTTTCTTAATATTGAAAACAAATTATTATAAATATCTATCTCAATTTTTTACTTTTGTCCTAATTAAAAATACTAAATTACTACAAAGCAAATTATAAAACTAAATTTTGTATTACGACTAAGTTTTTTTGTTCTAGCATGGTACGGGTGACAGGTCAATAGAAAGTAACATATTTTGAACCATACTACTACAATCATAAGGTTCAAAGTCAAACCATTTATATCTATTCAGACCATTTTTTTTCATAATTTGAACTTTAAGGTTGCAGCAATATAGTACAAAATAACTGCTCGCTGCTACGTTCTAGACCGGTTGCCTGCATCATGCTACGTTTAGTTTCACCTAAAATAAAATATTTATCAATCTTATATCAAATGCAGGGTCATTGAAAATTCTATTAAAGCACAAGCTATATTTATAACATTAAATTTTGGTCCAATTATCTAATTTTTTGTATTTTTTAGCGCTAAAACTTAGTTACAATGTGATAAATACATTACACATAGTCTATGTGGACTCATAAGATAATTCGAGTTCGAAATTTTCCGAAAAAGTATCATGGAAAACGAAATGTAAAGAATAATTCCATTCAATACAGTGTGCTATATGAACAACATAAAATTCTTTAAAATAGTAATACATTGCTATAAAAATCGAAGATATACCTCCATTTCATAGCTGCTTCAAAATAGTTAGGTAAAAGAATAAGACTATGGGAAAACGTATTTGCTACGTTCGTGAACTCGTTACTAGGCTTAATAAAATCTGTGAAAAAGACAGACACTTCAATTTTATTTATTTCTAACAAGTTGCATGGGTTAAATCGGCTTGGCATCCAGCTGCCCACAAGATAGTATAAATAACTTATTACAATGTAATAGCTTCATAATAATATTGTACAATGATTATTTTGAAAAGAGCAACTGCTGAGTTTCTTGCCGGCTCTTCTCAGCAGAATCCGCTTTCCGAACCGGTGGTAGAGTCATAGGAGCCACAGGTTGGCCTACGTGAAATAAATAATTTTGAATTTTGAATCCGAATATACTGAACTTATCGTTGTCTTCGTCATCATTCTCTGTTGGACATAGGCTTTCGCCATTGATTTCTATAATTATCCCTGGATTGGCTGTCTCGAAACGCCACATTTGACATACTGTCATACGTACATACATATTGTCTCTGGAAATAATAACATTGCAAATGTCGCACCGACCTCTACATTTAATCTATGATTTCATATGAAATCATAGATTAAATAAAGAGTATAAACTATAGAGGTTGATGCGCCATTTGCAATATTATTAGTTCCAGAGACACTCGTTTAACTACTTACAGCGCCAAAATGGCGTCAATCAAGTAGGTCCAAAAATTATGACAGCAACCTCCCCAGTGTTAATCATAGATTAATTGTGTTTTAAGCTATTGCATAGCTTTTATCGCGGGCTTTGAACTAGGACAAACAGTTTGAGCGCGGCGACCGAATCAAGAAATTCCGTAACGAAAAAAAACCTATCACCGTCGTTCAGTAAGCGTTCAACATTTAAGAGGTTCTCAAGTAGCTCTATTTGGCGCAGTGGGCGAGCGGCCGCTTTCTTTACCGTATGGTGTATGATGTCGCAGGTTCGAATCTCACTCGCGAAGTAGTGACAGTTCGCTTTTCTTGTATGTTTGTTTTATTTTTATTTATTTTTTATTTTTTAATGTTTATTTTGCATAATTTTTATTATGCAAAAAAAAATATTGCATAAATATTATAATTGCATAAGTTGATAAAAAATGCTATGCAATAGCTTTGCCGCGGCAGTCCCCACTTAATTTTTAGTGTTAATTATAGCGCTTTCCTCATACAACCACTTCTCGCCACCCTCTTTATCTCTCAAGAGGGTGGCAATCAACAGTAAATAACGCAAGCGCAGCGAGCCATAATTTTCGAAATGGAATGAGATGGGGTAACCCAAGAGGCGGTACAATAGTTTTTATCTATGATTTTTATACCAATGTTTAACAATCACACAGTGAAACTTAAGGAGGGTATAAAATTGAAAGGCAGGGGGGGGGGGTAGAGCCTAGAAGGGTGGGGGGGCGGTGATCTTGGTGCCCAGCTTCATGGGTCCCTGACCGCGCGCGCTGCGTCGCGCTTCCATCTCCCTCTGGCGCTGCAGCTTTCTCTCTTCCCGTTTACGACGTAACTCGTCCATTTTGGATGCGTTGTTTTCTGTAAGCAAGAACACGACATAAACTAAAGAAAAAAATTTGCATCGAAATGAGAACCTCTTAATTTTTTGAAGTCGGTTAATTAATATGTTTTAATAGCAGATTACAGTTCGTCCGCTCAAATAGTTTGCAGTACAGAGACAGGGTAGTTTGACAACCATGTGAAAGGTACAGCACGTGCAGTCTTTGAAGAAGACGCACCGCCTTTTGGCATGATCCGGCGGACGCTTTGTGTCGGTTTAACAAAGCGCGCCAACCAATTGAGCGAACGAACTGTAGGTGATTAGAGACCAACTACGATAAAATGGCGCGGCCCACTATGGCGTACTAATATTAAAACTATTAATGACGTTCGGCTCCGCCCACGACGAGTTGTTCCACGTCTCGGACGGCCTCGCCAGCTCCGCTCCGGAACACGTGTCACAGTACCGTCAGCGTTCTCCTCGATGGGCTCGAACTCGCCGTCCTCCCAGCCGCCGAGCGAGTCGTTGCTGTTCTGGTGCGCGGCGGGCCGCTGCAGCGTGCCGCGGACCACGGTCGCGTTCGCGCTGTTCACGTTCGGCTCCGCCCACGACGAGTTGTTCCACGTCTCGGACGGCCTCGCCAGCTCCGCTCCGGAACACGTGTCACAGTACCGTCAGCGTTCTCCTCGATGGGCTCGAACTCGCCGTCCTCCCAGCCGCCGAGCGAGTCGTTGCTGTTCTGGTGCGCGGCGGGCCGCTGCAGCGTGCCGCGGACCACGGTCGCGTTCGCGCTGTTCACGTTCGGCTCCGCCCACGACGAGTTGTTCCACGTCTCGGACGGCCTCGCCAGCTCCGCTCCGGAACACGTGTCACAGTACCGTCAGCGTTCTCCTCGATGGGCTCGAACTCGCCGTCCTCCCAGCCGCCGAGCGAGTCGTTGCTGTTCTGGTGCGCGGCGGGCCGCTGCAGCGTGCCGCGGACCACGGTCGCGTTCGCGCTGTTCACGTTCGGCTCCGCCCACGACGAGTTGTTCCACGTCTCGGACGGCCTCGCCAGCTCCGCTCCGGAACACGTGTCACAGTACCGTCAGCGTTCTCCTCGATGGGCTCGAACTCGCCGTCCTCCCAGCCGCCGAGCGAGTCGTTGCTGTTCTGGTGCGCGGCGGGCCGCTGCAGCGTGCCGCGGACCACGGTCGCGTTCGCGCTGTTCACGTTCGGCTCCGCCCACGACGAGTTGTTCCACGTCTCGGACGGCCTCGCCAGCTCCGCTCCGGAACACGTGTCACAGTACCGTCAGCGTTCTCCTCGATGGGCTCGAACTCGCCGTCCTCCCAGCCGCCGAGCGAGTCGTTGCTGTTCTGGTGCGCGGCGGGCCGCTGCAGCGTGCCGCGGACCACGGTCGCGTTCGCGCTGTTCACGTTCGGCTCCGCCCACGACGAGTTGTTCCACGTCTCGGACGGCCTCGCCAGCTCCGCTCCGGAACACGTGTCACAGTACCGTCAGCGTTCTCCTCGATGGGCTCGAACTCGCCGTCCTCCCAGCCGCCGAGCGAGTCGTTGCTGTTCTGGTGCGCGGCGGGCCGCTGCAGCGTGCCGCGGACCACGGTCGCGTTCGCGCTGTTCACGTTCGGCTCCGCCCACGACGAGTTGTTCCACGTCTCGGACGGACTCGCCAGCTCCGCTCCGGAACACGTGTCACAGTACCGTCAGCGTTCTCCTCGATGGGCTCGAACTCGCCGTCCTCCCAGCCGCCGAGCGAGTCGTTGCTGTTCTGGTGCGCGGCGGGCCGCTGCAGCGTGCCGCGGACCACGGTCGCGTTCGCGCTGTTCACGTTCGGCTCCGCCCACGACGAGTTGTTCCACGTCTCGGACGGCCTCGCCAGCTCCGCTCCGGAACACGTGTCACAGTACCGTCAGCGTTCTCCTCGATGGGCTCGAACTCGCCGTCCTCCCAGCCGCCGAGCGAGTCGTTGCTGTTCTGGTGCGCGGCGGGCCGCTGCAGCGTGCCGCGGACCACGGTCGCGTTCGCGCTGTTCACGTTCGGCTCCGCCCACGACGAGTTGTTCCACGTCTCGGACGGCCTCGCCAGCTCCGCTCCGGAACACGTGTCACAGTACCGTCAGCGTTCTCCTCGATGGGCTCGAACTCGCCGTCCTCCCAGCCGCCGAGCGAGTCGTTGCTGTTCTGGTGCGCGGCGGGCCGCTGCAGCGTGCCGCGGACCACGGTCGCGTTCGCGCTGTTCACGTTCGGCTCCGCCCACGACGAGTTGTTCCACGTCTCGGACGGACTCGCCAGCTCCGCTTCGGCCATCTGCGGAATACGATATGGGTGTTAGATAAACGGAAATCATATTACGGTCCTCATTTTTGTCACTTGAAGTGATTACCGCCGCCCAGGGGTTCCGCCCATTCTTTATCAACCGATAGACGTTCACTGTAGGCCAGGCCGGGCGTGGCCTGCGCGCTGCCGCTGCCGCTTGCCTGTACACACGTACCGGCTGTTCCTGCAGCGTGCCCCACTCCTCGTTGTCCCAGTCGTCTTCGCACAAGGCGGCCAGGCCGGACGGTGCCTGCGCGCTGCCGCTGCTGCCCGGGGACTTCGCACTGGCCGCCGTTGTACCTACACAACGAATATGTTTAGTGAACAAGAAAAAAGAATTAAAACTGTAATCTGACCACGTATCATGCGGAACATGTATTAGATTAATGATAATATATGGAATAGGGTATTTTACTCTTTTTTGAAAAGTGTCTAAATTTGATTCTAAGGTGATAATAAACTACTAGAAAATTTACTAAAATTTTATTCAATCGATAAGTACCAAAAAAATGCATTTAATGTTTGCCTTTTAAATTTCCGCGCGTAAACGCTAGACGCCTCACGTCAAGTCACGTCAAAGGATGTGGTGACGTCGTAAGGGCAGTAAATTCGTTCGCTCAAATGGTTGGCACCCTTTGTGAAGCCGACACATAGAGACCGCCGGTACATGCCGAAGGCGGCGCGACTTATGTGACCCACTGTGTACTTTAGTGCGTCACGCTAAATGTTTGTGTGTTGTATTATGATGAAATTATATGTATATAAAGTGATGATTCAGATCTAATACTATCAGTATTTTGATTTTGTATTTTTTCATTAATCTAAAAAAAGTAAATAAATGATGGTACTAAATGATTAAATAATGTAATTATATATTTTCACATAGTTTCTAAAATACCGTGTATTTGTACTACAAACTATTTTAGCGGATGAACTATATAGACCCGCCATTACCTACGTCAAATGTCAGTATTTTTGACGTAGTGTAATGGCGGATATTGTTTGACGTTTCGATGCGTTTCGCATATTTGTAGCATAGATAAAAAAGTGAAAACTTTGAAATTAAATATAAAATTTATTTTATAATTTTGTGAACTGAAACTTCCACTTCCCGATTCCTTATTGCCTAAACTATCTTATTTTTATATTTTTAGATTATTTCTCACTGGGAGTAAAATACCCTATTACATAGATCTAATTCCATAAGTGCGAAAGGTTGTACCCGAAGCCAAAGCTAGGCTCGTACGACGTGAAGTGACGTTCGCTCGTGCACAGTCGGAGCATATTCGGAACTCGAAACCATAGATAATTAACAACTTGCAGGGGATTCGCGCAAAAATTTAAATTTGTTCGATTACATAATTAGGTGAGATAATATATGCATAATAATATAAATAAATAAATAAACATTTATTCAGCTTTTGACAAAAAGGTCATTAAGAATAATGATATACAGGCAAAAACTTAATCACTGAATAATCCTACTAATATTATAAATGTGAAAGTGTGGATGTTTGGATGTTTGTTACTCAATCACGCAATAACGGCTGAACGGATTTGGATGAAATTTGGCATGCATGTAGCCTTTGACATGGAAAATAAGATAGGCTACCTTTTATCCCGATTCCTTAAGTAGTTCCCGAGGGAAAATTGAAATTTTTTTACGAGCTAAGCCGCGGGCAGACAGTTTTGAAATTTGGTATGCATGTCACCTATGCTATTGAAAAGGCTATACTTTCTATACCGGTATATACTTTCTATACCGATCTCTCAAATAGTTCCTGTGGTAAGATTAAAAATTGTTAACGAGCGAAGCGAACCAGTAATTCTTTTTTATATCATTCTAGCTTTTCGCCCGCAACTTCGTCCGCGTGTAATTCGGTTAACACGCTCTAAACGTGTTTTCCCGTAGGAATAAGATGTTTTTCCGGGATAAACAGTAACCTATGCCACTTTTCTGACTACAAACTATCCCTATAATCCGCTATAATTTCAAAGCTATCTGCGCTTCGCCCATATATATTTTTGATTTTTCCCACGGGAACCACTTGAGGAGTCGGGATAAAAGGTAGCCTATGTCCTTCTTTAAGGTCGGATCTATCTCTGTACCAATTTCTGCGATAGAGTGGCGACGCCTCCAAAGACAACATTGACTGCATTTTTCAAACTCTGCGAAAGTGACAACTTTGCAAAAACCCTATTGTACGCTGAAGTGCCGAGGTACTACACATGGAATGCATCAAGGAAAGAATGGAAGCGCCGTGTACAGGGGACACCTGTAGAGGGCTGGACAGGTGTAAAGGCTGGAGACGCATTGGGTCGCATGTATACCGTGCACGTCAGCAACTTCGAATGCTACTGTTTACGCATGTTGCTCAATCTGCATGGTCCGGTGAACTTCCAGGCACTGAAAAAAGTTGATGGGCTAGAACGAGCGACATTCAGGGAAGCATGTGAGGCACGTGGGCTATTGGAAGATGACAACCACTGGGACTTAACTATGGAGGAAGCCGTACTGTGTCGCTCAGCCGCCAAACTAAGAGAGCCTTGCGGCCTCTCCAACCCTCTCCAGCTGTGGGATAAATACAAGGTCGCACTGTCAGAGGATATCGCGCATAGGCTACAAGGCACGCATAAAGACTTGATAATTAATGAGGCTCTGAAGTTAATAGAGGACAAAATAATTAACTTATCTGGAAAAAATATGGCAGATTTTGGTTTGCCCACACCAGAACGAAGGGGAGAGCTGTCAAGCGATGTGGTAAGAGAACTTAATTACAATACCGCAGCTTTAGATACTTTTGTCAATGAAATGGCGCCACGTTTACTTCCCGAGCAACGGCATGTGTATGATTTAATTATACAGCGCGTAAATAGTGGTGATGGGGGACTCTTCTTTCTTGACGCACCTGGGGGTACTGGCAAGACATTTGTGCTAAACCTACTGATGGCCCGACTTCGCAAGGACCGTAACATAGCCCTGGCTGTGGCTTCCTCGGGAATCGCTGCAACGTTGCTTAACGGTGGTCGGACCGCACATTCCACTTTCAAATTGCCACTAAATCTTACGAGCGAAGAAGCCCCTACATGCAACATCAGCAAAAGTAGCAACCGCGGCGCTCTCTTGCAACATTGCAAGTTAATTGTGTGGGACGAGTGCACTATGTCGCATAAGCGTGCGATAGAGGCGTTGAACCGCAGCCTGCAAGATATCCGTGGCAACCAGGCTCTGATGGGAGGTGTTGTAGTTTTGCTCGCTGGTGATTTTAGGCAGACACTGCCCGTAATTCTCTAGAAAAATACAAAATCCTTATTCTGACCGTAGAATGACAAAACTCCAACTACCCAGATATAACAATCTATTTGGCAAAAGAAGATTAGCTTACGTTATACCTAGCCTTATTAATCAGCTACCGAAAACGCTAACAGAGGTATTAACACCCAAAAACATAAAGACTAAATTGAATGAATATTATCTACAAATCACAAATTCAAAATATAATTAGGTAGTTACTCAGCGAAAACAAAGTATGTATATATATGTGTATATTTGTATGTATGTATATATGTCTATGTGTGTATGTATATTTATGTATAAAATATAATATCTTAATACTACATTGTATTGAAATTACGGATATCCGCAATGTAATAGTAAATATTATAATTTTTGAAGCATCACAAAACCTAATGTGCAACACTAATAAATAATTCATCCTGTATAGCATAAATACATTGACTTGGCATGGCATGTGTTATGAAAACTGTATGAACAACGTCTTTCCTGTCGCTATAATATTACTTCTTAACCTACCCACTTTTATTTTATTAATATTTGTTGATTTAATATTATAATAATATATAAGTTAAAATCTTAAGTTCTAATGTAAGTTGTATTTTGTCATAGGTACTAACACTAACTGAATAGAAATATTATTCTAAACACCTATAATTATTATTGTCGACGGCACTGTGGTGTACGGTAAAACACTTCTGAGTTTATGATTACACCACATTACTGTATAAATCCGTATATATTAAGTGTACATAAATGTATAAATAAATAAATAAATAAATAAATTGAGAGGGGTACACCGGCGGATGAAATGAATGCGTGTCTCAAGGCGTCGCCACTGTGGTCCAAGGTAGAAAAGCTCCACCTTACGTGCAACATGCGTGTCCAACTTTTCAATGATTTGGAATCAGGTGCCTATGCATCTAAGCTGCTCCAAATTGGAGAGAGTCGATTAGAAACAGACCTAGATGGTAAAATTAAATTTACCAATGATTTTTGTCATCCAGTAACGACAGAGGATGAAATTATTTCGCACGTTTTTCCGAACTTAGAGAACAATATAAGAAATGATGAGTGGTTATGTGAAAGGGCAGTGCTATCGCCGAAAAATGAGGCCGTCAATAAAATCAACAATAAGATTTTGGAAGCGTTAGTCAGCGAATCAAAAATATACACATCAATAGACACGGTGATGAGCAGTGACGACAGTACATCTTACCCTGTAGAATTTCTTAACACCTTAGAATTAACAGGGGTGCCTTCCTATAAACTCGAGCTTAAGGTTGGCGTCCCAGTTCTGCTGATGCGTAATCTTGATGCACCGAGATTGTGCAATGGCACCAGGTTGCGCGTCACAGAGCTGGGGAGAAATATCATAAAGGCCACTATTCTTACCGGAGCAGCTAAAGGAGAGAGCGTGTGAATTCCCCGAATACGAATTATCCCAAATAATTTGCCATTTCAATTTAAGAGGCTGCAATTTTCCATAAAGTTGGCATTTACAATGACTATTAACAAATCCCAAGGCCAAACGTTGAAAGTAGCAGGAATTCATTTGGGCACTCCTTGCTTCTCACACGGTCAGCTTTATGTCGGTTGCTCCAGAGTATCGAGTGCCCAAAACTTACACGTACTGGCGGAAAATATTAAATCGTACAATGTCGTATATAGGAGTATATTAATTTAAATTATGTGCGTCAAACAAAAATATAAATGCGACTCGACCATATTAAATACGTAACAGCTGAAACGCAAAACTGCAGCTATTTTTTCTATTACAGCGCAAGCGATAGCATGGGTGTAAATTTTATTCCATTTTTTATTACTTTCACATTTATCATTTTTTTTTTGGATCCAATTCTGAAGTCCACGCAGACGAAGTCGCGGGCAGAAGCTAGAATATTACAAAGGTGAAAGTTTGTATGTTTGTTACTCAATCATGTCGCAACGATTGAACCGATTTGGCTGACATTTGTTACAGATAGATTGTAGTCTGGAATAGCACATAGGCTACTTTTTATCCCGGGAAATAAGAGAGTTCCCGCGGGAGTACAAAACCTTAATGCACGCGAACGAAGTCGCGGGTATCAGCTAGTTTAATAATAAATTGTTCCTAAATGTTAAAGCTGAAAAGGCTACTGCCTCAGCATAATGCTGCAACATTAAAATGCTGAGCGCTGATTTTCAGGCATAGCCTTAATTGAAATCGCTATGAATTATATTTAGCTGATATTAGGCAAGCTTAGCTTTTTGGCTTGTAAAGAGTTCGCCCCTGCCCTGAGTTGAATACTTTACTTTGCACACGTCGCGAGGCAATAAAACCAAGGTTGATATAAATATTAATATAATAATCATACTAATATTATAAATGCGAAAGTCTTTGATGGTTTGTTAGTTTGTCCTTCAATCACGCCGTGATAGAGCTACGGATTGACGTGATTTTTGCATGGGTATAGTTGAGGACCTGGAGAGTGACATAGTCTACTTTTATCCCGGAAAATCAAATAGTTCCCAAGGAATTTTAAAAACGAAATCTACGCGGTCGAAATTGCGGGCATCAAGTAGTATAATATTATAATTTTAATCTAAAAAAACAATTGGTTGTCTGTAAAGTCGGTTTACGGGCGATAGTTTTACGTGATAACGTCATAAAAAACATCGGCGAGCGCTCTCTATAAACGCTTGGGTCGATCGTGCCTCTCTATCACTTTCGTTGGCCCGCGCTCTCGCTTGCACGCGCAGGCTCAAGCGGGACGTGACGCTTTTTCGTGCGTGCAGCCGGTGTTCGTCGATTTATAAGACGTTATCGCGTCAAAAATTAAAGTTATGGAGGTAATTTTCAATAAAACATTTTAGTCTGTATAAGCCTATGGAGAGATTACATTACCGGCGCTGGAATCGATCTCGCCCCACGCCGTCATGTCCCAGTGCTCGGGGTCGTAGTCGGACGCGGACTCGCTGTGCTCCAGTGACGTCATCGACGTGACCGATGACGTGGTCGTGGACATGCTGCTCGATGACGGTTGCTCTGGAAAATAACAACAAAAAAAAATTACATACAGGATGTATGTAATTTTTGTTAAGTCCGCTTCAAGTTGGTTTTCGACGACCGCTACAAAATGACGTCATATTGTACCGATGGCAAAAACAAATGATTGTATTTTTTACTATTATTACGACTATGACGGAAGTTTTCTTTTCTGGCAATGCTTTTCATGGCAATGACGTCTTGAATGTGGAAGGGTTTTGTCCTCTTCTAATGAATGAATGAATGAATGAATGAAATTTTATTCACAAAAATGCAGGTACAACATGATTGTAAACAGGAAATCGAGCCTTATACATTTAACCAGTACTGGTGTGTGAATATTTATAATGTCAATTTAAGTATAAACAAAATGTCAATATTAAAAACTAATACATAATTTTAAAAGTTATTCCATAATTTCAAAGAAAGTATAACATTCAAGTAATAGTCAGCGCTATGCAAAACTTCTCTTTTTTTCACTCATCGTTGACGCGCTTATCAGTTCGTACAAGCGCCGCTGTCTCGCGCGCCCACCGGTTCGAGCGAACACGCCGGAATAAGCGCGTATAAGCGGGTAAGCCGATACGTGCTTATACGCTAGTCTGAAAGTGCTCCAAGGAGCGCCGCAGCGCCGCAGTTACCGAGCGAGCCGGGCTTGGAGAGCACGGACATGGGCGCGTGCTGCGCGCGCGCCGTGTCGGAGTGCGAGCGGTAGAACTTGGCCGTCACCGCCGTCACCGCCCAGCCCGCCCACGTGGCCGCCGCGTTGCTCAGCGACGGCGTCGCCGTGTGCACGTCCGCCTCTGGAACGTCTATTGTAAGGAGCGCCGCAGTTACCGAGCGAGCCGGGCTTGGAGAGCACGGACTTGGGCGCGTGCTGCGCGCGCGCCGTGTCGGAGTGCGAGCGGTAGAACTTGGCCGTCACCGCCGTCACCGCCCAGCCCGCCCACGTGGCCGCCGCGTTGCTCAGCGACGGCGTCGCCGTGTGCACGTCCGCCTCTGGAACGTCTATTGTAAGGAGCGCCGCAGTTACCGAGCGAGCCGGGCTTGGAGAGCACGGACTTGGGCGCGTGCTGCGCGCGCGCCGTGTCGGAGTGCGAGCGGTAGAACTTGGCCGTCACCGCCGTCACCGCCCAGCCCGCCCACGTGGCCGCCGCGTTGCTCAGCGACGGCGTCGCCGTGTGCACGTCCGCCTCTGGAACGTCTATTGTAAGGAGCGCCGCAGTTACCGAGCGAGCCGGGCTTGGAGAGCACGGACTTGGGCGCGTGCTGCGCGCGCGCCGTGTCGGAGTGCGAGCGGTAGAACTTGGCCGTCACCGCCGTCACCGCCCAGCCCGCCCACGTGGCCGCCGCGTTGCTCAGCGACGGCGTCGCCGTGTGCACGTCCGCCTCTGGAACGATCGTATATGTACGTGTAAGGGCAGACCAAACCGGCGCGTCCGCGGTGGCGATCAGTTGCGACGAACTTGTACTGACTCGTATAGACCGCCGCGTCCTATGGTTGGTCGAGGCGTCCCGCCGCTACGTCTGCACGCCGCGTCCGCGATCAGATCGTGCTAGCAGAGTCTGCACGCTGGACGCAACGTTTATTTCGTGATTTTTAGGGTTCCGTACCCAAAGGGTGCCAACGGGACCCTATTACTAAGCCTCCGCTGTCCGTCGGTCAGCGGGCTGTATCTCGTAAACCGTAATAGATAGACAGTTGAAATTTTCACATATTTTGTATTTCTATTGCCACTATAACAACAAATAATAAAAATTAAATTAAATTAAAATATTTCCATGGGTACATGGAAATATTTTAATTTAATTTTTTTTAACGAAACCCTAAAAGAGCGAGGCCCGACTCGCACTTGGCCGATTTTTAAGATGTCGGATACAAATACAGAACGAATATTCAACAAAAACAAGTATCGTTTACTTTATGATACTTCACATGGATGTAAAATATCATAAAGTATTCTAAAGTATTCTGGAGAATATGAAAATAGAAGAAAAAAGTTTCTTCGTCTTCTGCAATAGCCATTAGAAGTAACATTTCTTAAGATTCGCTAAATTTGTCTCCAAATATCTTGTAATTTCAAATCCCGCTTCCAGCTACACCGCACGATTGACGACACGGACGCTAGGTAATAGCTTGTTTGATGTGAACGGCTTTTGCACGCACACAGTACTCCTCCATGCACGTCATCGCGGACGCAAATTGAACGCGCCGGTTTGGCCTTCGCTTAAGGGTAGACTTCCGATCCTGTAGCGATCCTCGGCGTCTAGCGTCAAACGCCGGCGTCAGAGATACAGGGCGTCTGTCGCGAGGCGTCTGACGCTCAAGTGTTGACTTTAGATGCCAGCGTCAGACGCGATGCTAGCATCATTATCGCTACAACTTCAGAGCAATTTGGACGTGTTTTGCTGGCTATCCGATTTCTATATTCAAAGAAGTCTCAAAGAAGAAAAGGAAACGAAAGGAACGAAAAGTGTTAATGTGATTGATATCTGTAGTTTTTTGAGTTTTATTTAAGTCAAAGCGGCAAAAATAATAAACAAAGGAAAACACAACTTACCCATTCCTTCTTTTAGACTGGGGTCTTCAGATACTTTTTCAAGTTTTCCGAGAAAACCTTTTATCGTTCTAAACGCCGCGTCTCGAACCTAAAATACAATAAATACAATATTGTTATATGCACTATTATAATCGGTGACAAAAAGTCTGACCACTTGGGTCTGTTAGCTACTTAAGCCAGCAGGAAGTACTGTTGCGAAGCCGAAGCGAAGGGGAACGCGTAGTTAGTATGTAGTTATTTGTATGTATGTATGTATGTTATAGGAAATGACCACCTGCAGTTCATTTGTTCTTATGTTTTCCTATTCCTAAGGTTGCCTGGTAGATCGCTACTAAGCGATAATGCCACCTTTTGTGTCATACTTTTGTGTCTGTTACATTTGTATATTTTCTTTTGTATGGTGCAAATAAAGAGTATCTTTCTAACGCGTCGCGGGTCGCGCGAACGAACGCCAACACTAAGACTTTTTGTCGTATTTGTTGATGCAAGTGTGCTGCTATTTTCACGTACCTGTTTCTCGGGGTCCGCGGTCAACGGACACAAAGCTGGCAGTACCCTGTTGGCCACCTCGGCCAATAAGAAGTACTGCTGCGTAGCGGCCAGCGCCAGTACGCCGGCCTGCCGGGCCGGGGGGAACGCGTCGCGGGTCGCGCGAACGAACGCCGACACTAAGACTTTTTGTCGTATTTGTTGATGCAAGTGTGCTGCTATTTTCACGTACCTGTTTCTCGGGGTCCGCGGTCAACGGACACAAAGCTGGCAGTACCCTGTTGGCCACCTCGGCCAATAAGAAGTACTGCTGCGTAGCGGCCAGCGCCAGTACGCCGGCCTGCCGGGCCGGGGGGAACGCGTCGCGGGTCGCGCGAACGAACGCCGACACTAAGACTTTTTGTCGTATTTGCGGATGTAAGTGTGCTGCTATTTTGCCCAAGCAGACTGTTGTGTTGGTTCTGTGAATAATAAAAATGTGTTTTTTAAAGAAAAAGAAGATAATAGGAACTACTTATCTTGATTTGTTTGATCGGCCGATTAATTGGCTTCTTTACAACTAATCGGCTACTCGGCCAAAGTCCTAGTCGGTACATCTCTACTATTTAACATTTTTCGCAACGCAAACAGAAGAAAATACCGGCCAAGTGCGAGTCGGACTCGCGCACAGAGGGTTCCGTACAAACATTTAGGTCGCAGTTAGTTTACCAACTGCAAATAAGTTTATAATGGCAAAAAGAAAAAAAATTTTTTTTTGTGATGTAGCTACAAAATTTACGGTTTTCGGATTTTTCCTTTACTTGTTGTGCTATATGACATTGCTTCATGCTAAATTTCATGATTCTAGGTCAACGGGAAGTACCCTATAGGTTTTGAATAATAAGGGTTCCATTTTTAGTACGGAGTACGTAACCTTAAAAACACTTTCACACAATAGTTTTGTGTCGTGTGATGCGGGTTGTTACAATCCCTCAAATATAGTTGAGCGAAGCAACGGCTGGTTTATGCGTCATGCTCGTGAACGGATGCCGCCGGCGGGAATGGGGCTGCTTTCAGTCTGCCCGTCTTAACTTGTATTGAATTGTAAGTAGGTATGCTTTTGTGGAACTTCCCCTCACTGTGGAAACACTGCATACATAACATAGTACCTATTGTAAACTTGTTTTGAAAAGAGCAACCGCCGAGTTTTTTGCTGGTTCTTCTCGGCAGGAACGGCATTCCGAACCAGTGGTAGACTCATCGACGATTCAAAAGCACTTGTAAAAAAGTTTAATTGTGGTGGAAGACACGGGTCTGCCCGCGAAATTCAAATTTAATTTGGTTTTTCGCAATCTGTAAACTAATACGATAAAGTAGGCTTATGGCCTTCTAATTGCGCCAGTGGAATTATCATATTCACAGGTTTACATAAAAATCTTTACTTGAAAGTGACCAGTTTAAGAAATTAATAAAAATACTGAGTTGGACGTGAGTTACTCACAAATTAGTCGATATTTTGATTAATTTCTTAAACCGGTCACTTTCAAGTAAAGATTTTTATGTAAACCTGTGAAGATGATAATTCCACTGGCGCAATTAGAAGGTCATAAGTCTACTTTGTCGTATTAGTTTACAAATTGCGAAAAACCAAATTAAATTTGAATTTCGCGGGCAGACCCGTGTCTTCCACCTTAAATAAAAATATTTCTATTCTATTCTATTCTATTTACATGTTGGACCACCATACCTGATCCCTCCCTGGTCGTCTTTGGACTGCAGCCGCGCGAAATGCTTTAAGACCTCCACGTTGATGTTGTTGTAGTTGAGCTTAGGCGCCAAGTGCACTATCGACTTGACCGTCTGCTCTCTGATGATCGCGTTAGTGTCCAGGAACCCGTGAATAACTTGAGGGAATATTTGCTCGTTTACCTGAAACCAAAGTTAGCATCAATAGATTAAAGGTCATCATCATTAGCAACCCATCAACGGCTCACTACTGAGCGCTGGTCTCCTCTCAGAAAAGGGTTATAGGCCATAGTCCACCACGCTGGCCCAATGCGAAATGGAGGAATTCACACACCTTTTTTTTCTTTTTTCATTCGATGACATGCTAGTCCTTGACTGCGATCTCACCTGATGGTATGTGACGATGCAGTCTAAGATGGTAGCGGTCTAACTTGGAAGGGGTATAGCAGTGAACATTCAACCCATACCCCTAATTGGTTTCTACACGCCATCGTGCCGGAACGCTAAATCGCTTGGCGGCACGTCTTTGACGGTAGGGTGGTAACTAGCCACGGCCAAAGCCTCCCACCAGACCAGACCAGAGACAATTCAGAAATTATAAATTCCCAAATTGACCCCGCCGGGAATCGAACCCGAGACCTCCCAGTTATAAGACAACAGCGCTCACCACTGAGCCAGGGAGGTCGTTAAAAGTCACCTTCAAGAACATTATGAAGAACTCTCAGGTGTGCAGGTTTCCTCACGATGTTTTCCTTCACCGTTGAAGCCAGTGATATTTAATTGCTTAAACGCACTTGACTCCGAAAAGTCAGACGTACCCGGGATCGAACCTGCGACCCCCCGAATAGGAGACCACAGTCCTAACCACTAGGCTTCGGACTTAAAACTGAAATGTTGACGGTTCAATCCCCATTCATTGCACTACTGTCGTACCAACTCCTAATACCAGTTTACGTTTTTTTTTTTTGGAGGGGAGAGGACCATATAAGTTATTTTTTTTGACGTGATAACGTCTTATAAATCGATGAACACCGGCTGCATGCACGAAAAAGTGTCACGTTGCGCCTGCGCCTGAGCGTGCAAGCGAGAGCGCGGAACAAGCGATAGAGAGGCACGATCGGCCCAAGCGTTGGCTACGCCCGCCGTCGCCCGCCAGTTATCGTCAATGTTTCTTTATGACGTTATCACGTAAAACTATCATCCGTGAACCGACTTTTTTTAATAAAAAGTTTTCGAACAGTGCGTGTTGCCAGTGATGACTTTGGATCAGAATCTAAATATGGGCCTCATAAGAAGGGTCAGCGTTGCTCAGCGAACGATGGTGTGAGCTATGCTTGGATTATCACTGCAATCAAAGGTCTAAAGTTATTCCATTGATAGTAATTGTATTCGATGACATTACCGTCAAAGTAAAATAAACCATAACAGCATTGAATTTCGTGAATGCATTTTACACGTTTCAGTATCTACGATACGCTCCATGTTAAAATTGGTTGTACTAAATTTGTGACTTAAAAACAATACAATTTAGGACTATTTTACTTTGTCGCTAATGTCATCGAATATAAATACGATTTATGGAATAACTTTTAGACAATTGGTGTCCAAATCCGGAATGAGGAGTTTCATCAGGAGAACTAAATTACCGACACAGCTTATTGAGTCGCTAAGTTTTTTGATGCTGGGTCGCCACTCCATCACCTTGGAAGAGGCAGACTCTACTACGTGAACAGACGATATCAGACGAGTCGCGGGTACAGGCCACGCAAGACTGAGGCCTGTAGAAGTCTTTGTCCAGCAGTGGACATGGATAAAGCGGAAGTATTGCCAGAGTTTACACAAGTTTAAGAAATCAGTTAAGACTAATCTCATGAAAAAAGCATATTATACAATTGGAGACTATATAAATGATTTAAAAAAAAGCGTGGATATAATTCGTTCCAGCAATTCATGAGACAGTAATATCAACCTGTAAATCCTCTTTTTCCTCATTGTGGAAACACTGCTGGCACGTAAAACAGATTTCTGTCGTGGCGACGCGTCGCCACGACAGAAATCTGTTTTACGTGCCGCTATAGATGTTTCACATCAAAAAACATTTCTTTTCTATTCTATTCTGTAGTGTTCCTCACGGTGGAGTTGTGCAGATGCAGTATGAACTGGTCCAGCTGCTGCAGCAGACGCGAGCGCGTGGTGCGGTCGTTGGACGCGAACAGTTTCACCACGCACGGCACGATCTGCTTCTGGTAGTCCTCCTCGCTCAGCAGCTTGCCTAGCTGGAAGATTACGGTCAATATTATCCCCCGTACGTGGTACGGGTTGTTCATCATCATCATCATTAGCAACCCATCAACAGCTCACTACTGAGCGCAAGTCTCCTCAGAGAAGGGTTATAGGCCATAGTCCACCACGCTGGCCCAATGCGAATTGGCGGACTTCACACACCTTCAAGAACATTATGAAGAACTCTCAGGTGTGCAGGTTTCCTCACGATGTTTTCCTTCACCGTTGAAGCAAGTGATATTTAATTGCTTAAACGCACTTGACTCCGAAAAGTTAGAGGTGCGTACCCGGGATCGAACCTGCGACCCCCCGAACAGGAGACCACAGTCCTAACCACTAGGGCCTAGGCTATCACTGCTTCTACTGCGGGTTGTTACGTTCCTTCAAATATATTTGAGCGAAGCAACGGCTGGGTCATGCGTCATGCACGTGAACGGATGCCACCGGCGGGAATGGGGCTACTTTCTGTCTGCCCATCTTAATATGTATTGAATAATTGTGAGTAGCAAGTAGTAGGGGAAGCGCAGTGTTGGCAGACCCCCCACCAGGTGGACCGACGACATCAAACGAGTCGCAAGGAGCCGCTGGATCCAGGCGGCGCAAGACCGAGGCCTGTGGAAGTCCATGCAAGAGACCTTTGTCCAGAAGTGGACATCTATCGGTTCTTAAAGAAGAAAGAAGAATTGTAAGTAGTATGCATTTTTGGAACTTCCCCTCATTGTGGAAACACTGGATACATAGCATAGTATCCATTGTATTGTAAACTTGTTTTAAAAAAGAGCAACCGCCGAGTTTCTTGCTGGTTCTTCTCGACAGGAAGGGCATTCCGAACCAGTGGTATACTCATCGACGATTCAAAAGCACTTGTAAAAAAGTTTATTTGAATAAAAAATATTTCTATTCTATGCTATTCTATTCTACGCTTACAGAATTACATGGAACCTTGTCGAAACGAATGGAAACCCTGCTTTGCTCGAGAACTGTTAAACAGCTTTCAAGTAAAGTAGGGTTTGCAAAGATTTTTACATTTTTCTGGTTTCACTTTTCATCAATTCAATCATCTCGACCAGATACACTACAGAATAAATGTGTACTTTCGAATGACACTTTCGATTTTGGCCATAGCCTATGCAGGCTAAGTGTGAATTGAAAGATTCCCTTCCCCATTAAGGGAGAGGGTAGACTGGCTACATTTAGCGGGAGTGATCGCGAGTTTTTATGGCTTTTAGCGTGCATCGTGTTTCGCGCGATTCGTGCGATTTTTTTACGTGTCTTCAAAAATTGTACTCTTTTTTCGACTTGCCAAAATTTTACTCTTTTTTTCGACTCATTACTTTCCTATCTATGCAGTAACAAGAGAATAACTTTAGAGAAGATCTGATCAGGATAAGTGATTGGTTTAAATGAATGAAGGAATGATTGATCGAATGACACGAGAGAAATACATAAGTTTATGTCAACGCTACAACAAAACGAGAGTGAAACTTAATCAATTAAGTGCCGATTTCACCAACGTCGAGTGACATTTATTCGAAGAATAAATTGAGCGTTCTGACAGTTTTTGTTTTGAAAATACTGTCAAAATATCACATTTACTACGCGTTCGTTTAAAGTTGAGCCCTGCATCATAGAGTAAAGAAAATCTACACCCCTCGCGCTTCCCCGCACCGCACCTCAAGTCAGACCCACAGTAAAGACACAGTATAAGAAGATGCAGTATAATAGTTTATCTATTGTTTTATTTATTAAGTACTAGCTGACCTGTCTTAACTATGAATATTGAATTCGAATTGGTATAAATAATAAAAAAATATTTTTAAAAAAGTGTTTATTATTCTAATGCTTTACGATATACAACATTCTTGGTTTTTTTTTACCAAACTTACCAAAACTCCTAATATCCAAAGTTCAATTTAATAAATTGAACTTTTAATATTAGGCGTGATGGCTCTGAACTAACCGTGATGTTAAACCACAAGGCTATGGAGATCTAATATTGTAGTGTAAAAATATTGAACACAATGTCAAATTCACATTCAAAAGTGTCGGTCCAATTTAGTCTTTTTCCGTCTAGCCCCCTTTCGCAACGCGCAATAAGGAACTTCGTTCCAATTAAGGAATTTTTAATGATGAAAAAATATAATTCAATCAAAGAGTATTTAACAGACATGAAGCTATAGGTAGCATAAATTTAAAATCGATAGAATAAGTAAATTAGAATAAAGTTGTCATTTTTAATCAAATAAATTTTATATTTGACATTCTAATAAAATAAATTAAATCGATAGTACCTCCTTGAAATTCTACGGAGCACTTACTTTTATGAAACGTTGTTATTGTAAAGCTCTTGATTTGTACCACCTATATTATAATACGTAAACTTAGAATAAGAATTATTATTAAATATTATTTTTGCATGCCTATCCGACAGATTGTAAGGACTTTTATTATAATGTAACACCATTGTACTACTCAATCTGTGCAAATAAATAATTTGAATTTGAAATTTATTTTTAATAAGCGGTGCTTCGCGAGCGGTTTACTAAGTGGGTCTGATTCAAGGTGCGGTGCGGGGAAGCGCGAGAGAGCTAGGGGTAATTTGTAACGCGTAGTACCACTAGATCAAAGGCGTCAAACTACTGCATATCCTATACTGTGTCCGTACTGTCGACATGGAACTAGGAATTACGACTACGTCGATTACTTTACTCTATGGTGCAGGGCTCAAGTTAAACGAACGCGTAATATGCTCGGATAAGGCTTATTTTACGTTGGTGAAATTGGCCCTAAGGATATGTTGTGGAAACCGTATAGCTATACGCTAGTCGGTTTTGCTATGTTTTTCTCTAATAAGTTGTGCCCTACCTATCATTCTTGTTTTCGTACGCTGCTTTACCCAATTTATTTAATAGTTAAAAGAAAATAAATAAAAAAACTTCAGTTCTCACCTTAAACATTGGCGCTAAAACGGCGGATCCGGCGTCTCCATAGTGAAAAGCCGTCAGTAGTTGAGGAAGAATTTTATGCACACACACAGCCTCTGGGAAGCTGTCGAGGTAGCTACTGAGCGTGGAGAAGAACTTGGCTTTCTCCACTTTGTCCTTGATCTGTATCTCTTCCAGAAAGAGCATTGTGTCTATGAGATCGTTCTTGAAGTAGCCGCCGAGTTTTCGACATCTGTAAAAATGGATAAAAGTAAAAAAGAAGTTCAGAATCAGCGCCACCTCTCGCCACATGTCGGAATCATCTCGTAAATATACATACATTAAAGCAAGTTCACGCTGCACAATAGATGGCGTTAGTAAATTTTGCCGCGAAGATTTTGTTCGGAATTTCTCTTCTTATAAAACTTCATTCCAAAAATTAAAATAAGAACAAAGACATGATCTGAAGTCAGGATTCAAACCCCCGAACCGATAGTTTCACTCCTTTGTTAGCCTTCTTAGTAGCCGCTACGCCACCAAAGCTATGATGGAACTTGTGTAATAAACGAAAGCCAAGCCTCCATCCGCCAAACTGTCCGAAAAGGAACTTCGTTCCAATAATACCCCCCCATAAATGATCACGCCACGCCAAAATGCCACGTCGAACTATACTGAACTCATGTCGCAGCCTTGCAGCTACAACCACATACACAATTACATTACTACGCAATCACGCATACACAATATGTACACTGAATGTGTGCAGACAGAATTAAGCCGTAAAACCAGCGAGTTAAAGATGCAAATGCGTCGCATCGTTCGCTTACCTCACACATCGCTGTATCTGTAGTATTAAATACGTATATATCGCGTTGGAGACTCCCAGAGTCTCCAGGTCTCGCGTACATAGCATTTCTACTGCCTTGTTATACCCCTCATTGAAATTGAGAGCTCACCTTGTAATAATATCTGCGGGGTTTGGTCTAGACGCAGGGTTGGCGCTGACTAGCTCGCAATACAGAGTACAGAGTTGCTTGGGGATCTTGTCTACAGCCTTGAGCGCAGGTTGGTTGGACAGCGGGCCGTTAAATGCCTCCCAGATCAGGCAGCCTAGACCCCACATGTCTGTTGAACTGGTGACAAATACCATAAAGGAGATTCCATATATTATGTCTCACTGGGAATCATATCTATGAATACATATTGTATACGTAAACATATTGAAGGATTGATCAATATTTTTTCATATAAAAAAAAAATATTGTCAATATTTTTATTGACAATAATATTGACTGTGTGCAGGCAGCCTATAGATTTTATTCATATAAAATAGCCTGTCATCTGGACCATCAAAACAAATCAATTGACACCTCATTTAACACTACAGTGGATCATTTGTTAATCCAAAGATCATAAACACATAGGCTGCTAAAATCATGACCCTTCCTTTAGGCTTTCATAGTTGGTAAAAGATAGATCCAAGACCTACAAAGGGTTGCAATCATAAGAAGTAAATTAGTAATGTAAAAACTGGTCTGTAAACACACTTAGAGACTACTGTCTGCATTCAGATGAGAAAAAGAAACTTTATTTAATTAAAATTGTTCAATCAATTTGAGTGGTACAATAAAAATATCCGTTCCATTATCAGGCCAATGACACTGACCCAAATTGGAAACAATTTCAACTTGTTAGTTGTTACTTACTCTATTTAGCTTATCAAAACCAATCTAATTAGTCATCTTCCCAATGTTGTAACTATGGCACAGTATGAAAAAATTATTTTTAGGATCAATACCTACCTACCTACTATTATCTTTTAATTAATACCATTGGTAATACTAGTGCACTGAAATTCTTCCAGTAGTAGAATAAATACAAGAACAACTCAACACCACACAATATACTCTAAAATACCCGGCAATATATATTGCACATCAGCCTTTGGAATAAAACGCTATTCTATTCTATTCACAGTTAGACTGCATTTTTTTATATATGTTACGTGATATGCTCGCCGATTGTGAAGAGATTTCAGTAATTACTATGTGATGTGATTTCTGGCTAGCTTTCCTTGCATTAGAATAGAAATAGTGTTTTATTCCAAAGGCAGATGTGCAATAAATATATATTGCTGGGTACTGTACATTCTCCAACACTGGAGTATCTCCTGAAGATACTCTAGATGCGTCATGGAATTGCACAAAGTAACACCTGTTCCACCAAATCTTGTTGCTATATCTAATATTGGATAGAAGCAGGTGTAACTTTGCCAAATTCCATGATATTCAAAGAAATAGTAATAAGGAATATTACTTGCTATAATAAATATATATATTTATAGCAAAGGAATACTTTTTTTCATTGCTATTTCTATTAAAAATAGTTACAGAAAATTACCATTTAGTAATAAATATTGTTGCGATTTCTAATATTGGATAGAAGCTCTACTTGGCGGAATTCCATGATATATTCAAAGAAAAAGTAATATTCCTTTGCTATAATAAATATAAGCAGTGATAGCCTAGTGGTTACGACTATGATCTCCTATTCAGGTGGTCGCAGGTTCGATCCCAGGTACGCACCTCTGACTTTGAAGTTAAGTGCTTTTAAGAAATTAAAAATCACATGCTTTAACAGTGAAGGAAAACATTGTAAGGAAACCTGCTGAGTGTAGTTCATAATGTTCTCAAAGGTGTGTGAAGTCCACCAATTCGCATTGGGCCAGGGTGGTGGACTATGGCCTAATATCCTTCTCAGAGAGGAGACCTCACTCAGTAGTGAGCCGATGATGGGTTGATAATGATGATGATATCTTAATATATATATTTCTTGTGTGCGTGTGTACGTCACTGAACTCCTCCTAGACGGCTGGACTGATTTTGATGAAATTTTTTGTGTGAGTTCAAGGGGATTCGAGGATGGTTTACATTCACATTTTGGTCCACTGGAAAATGTTTATATAACTAATTTTTCATTTATAAGTAGTGGCGGTACGAAGTTCGCTGGGTCAGCTAGTAATAAATATATATACTTAAAGCAAAGGAATACTTTTTCTTTGTTGCTATTTCTATTAAAAATAGTTACAGAAAATTACCATTTCGTAACAGACTTCAATTTGCTAGGATCCTTCTTTTCAGGTGGATCATATATCTCCAGTGCGGGTAATATCTTAATAGGTAAAGGGTTGCTGGTGTCCTGTCCGTGCGCTGTGAGGAACTCAAACCCACCCAGCTTCCACTCTCCCGCGAGGGTGACAAACACTGAGTACAGGCACACATTGTTGTGTTTCATGTTGCCATCATTGTTAAAGAATGATAGGGCCCTCTGAAACATACATTGAATTTTAATTGTAAAAAACACTTGTAAAAAAGTTTATTTGAATAAAAAATCGGCCAAGTGCGAGTCGGGCCTCGCTCTTTTAGGGTTCTGTTAAAAAAAAATTAAAGTAAAATATTTCCATGTACCCATGGAAATATTTTAATTTAATTAATTTTTATTATTTGTTGTTATAGCGGCAATAGAAATACAAAATATGTGAAAATTTCAACTGTCTATCTATTACGGTTTACAAGATACAGGCCGCTGACAGACAGACGGACAGCGGAGGCTTAGTAATAGGGTCCCGTTGGCACCCTTTGGGTAGGGAACCCTAAAAACATTTCTATTCTAGTCTATTCTATTCTAATGCGAATTTTAACTCAAGAAATCTCAAGTTTACTTAACCCCTGATAAAAAGAGGGGGTGTCATAAGTTTGATGTGTGTATCTGTCTGTCTGTTCCCTCGTAGTTCCTTAACCAATAGACCGATTTTGATGCAGTTTTTTGGTTTGAAAGCTAAGGTGTTGGAGGTGAATGTTAGGTATAATTTATAAGATTTGCTCAGGCATTTGCAGACCATTTAATACTTGATTAAAGGGTCTTATCTTCAGATTATGTCTAAGACATAGTAACCTTGAGAGCAGATGCTGCAGCATCAAGTAGTCTGCAAGTTACCCAAACCTCAGGAACTTACAGCAGATATACTATGTTTGGGCTCATTAGAAAGGTCTCAATGAGTAGGTGTTAGATAGATGATCAAGAATTGAGGACCTGATGATGGAGCAGAAAACTGAATAACAGGATTTCAGGTATATAGTACATAATCCGGCCATAGATTCACATGTTGGGGTATTTTAAATTTTCGACATATACTTAGTCAATATTTTGAAAACTACTCAAATCGATTTCAATAAAATTTAAATGGGACCACCTGGGAAGTATACCCTCTGAAAAAATAAAATAATTTTCCTAATCGTTTCAGGCGTCTTCGAGTAATCGGTGAACATACTTAAAAAAAGGGTCTGACAAATTGTAACCTCCTCTTTCTTTGAAGTCAGTTAAAAATAGACTTACAGTAATTTGGAATATCCCCCACGCGAGGAACAAGTCTCGCTGCTGCCCCTCCAGCGTCATATTCTCTATGTGCACCGCTAGAGGCTCAACATATTCTGTCGCTACATATAAAAATTTTTCAGTTTCACAGCTATCTAAATAATGTAAAAGGCTTGGGTGCCTCATAGTCTTTAGTTTCTTCAACGAGGCTTTCGCTATATCGAACAGTGTTTCCGAATTTTTGGTCACGTCGAATAAAAATATCGATACTTCGTCTTGTGTACCCCTTTTCTTTCCTTTGTGCAAAGTCCACACACTTCTATCTTCCAACCCTGGTACGGGGTCTCCTACTTCGTAAGGGAAGTCCTTAGTAGGATCCCGCGAGAAAAAAGACCACATATTGGATACGTTTAGCTAACTACACAGTACACACTATTTACAAATCACATTCTTCACAGTGCACAATGGTACACGTATTTTCATAATACAAAAACTTTTAAACCTTGTATATCGATTTAATAAAAACGTACACTTAATAGGACAATAAGAGAGCGAAATTTAAAAGCATTATTAGTAATTTAATACGTTTTAAAATCTACTTTTCTTTAAAAATACGACGGGTGCAATTTACATTCACGAATGACATTTGCCACAGACGAATAAATAAAAAGTTCTTCTTCTTCGTTTGTTTAGTGGCTCCGCGCGTCGAGCGTTTGAGCCATAGTCAAGTTTTTCTGATCCTTTCCAAAATTCCGTTTCTTCAAATCCCGATTCCACCATTACAAAACAAGTTTCTCCGTTTTAAATAAAAATCTATTTTACTAGTGTATCGATATCATTGCATGTTCATGTTACCGGTTTTTTAAAATAATATACACTCGTTTTTTTAGATAGGTAAGTGTTCTTTTTACAAGATTATACATACCTTACTATGGAACTCCCTCCCCTTCGAAATAAGACACTCCAAATCACTCCCTATCTTCAAAAGTTCAAACAGCGTCTGAAAAGTCATTTTCTTTCTATGAAACCATAAGTGTATATAGTGGATAATTATGTATACCTATTACATTATATATATATTTATATATTTACTTTATTTACCACTACTACTTTTATTTCCTCCAGAATTTTTTTAATTCCATTTTTAAAAATTATCAAAATTTAATTGATCATTTGTCAGTAAATCTGTCAATCATAGTGTCATTGATCAGTAAAAATTTACAGTTTGAGAAACACATTTTTTCAAGATATAGATTTTGATATTTTATATACCTAGTTTAGTAAAGTAGAAAGTAAACGTAAAACGTAAGTGTTTTTTATTTTATTTCTGTACTTATCTATCTCTAATATCTTTAAATGAGCAATTCTTGTATATAATATATACCTATATATAATATAATCTGAATCTCGGAAACGGCTCCAACGATTTTCATGAAATTTGGTATGCAGGGGGTTTCGGGGGCGATAAATCGATCTAGCAAGTTTTAATTTTTAGAAAAGGTCGTTTTATCCGTGTTTTCAGGCAATGAAAAACCCCTTACAATATCATTAGAATACGAAGGTAAATTTCGCCATTAATTGTAAAATCCCGGTAGCTCAGTTAGGTTATCGGGCGGTCCCGAAACCAGAAGACCCTGGTTCGCGTCCAGACGGATTATTTTTCCCCTATGAATTTTATTATTATTATTATTTATTATTTTATTATTATTTTTTTAATATATCATTTTCAAAAACACGACCACCCAGATATTTAGTTTTTATGCGCGACTCACTTCTGTTTTTCCGCGAGATTCTGTATGTTACATTTCAGCCATACAAAAAGCTTTCGTTGTAGAAAATGAATCTACCACGGGCTCGGAATGCCCAGAAACTCCGCAGTGCTCTTTTCAAAATAGTTTTATGTGTGTTTCCACTTTTGTAAGAAAATAATAAGTATTCAGATTAGCCTAATCTATATCTATATATCTCTATATATATATATATATATATATATATATATATATATATATATATATATATATATATATATATATATATATATATATATATATATATAAAAGAAAGTGGTGTTAGTTACACTATTTATAACTCAAGAACGGATGAACCGATTTGGCTCAAAATTGGTGGAGAGGTAGCTTAGAACCAGGAGACGGACATAGGATACTTTTTATCCCGTTCGACCGCGTTTCCGTCATGTCACTATAAAACGTGGTATAAGAAAAACGCATCTGACATGGAATAACAAAACGCAAATGACAGTGGAATAACAAAACGTAAATGACAGCTAAACGTAATTTTGTCTTAGGTTAAGTATGGTAAAAAATTTAACAATTATAAAAAGTGTTATAATAAAGCATTACTGATATTATAAATGCGAAAGTGTGTTTGAAAGATGCGATTTTTTGCATGGGTATAGTAATGGATGTAGTAGTGGGTCCTCAGACCGGGAGAGCTACTTTTTATCTCGGATAATGAAAGAGTTCCCGCGGGATTTTTAAAAACTAAATCCATGCGGACGAAGTCGCGGGCATCAGCTAGTTACTAATATTTTGTTTCAGATGAGTAAACGCAAATGGGAGGAAAGCCCGCCGCCGGTGACGCGGAAGTAAGTACTTAAACAAATCGTTTATACAATCCAGCGGGAACATGAATCACCTATCTATTGGTGAAAACCGCATCAAAATCCGTTGCTTTTTTTTTTAAAATAAAATGAAGGTCTGATCGGATTATTCCTTTCTGTCCCCCTGATTTGTCCCCTCAGGTGGGGATAGGAATAAAAATTCCGATCTGTACCTACCCCTATTAGAGACAGGGGGACAGGGGACAGATTAATCCTACTAATATTATAAATGCGAAAGTTTGTGAGGATGGATGTATGGATGTTTGGATGGATGGATGGATGGATGGATGTTTGTTACTCTTTAACGCGACAACGAATGAACCGATTTTGCTGAAATTTTGCACAGACATAGATTATAGTCTGGAATAGCACATAGGCTACTTTTTATCCCGGAAAAGCAAACAGTTCCTGCGGGATAGCATCGCTATTTTTTACGCATTTGTCCTTCAAAATACGCGCAATGGAGTTTTAGATTTACGTGATTTTTTTGCACAGGTGAAGTTAAGGGCCTGAAAAATGACAAAGGCTACTTTTTATCCCGGGAAAACAAACGGTTCCTGCAGGATATTAGTATGCTACTTTTCACATATTTATCTTTTAATTACGCGGCATTTATGTATGTATGTATGTATGTACATTGTATGTACCCGGCCCGCGGCCGGGCACCTGTCAACTACTACTTTTCACATATTTATCTTTTAATTACGCGGCATTTATGTATATGTATGTATGTATGTATGTATGTATGTGTGCTCCTACTACCTATCCTACTATCCTATTTCCTCCTACTTCCTACTAATATTATAAATGCGAAAGTTTGTGAGGATGGATGTATGGATGTTTGGATGGATGGATGGATGGATGGATGGATGGATGTTTGTTACTCTTCGAAATTGTGTTGGTTTGTCCTTCAATCACGCCCCAACAGATCGACGTGATTTTTTGCAGGGATACCTATAGTTGAGGACCTGGAGAGTGACAGGCTACTTTTTATCCCGCAAAATCAAAGAGTTCCCGAGGCATTTTAAAAATTAAACTCACGCAGACGAAGTCGCGGGCATCAGCTAGTATATCTACTATATTAATATTAATTTCTAATTCTTTTACAGAATCTTCAAGTCGAATGTTATCACGGAGCAGATATATCAGTAAGTTAAGGGAACTAATATTTTGAGCTGTTATTAAAATATTCGAGATGCTATTATGATCAGTTCAAAAACATATTGAGCAGTTATTTAATTTAATGGCGTTTGATTAATTATTGCGACAGTAAAACATGGACAGTAAGAAAAAATCAATTAGTCGGTTATTTTATCATACAATGTCAATTCTAAAAATAATTGAGCAGTCCTATAACTGTATGAGCGGTAAAAATTATGGAATGAGCGGTTCGATTTTGGCAAAATCTAAAGTTAGGTTAGGTTAGGGTCATACATGAACACCCAGGTGCCCTTAGGTTGTATTGGGTCAATGTACCTAACTTAAGTTTAAAAAACCTGAGGGGCGCGGGAGGAGCGGGTGAGCGAAACAAAAGTACCGAACTTACACTTTTCTTACCGACAAATTCCGATTTATTACTGCCCACACGTAACCGCTCGTTCAATAATTTTTACCGCTCATTTAATTATTTTCCTGCTCGAGTATATATTCACTGATCCATTTCATTATTTTTTATTACTCATTTTTGTTTACTTTACTGCTTAGTTTTAGCTGCTGAAATAGTTATTAAACGTGCCATTTATAATTTTTAACTTACCAAAACTGCTATTTACAACTGCCTCTTTAAATCAGTGCCACTATTTATTACTAGCTGATACCCGCGACTTTGTCCGCGTGGATGTAGTTTTTAAAATCCCGCGGGAAATCTTTGATTTTCCGGGATGCCTATGTCACCTTCCAGGTTTTCAACTATATCTATCTAAAAAATCACGTCAATCCCTAGCTTTGTTGCAGCGTGATTGACGGACAAACCACCAAAAAACACACTTTCGCATTTATAATAGATAATGTTAGTATATTAGTAAGGAAGAATTATATACCACGATATATAATAATAGGGCGGCTATGTAGGTCACCAAAAAAAATTATTACATTATTGCAATTTTCTTAAGGTTCTCTAATTTTTTGAAAATAAATTATAGCCTGTTACTTCCTGATAACTTAGCTTTCTATTGGTGAAAAAATGGTAAAAATCGGTCCAGTAATTACAGAGCCTATTCGGTACAAAGAAACAAAAAATCTTTCCTCTTTATAAAATTACTAGCTGACCCGGCGAACAACGTACCGCCAACTTACCTATATAAATAAAACGAATAAATTATCTTAATAAAAAAAACTATCCTATCTTTCAAGTTGGACCAAATTACAGATAGTTACGAAGTTTGATCAAAATTGGTTCAGTAGTTTAGGAGTCCATCGCGGACAAACAACGTGACACGTAATTTATATAGGTATATTAAGATTAGTATAGATTAGCTGATGCCCGCGACTTCATCCGCGCAGATTTGGGGTTTTGATTCCCGTGGGAGTTGGGATAAAATATAGCCTATGTGCTATTTAACTAAATTATCCCGGAAAATAAAATGATATATAGTTGAGGACCTGTAGACTGACATATACAACGTGTACTGAAAGTTGAAGCAGTGATAGCCTAGTGGCTATGACTGCGGTCTCCTATCCGGGGGTCGCAGGTTCGATCCCGGGTACGCACCTCTGACTTTTCGGAGTCAAACTGTGCGTTTTTAAGCAATTAAATATCACTTGCTTCAACTTTGAAGGAAAACATCGTGAGGAAACCTGCACATCTGAGAGTTCTTCATAATGTTCTCGAAGGTGTGTGAAGTCCACCAATTCGCATTGGGCCAGCGTGGTGGACTATGGCCTATAACCCTTCTCTGAAAGGAGACCTGCGCTCAGTAGTGAGCCGTTGATGGGTTGTTAATGATGATGATGATGATGACTGAAAGTCCGAAAAACCACTGCAGGGTACCTTTGTACCTTTCATATAGAACTCTTCAGCACAAGCATTGGACTCGAAGCCCTTATAGTTTTTGAGTAAACCAAACTGAAAGTTTTCACCAATAACAATCTTAGCACAACCCTAGAAAACATAATGCGTCGGTATACCTATTACCGCGCGCCAGGCGCGTTGTAACCTATTCACGGTTAATCATAGGGTTGCCACAATAAAGCGCATTAATATCGATTGAATAAGTTTGTATGGTAAAAATAATGCGCTTAATTCTATTCGATATTTTTATAGATGATTCTTAATTAGCTACACACACGTACCCTGCAGTCATTTTTCGAACTTTCAGTACCCGTTGCATAATTTTCGTGAGATTTTCATAAAACGCCAATTCGTGGGTCCAGTTAGTTGAGAATTTTTTCAAGGGTTTACGGCCATCGAATTTTGATGATATTTAATACTATGTTACATTTTCACAATTTTATTATACCTACTAGTGGTTCGCCCCGAACTGAGACCTCGCGGTAACGGTATCCCATGATTACTCATTCAATCGATACATGACGACCAAAACTGACATTATTATTATGCCCGTTTTCATTTCAAAAATTGCCCGTTTTCAAAAATTAAATAATCTCGTTTCTTTATAATATTCATATAATTTTAGTATTTGTTGTTCAAGTACAGGATATAAGTGACCTAAAAAAATAAAATCAGCTTGAAAATACATAGCGGATTTTCGTAGAGAGCGTCTCCAAGCGAGCGTATAAAATCGCCACTTTGAAAGCCCCCCATTTCGTCAATTTTAAGGGAAAAATTAAAAAAAATAATAATTTTGTACTCGGTTTAAAATTATCTTTAAAATGATATGTAACAACTTTATGTAACGCGATAAATTTTTTTTTACTTCGCATTCACTTCTATGAGAGCCCCCCTGAAATAAAGGTTTTTAGGGTTCCGTACCCAAAGGGTACCAACGGGACCCTATTACTAAGCCTACGCTGTCCGTCCGTCCGTCCGTCCGTCCGTCCGTCCGTCCGTCCGTCTGTCAGAGGGCTGTATCTCGTAAACCGTAATAGATAGACAGTTGAAATTTTCACAAATTTCACAAACAAAAACAACACAAAAAAATTAAATTAAAATGGGTAGGTGGGTACATGGAAATTTTTTAATTTAATTTTTTTAACGGAACCCTAAAAGAGCGAGGCCCGACTCGCACTTGGCCGATTTTTTATAATTTTTTACCCAATATTCGGCTGAAGGCCATCAGTTTACATATTATATCTAAATTTGAAGTAATTACGTTCAGTAATTCAAAAGTTATAAGGCTCTGACAGACGGACGGACGGACGGACGGACGGACAAGTGCAAATTCACTCTAGTAGACTCAGAGACCTCGCTTCGCTCGGTCAATGAGTATTTGTAAAAAGAAATATTTTAATCATAAGGTTTTCAATCTGGAAACATTCCACAACAACAAACATTTAATTACGCGTGTGAACGTTTGAAAACTTATTTTACACGAGAAGATAAAACAACTGTAAATTATTTAATAATTTACAGTTGTTCTTGCGAATGCATCGGGAATCTATCTAATATTTTTAAACGAGCAATTCTTGTACTTACGAGGGCGGCACTGAAAATTTCGGGAATCAAGGAAGTGACACAACATTACTATTTAAAAATGTATTTATTGCTTTTCAAAGTATTCTCCGCGAAATTTCACACATTTTTCCATACGATGGAACCAATCATTGAAGCAACCATTCCATTCGGAAGTTGGGGTCTCCAAAATGGCCGTTTTGTAGGCGTCCACAGCTTCTTCAGGTGATGAAAATCTCTGACCACGCAATTTATTCTTTATTTTAGGGAAAGTATAGAAATCATTAGGGCTTAGGTCGGGGCTGTACGGCGGATGGTCTAATAATTCTATGATTTCTTGCTCTAAAAACTCTTTTGTTCTGTGCGCGGTGTGAGAACTCGCATTGTCGTGATGGAGGATGATGCGGCGGTTGCAGTTCTCTTTACGGAGTTCAGAAACGACCTTTGGCAAACAAATGTTAGCATACCATTCTGCATTAACCGTTCTTGGTCCCTCAAGAGGAATAGTCGCAACATGGCCGGTTTCGGAGACAAACGTGGCCACCATTTTTTTTGCAACACTCCGTGAACGAACAATTTTTGTTGGCTTTAACTCATTTTCGAACACCCAAACTCGTGACTGGTTTTTAGTTTCGGGTTCGTACGCGTATATCCAGGATTCATCACCTGATACGATGTTGTATACAGCATTTGAGGATCATGCGTGGAATCTTTCGAGAGTTCTGACGCACCAAGTAACGCGAGCCGCTTTTTGCTCTTCACAGAGCAAATGCGGTATCCATCGGGAAAACAACTTTTTTACACCTAATTGTTCATGCAAGATTATTTGTATTTGACTCATGCCAATGTCTAAAGTTGCCTGAATTTCGCGGTATGTCACATGTCGATCTTCCTCAATCAGCTTACGCACAGCATCAACGTTTTCTTGGGTGACTGCAGTTTTTGGACGACCTTGACGGGGATCATCACTGAGCTTGACACGTCCACGTTGAAATTCAGCAAACCAGCGATAAATTGTGGTTTTGGATGGGGCTTCATCCCCAAATGCAGAAATCATCCGG
The DNA here is from genome assembly GCA_029955525.1 of Oeneis ivallda. Classification (NCBI taxonomy): domain Eukaryota; kingdom Metazoa; phylum Arthropoda; class Insecta; order Lepidoptera; family Nymphalidae; genus Oeneis; species Oeneis ivallda. The sequence goes on along the minus strand of JARPMR010000024.1, from coordinate 18,946,914 downwards.
TCAACACACTGTTTTTGTGTTAAACCACTTCGAAAGTCATAATAAATCATCGCTCTAGAATTTTCTCGAGTCAATTTCATTTTCTCAACGACTAAACAAGTTTGACAAGACCTTGTGAGAAGACCGAGAATCTTTTTTTAAATAAATAAACGGTATTCGATTTATAAAACCAAGGAGTTTTAAATTAAAAAGATTTTAATATGACAGGAACAGTGGAAATATTCCATTCCCGATACTTTTAGTGCAGCCTATGTATATATAAACTGAATCTCGGAAACGGCTCCAACGATTTTCATGAAATTTGGTATGCAGGGGGTTTCGGGGACAATAAATCGATCTAGCTAGGTTTCATTTTTAGAAAAGGTTGTTTTATCCGTGTTTTCAGGCAATGAAAAACCCCTTACAATATCAATAGAATACGAAGGTAAATTTCGCCATCATCTATAGGTATATATATTAAAACAGAAACGAAACCATTCTGTATCTACATGAAATAGATTCAAAAAAGGGTTTTTGCTTCTAATTGTGTTCAAGATACAGATATCAAAACAGAAGCTAAAGGACAATGGGCAAAAATGTATGGAACTTGGTCCAAGAGCCTCCACTGATGAGACTTGCGGGAAATGAAAGGTCAAAGTTGTCGTATGATTCTGGCAAAACTCTATTAAATTCTGTCCGGGGGTTATTTAGCTACGGTCATGTTTGTTCTGACTAAATAATATGACTCGTGTTAAACAATTCAGCGTGTATGTTAACTTTTTATTAAGTCATTCGATCAAAGTGCCAATAGATTTAAGATTATGGAACACTAGCTGATGCCCGCGACTTTGTCCGCGTAGATTTCGTTTTTGAAATCCCTCGGGAACTATTTTTTTTTTCGGGATAAAAAGTAGCCTATGTCTCCTCAACTATACCCATGCAAAAAATCAATGCGATCCGTAGCTCTATTGCGGCATGATTGAAGGACAAACCAACACACAAACACACTTTCGCATTTATAACATTAGTATGATTATTATGTTTAATATCTGGGGACACGGGAGTTTCCCCGACACGACGAGCCAAAGTGAAGCGGAAGGGCACTAACACAGAACGGTTACACAGTAAACATAAAACTCCCGCCGAAGGTCTAAACATTGAGACCTATGTCCAATCACAAAGAAAAAGAGATTAACAAGCACAAGTTGATTCAGATATAGCGGAAAAAATCAAGTCCATTCACTAGCAAAGGTGGGTATTTTTAAAAATCGACAATCACAACACAATAAGCAGCAAACACAGTGAGAGTTAGTCGAAGACTGTCGCGACGATGTTCAGACCACAAAGTATGTATTCTGTGGAACTTAATATGTGGGTAGAATCATAATTCTGATATACGGAGTTAGGATTGGTAAGATTTGGTCTTTGATTTGGTCTATGGTATGAAGATTAGGGTAGGTGAAAAAGTTCATCACCGACATGAGCCACCGCCGTCATTAACCTTGACGACCGCTCCATAAATCCCCCATGAATAAGTACTTCACAAGAAGCTAGAAAGAACTTAGCATAACACGGGGCGGTCGCCATAAAGACTGCGCACTCGCTTGCCGGTTGTTGGACCGGGCCGGTGCGGTGCATGCATTCACAACAGGCTAGGACTGCGGGAGGGGGACATACACAATGATAATCCTACCCCCTCTGACCTTCCTTACCTTGTTTTGTTTACCTGGACGTGAGCCGAGAACATAAACGTACTCCATAGTCACATTATATCTGCGCCTGGTGTCGATGACGTCATATCGGTGTTCTGGTAGGTGTCTGATGGGCGAGGGAAGCGCGGTGAGGTTGGGAGAAGCGGGAGGGGCATCGAATTAAAGATAGATAAAGAGATTAAGAGACCATGTCATTAATAAAGACAACGTTATGTACGTAAAATCATATTATTTAGTCGGAACAAACATGACTAAGTATAAAAATATAACCCCGGGACAGAATTTAATAGAATTTTGTCAGAATCATACGATAACTATGACCTTTCATTTCCCGCAAGTCTCATCAGTGGAGGCTCTTGGACCACCTTCGCCCATTGTCCTTTTTTTTTTGTCTGTTTGTCTGTTTGTTTGTCCTTCTTTCACGTAAAAACTACCGCACAGATTACTACAAGATTTTATACCGTGGTAGCTTATTACTCGGGTCAACATCTAGGCTACTTTTTATCCCGGAAAATCAAGGAGTTCCCGAGGGACTTTAAAAACTAAATCCACGCGGACAAAGTCGCGGGCATCAGCTAGTCTTAAGTATAAATTTCCGATAGCTGGACGGTAAGTCGGGCGGTTCCGAAACCAGTAGACCCCGGTTCGAGTCCAAGGATATATTTTCCCCTATGAATTTTATTATTATTTTTTTTTAATACACAATTTCCAAAAAACACGAAAAAAAAATTAACCCAGATATAGAAAAAACAAAAAGGGAAACGACTCCCCGCGGTTGTGTTATTGAGACGCGCTGTAACAGGTAGGTACTTAGGTAGGTATATGTTACATAATATGACGTCTTTACATTACGCACGCAACCGCCAAATACGACGTAATAAATAAGAAAATTTGCTTATAACAAAAATTAATAAATACGAGCGCGATCTAGTAATACAGCTATCTGACTACTTAGATTAGAAGTATATTTATTTTCTTTGATTTGCACAATGGGTTGGGTACTCGTTTTTAAGCCCCGATAAAAAAGGAGGCGTGTTTTGACGATTTTTCCTGTTTGAAAGCTGACGTGATCGAGATCTATCTTAGCTATTATTTATGAAGATCTGTTCAGGCGTTTGCAGATCATCAGCTCACGCAATTACCAAGCACCTGATCATCGAATCTTTCCTAATATGCCTAGTAGGTTTTGGTATAATCAGATATGCGTGCATACTTAAGGTGGAAGACACAGTTCTGCCCGCGAAATTCAAATTTAATTTGGTTTTTCGCAATTTGTAAACTAATACGACAAAGTTGGCTTATGGCATTCTAATTGCGACAATGGCAGTATCATCTTCACAGGTTTATATAAAAATATTTACTTGAATGTGTCCAGTTTAAGAAATTAATCAAAATATCGACTAATTTGTGAGTAACTCACGTCCAACTCAGTATTTTGATTAATTTCTTAAACTGGTCACTTTCAAGTAAAGATTTTTATGTAAACCTGTGAAGATGATAATTCTACTGGCGCAATTAGAATGCCATTAGCCTACTTTGTCGTATTAGTTTACAAATTGCGAAAAACCAAATTAAATTTGAATTTCGCGGGCAGACTCGTCTATTCATCCTTAACTTAGGTATATTGACCAAATGGAGCCTAAGTGCCCGGCCTGTTCATGTCGAACTCCAACCTAACCTAACTTTAGATTTTGGCAAACATAGTATAGTTACTTCTATAATCATTTTACTAGATTAGTCTAGTCATCAGATAGCTATATTACTACTTAGATCTTACTTACCTACCTACTTAGTTACTTAATCATGTTTTTCCCATCCAGGGCCACGCAAACCGAAAATATAGAAACAGTAAGTTTAATGTCTTTACAATGCTACCAACTTGTGTGTGTGTGTGTGTGTGTGTGTGTGTGTGTGTGTGTGTGTGTGTGAAGACTCCAGATCCCAGAAGAGGGATAAACTCTCCAGCGGAAGGGCTACCAGCGACGCGACGGGCGGAAGAACTCTCTCTGGCACCCGGACTTTAATAAAAAGTAGCCTCTAAGTTAATGCAGAAGATAGTCTATCTTCGTCTTAAATTTCAGCTAAATCAGTTCATTCGTTGTGGCGTGAAGAAGCACTATGTCAATTTCAGTTTTACAAAATTCTGCAAGGACCATGGATTTTTATGAGATAAACAGTAGTATATTCATTAATTCAGGCTATAATCTATCTCTATTTCAAATTTTAGCCAAATTGGTTCATGAGTTGTGGCGTGAAGACGTAATACGTGAATTTCGGGTTTATAAATATTTCGGGAACCATGAATTATTTTTACAGAATAAAAAGTAGCCTATTAGTTAATCCAGAGTATACTCTATCTTAGTTTCAAATTTCAACTAAATCAGTTCATTAGTTGTGGCTTGAAGAAGCACTACGTGAATTTCAGTTTTGCAAAATCCTGCAAGAACCATGGATTTTTATGAGATAAACAGTAATATAGTAATGAACCGATTTGGCTAACTCGGCAGGAGCGGCATTCCATACTGCGGAAACTATCTAATATTATAAATGTGAGTGTGTGTGTGAATCTGAGTGTGCGGGTGTTTGTTTGTTGGTTTGTCCTTCAGTGACGCCGCAACAGAGCTACGGATGACGTGATGTTTTGCATGGGTATAGTTGACGACCTGGAGAGTGACAGGCTCGTTTTTATCCCGGAAAATCAAAGAGTTCCGAGGGATTTTAAAAACTACAGTCGAGATTTAGGTTTGTGTTATAGATATTACTAGCTGATGCCCGCGTCTTTGTCCGCGTGGATTTAGTTTTTAAAGGCCCTCGGGAACTCCTTGATTTTCCGGGATAAAAAGTAGCCTAGATATTGACCCGAGTAATAAGCTACCACGGTATAAAATTTTGTAGAAATCTGTGCGGTAGTTTTTACGTGAAAGAAGGACAAACAAACAGACAAAAATTAAATAAAAATCTGTTTTGGGCTCAGTATCGATAGTAAAGCATCCCCCAATTAAAATTTTCAAAATATATTAAATGTACAGAAATCTTCCAGTTACAGTTTTATTATATGTATAGATAAATGCGAAAGTGTGTTTGTTTGTTGGTTTTCCTTTTATTTATTCTATTTCAATTTCAGGAAGAATCTGAAAGACTGCAGTTCCTATTACAAGAATTGGTAAGTAAGCCCGTATAATCCTTCATGAGGTAATAAGCCTCTTCACCAATAGAAAGCTAAGTTACCAGGAAGCAACTTTTAGAGCAAGATCCCAGTGCCGCCAGACCTAAGTTATTTTCTCAGCAATTATTTGTGTACGATAGAGTACTGTTCGAATGTCCTTTCAGTGTATGCTTACCAGCTAGATTGTGCCGACGGCCAATTTCCAGATACCAGGTGCTAAAGGTAGGTAAAAACTAGAATAACTTATCTTAAATTCTCAGGGCTGATATATGTTTTAAAGAATATTGTAAAAATTAATAAATTAATACTGCCAGACGCTTACCGCCGGCGGTAACTTTAGCCAGACGCTTTGAAACTCCCAAAAAAATATATAATTTAAGTTAACTTATATTCTCAGTTCTGATTTTTATACATGATACTCAGGGAACTATTGCGATATTATCTGTAAGCTGCCAGACCTATTGGAAGGGTCAAACATCCCCCCAGACACACATTATGCGTCCCCATATGTATGAGCGCTAGAACATGATTCACTTGTTTAAGTGTGTGAGAGATAATATCATCATACTATAATATTATAAATGCGAAAGTGTGTTTGTTGGTTTGTCCTTCAATCACTCTGCATCAGAGCTACGGATCGACGTGATTTTTTGCCTGGGTATAGCTTAGGATCTAGAGAGAGAGAACTATTGCAATATCTTCTGCAAGCTGCCAGACCTACTGGAGGGGTCAAATATCCCCCCAGACCACACATTAAGTGTCTCTACGAGTATGAGTGCGAGAGTGATTTGATGGTTTTATAATACATAATATAACTTTATTAAACTTTATTATGGGTATTATCCAATCCAATCCAATCCATCATCCTGTATTCATCCACTTCTGGACATAGGCCTTTCCGAGAGCGCGCCACCAAGGTGGCGGGTAGCGGCTGGATGAGGAAAGCGGAGGACCGTGTTTGGTGGCGCGCTCTCGGAAAGGCCTATGTCCAGCAGTGGATGAATACAGGATGATGGATTGGATTGGATTGGATAATACCCGTAATAAAGTTTAATAAAGTTATATGATGTATTATAAAACCATCAAATCACTCTCGCACTCATACTCGTAGGGACACTTAATGTGTGGTCTGGGGGGATGTTTGACCCCTCCAGTAGGTCTGGCAGCTTGCAGAAGATATTGCAATAGTTCTCTCTCTCTAGATCCTAAACTATACCCAGGCAAAAAATCACGTCGATCCGTAGCTCTGATGCAAAGTGATTGAAGGACAAACCAACAAACACACTTTTGCATTTATAATATTATAGTATGATGATATTATCTCTCACACACTTAAACAAGTGAATCATGTTCTAGCGCTCATATACGTATGGGGACGCATAATGTGTGTCTGGGGGGATGTTTGACCCTTCCAATAGGTCTGGCAGCTTACAGATAACTAAACTCGCCGGCATATTTAGCGGAACATAAAAAAAAAAGGTTTGATATCAGTATCATATAAGGTTGCTGGCTGGTTTATACGCCATTTATTTTAAAAAGAAATATTTTCAAACTAAGAAAACAACTGAACATCACATTTTATGCAATTGTTTTAATTTTATTCAAATACACCTTATCTGGAGCGAACTTCGAGTATTTCTTCCTTCTGAGTTTGATTTAAAATTTCATTGAAATACTGTTTTTTGTTAGTTTTTTTTAATCGCGTATCTTTCTGGAGTTGATGACTGAATTATGCCTGACTTAGCCCCAACGGAGATTGCCAGGGCACTCGAAATGCGAAGAAATGGTCAAACCTACAGAGTGATATCCAGAGATCTTCGTCGACCAGTTTCAACGATCCATCGCAGTATCCAACGGTTCAGGGAGACCGGTACTTATGTGAGAAGAGCAGGACAAGGCAGAAAAAGACGCACTTCGAGTAGGGATGATCGTTTCATTCGGCTTCGTGTACGTAGGAACCCCCGTTTGACGGCCGTCCAAGCCCGACATGAGTTAGAAGCAGTGCGGGGTGTAACCGTAAGTGAGCGTACGGTACGAAGAAGGCTCGAAGAAGCTGGTTTGGGTTCATTTGTGCCCGCCAAAGCTCCAAGGCTCGAGGTAAATCATCGTAGAAACAGGTTAACTTTTGCTCAGGAACATCGACTTTGGAACGCGGACCAATGGAGTAAGGTATTGTTTAGTGATGAGTGTAGAATTCTCTTAAATCAAATTGACGGCAGGCAAAGAATATACAGACGCAAAGGAGAACGATACATTCAGACAAATTTTGAAACTACAGTTGCATGCGGTGGTGGATCAATAATGGTTTGGGCGGGCATTTGTTTGGGAGCTCGCACAGACTTGGTAGTGATTGACAGAGGGAGTCTGACTGCAGACCGCTATATCAGAGAAGTTTTAGAAGAAAATGTCGTACCGTTTGCCCCATATATCGGTGACGATTTTGTTTTTATGCAGGATAATGCTCGGCCGCATACCGCTCGGGTAACTCAAGCTTATCTTAATGATATGAATATCACTGTTATGGAGTGGCCGGCGAGATCACCGGATATGAACCCAATAGAGCACATTTGGGATTTGCTGAAAAGAAAAGTTAAGTCCAGAATTCCAGCTCTTGCCAACGTGGGAGAACTGCGAATCGCCGTAGTTGAGGAATGGCGGAGACTATCCCAGGAGACCATCGATAACATCATTCTCAGTATGCCTAGACGGGTAGAAACTTTAATAAGAGCACGTGGAGGAAATACGCGATATTAATCACCATTTTTCTAATTTAATTAATTGTTATTTTAATATTAAATTTCACTTTTCCCGGTTACATGAAAAGTTCAAAAATGTACAATTTTTCACAAATAGCCTTTACTCGCAAAATCTGTTCTTAATGTGATCTCATTTTAAGTAAAACAAATGAAACTTTAAATAACAAAAGAAGTGTAGTAAGTAGATTTTAAAATGAAACCATATTTTTTTAATTATGGACCTTTTTTTTATGTTCCGCTAAATATGCCGGCGAGTTTAGTAGGGCGCGTGGGTGCGCGGCCCGCAAGCGGACCGCGGTTTTTCTATCGTCAAGTGGACTTTCAGGTCCTGATCATTTTCTATCAAATAACCACTCTTCCATCTTTTATACTCTCCGAGATAGATGCCGATGAAATTGGTATGGCCGCCATCTTGAATCCGCCATTTTGTTTTATTTTCAGCTCACTGCCAATTGGATAAGGTTTCGAGTATTTTTTTTGAGCACCTCCCACCTATCTTCAATACCCTGGCCGTGCTTTTCACCCACCTTCCAAACCCTCGATCATCATATCTCATCATTTGTCAGAATGAGAATTCTTCAATAAAAACAAATTTTCATAAGAAACCATGTCAAAGTCTTGCATAGTTCCCAATTTCTAGTCTCTTCAATATTCGCCATATATTTTGTATGGAGAAAAAAATCATCCGCCATCTTGAATTTTTTTCTGTTCATCAAGTGGACCTTCGGGTCCTGATCATCTTTTGCCCAGAATCCACTCTTCCATCTTTTATACTCTCCGAGATAGACACCGGCGAAATTTGTATGGCCGCCATCTTGAATCCGCCATTTTGGATTTTTTTTTCAACTCGCTGGCAATTGGATGAGGTTTCGAGTGACATTTGTTCGAGCACCGCCCACATATCTTCAATACCCTGGCCGTGCTCCTCACCCGTCTCCGAAATCCTCAATCATCAGCTCTCTCCGTAATTTTCCTCCTAATGAATTTTGGTCCCCTATACGGAACCATGGGTGGAAAAAAAAAATTCCATACAAAATTTTACAGGAGAGGTGATCAATCAGTCAGTCAATCAGTCAGTGAATATATATATATATATATGGGTATAATATACATATATATATATATATATATCGCAATAGTTCCCTGAGTATCATGTATAAAAATCAGAACTGAGAATATAAGTTAACTTAAATTATATATTTTTTTGGGAGTTTCAAAGCGTCTGGCTAAAGTTACCGCCGGCGGTAAGCGTCTGGCAGTATTAATTTATTAATTTTTACAATATTCTTTAAAACATATATGAAAATCAGCCCTGAGAATTTAAGATAAGTTATTCTAGTTTTTACCTACCTTTATCACCTGGTATCTGGAAATTGGCCGTCGGCACAATCTAGCTGGTACGCATACACTGAAAGGACATTAGAACAGTACTCTATCGTACACAAATAATTGCTGAGAAAATAACTTAGGTCTGGCGGCACTGGGATCTTGGACCATTTGAAATATAATATTTCAAAGTTGCTTCCTGGTAACTTAGCTTTCTTTTACAACTTTCACAAGTGCTTTTGAATAGTCGACGAATATACCTGGTTTGGAATGCCGTTATAATAATTATGTAGGTAGGTAATACTTTCTTATATAATACTTTCCGAAAAATTTTGAAAATTTGAAATTCAAGTATTACTTCTTCACGCCACAACTAATGAACCGATTTGGCTAACTCGGCAGGAGCGGCATTCCATACTGCGGAAACTATCTAATATTATAAATGTGAGTGTGTGTGTGAATCTGAGTGTGCGGGTGTTTGTTTGTTGGTTTGTCCTTCAGTGACGCCGCAACAGAGCTACGGATGACGTGATTTTTTGCATGGGTATAGTTGAGGACCTGGAGAGTGACAGGCTCGTTTTTATCCCGGAAAATCAAAGAGTTCCGAGGGATTTTAAAAACTACAGTCGAGATTTAGGTTTGTGTTATAGATATTACTAGCTGATGCCCGCGACTTCGTCCGCGTGGATTTAGTTTTTAAAATCCCTCGTGAATACTTTGATTTTCCGGGATAAAAAGTAGCCTATGTTACTCTACAGGTCCTCAACTATAGTACCCATGCAAAAAATCACGTCGTTCCGTGACTGTTGTGGCGTGATTGAAGGACAAACCAACAAACAAACACACTTTCGTATTTATAATATTAGTATGATTAGAATATTAAATTGCATAGGAAAACACTGTAACATTACGTCTGAGGGAATTGAATGTTAAAACCCAACAAATAAATGCTCCGTACAGTGTAGTATAGTTTATTTTCACTATTTGACAACTTTGGTTAAGATTTACAAGGCTTCCAGTCGGTATTCGTAACTCGCGTTTTATCGGCGGTGCGCAAAAGTGGCGTGGACTCGCGCGGTAACGTTCGAATGCAACTGATGCAAGTAAAAACCGAATGCAGGCGGCGGGCCGCGCGCGCTGATAACGGGACCTGCGTCCCGCGCCCCGCGCCGCCGCCGCTGCGCGAGCGCCGGCGTTCGGAAGAAATAAAATATAAAAATGCATAATGAAATGAATGATAATGTATAGTATCTACAGTGTATATGTTCCCCACATCGCTCCCCCCGAGAGACCGTGTTACGGGCGAAAGTAGTCTGGGAATCGGACTCGTCTTCCAGATCGCGTGGTCTTGATATTTATGGTAGGAGTTGGTGGTGGTTCAGCTTGAATTCGTTCAGGCGTGTTATTCGTATCTGACAGTATGTATGCTGGTTTTAATCGGTCTACCGATACTGTAACAGACTTGCCCTTTACCCGAATCTTAAAACCTTTGCACCTCTCTCGATCACCTCATGGGGACCAGTGTATGCCGGTTGTAATGCGCTTCTCAAAGAATCATCCCGTAAGAAGACGTGTGAGCAAGAAGTTAAGTTTTTATATATAAATATCTTGTCTTTTGCGTGATTACTAGCTGGTGTTGGGCGCAGATTGTTGGCAAATGATCTGATACGGGCTGAAAATTCTGTTACATCAGTCGTGCACTTGTCAACCTGATGCCCAAAAAATTCACCAGGGAGCCGTAGGGGTTCTCCGTAAACTAGCTCTGCTGAGGAAGTCTGAAGGTCTTCCTTAAAAGAACTTCGTATGCCGAGTAAAATGAATGGCAATGACTCGGACCAACTACTGTCGGCATGGCACATGATTGCCGCTTTCAATTGCCGATGAAATCTCTCGACTATACCATTACACTGGGCGTGGTACGCGGTTGTTTTGCGATGTGTAAAGCCGAGAGTTGTGGAGAGTTGCGTGAAGAGTGCTGAACAGAATTGTCGGCCTCGGTCCGTTACGACGATGATTGGACAACCAAAAGAAGCGACCCATCCGGACAAGAACGCTTTGGCCACAGACTCTGCCGTGATATCGGTCAGAGGGACAACTTCAACCCATCGCGTGAAGCGATCGATTGCTGTCAAGCAGTACCGATATTCGGCAGATGGGGGTAATGGTCCGACGAGGTCCAAATGCACATGTTTGAAACGCGCTGAAGGTAAACCGAAACTTCCCAAGGGTGTTGAAACGTGTCGGTTCACCTTAGCGCGCTGACATGCCAAACATGCCTTGGACCAATCGCGACAGTCCTTCCTCATCTGTGGCCATACGTAGCGTTGCGCTACGAGCTTAGCGCTAGCGTTAGCGCCAGGGTGGCTCAGCGAATGCAAGCTTTCAAAGACCTGTCTGCGTAGGGTTCGGGGTATGAAAGGCCTGGGAGTCGTTGTGCTGACATCGCAGTACAATTCTATGTGACTTCCAGGTCTAGTCAACCTCTCTATACGCAGTGAGGAATGCCCTTCGAGGTGTTCAGCGAGCTCATTATCTGAGTTTTGGGCCTTAGCTATTACTGCTAGATCTACGGGACTCTGCAATTCTTCAACGCGGGAGAGTATGTCCGCAACGACATTATCTTGACCAGCGATGTGCCTTATGTCCGTCGAGAATTGGGCTATGTAGTCTAGGTATCTGTATTGACGCGATGAGCAGTTATTTTTACGCTCGGTGAACGCGTAACACAGGGGCTTATGATCCGTGTATATGGTGAAGCTTGTAGCCTCTAGCCAGTGTCGGAAGTATTTAACATTCTCGTAGATGGCGAGGAGCTCCCTGTCGTACGGTGAGTATTTTCGTTGCGACGGGCTCAACTTGCGGGAGAAAAAGGCTAGAGGTTCCCAATAACCATCTCTGAACTGCTGCAAAACTCCACCGATGGCAAGATCAGACGCATCGGTGACTAATCCTAATTTACACGTCGTATCCGGGTGTGCCAATAAGGCTGCGGTGCAGAGGCTGTCCTTGCAGTCCTCGAATGCTTTCATCGAGTCTCCTTCTATGTCAACAGGCTGCGAGGCTTTTATGGGGCCAGTCAACAAGGCATTTAGGGGAGCCTGGATCTGGGCGGCATGGGGAATAAATCTCCTATAAAAATTTACCATCCCCAAAAATCTTCTGAGCTGCCTAGCGGTTTTAGGGACTGGGAAATCCTTTATAGCCTGCACTTTGCTTTCCAGAGGTTTAGTGCCATGCTGAGATATGTGGTAGCCTAGAAATGTCACCTCCGTCGCACCGAAGACGCACTTATTGGTATTAATGAGAATGCCGTAGTCCTTCATCCTGGTGAAAAGCTGGCGAAGGTGCTGCTCATGCTCATCCTCATTTTTGGAGAACACCAAGAAGTCGTCCAGGTATGGGTAACAGAAATCTAGGCCACGGGTCAATTCGTCAACAAACCTCTGGAAAGTTTGGCCAGCCTTACGCAGACCAAAGGTCATGTATGGGAACTCATAGAGCCCGAAAGGTGTTGATATGGCTGTTTTAGGTATATCTTGTTCGTTAACTGGTATCTGGTTGTAAGCTTTAACTAAATCAATCGTGGAAAAGATCTTACAACCAGATAGGTTATGTGCAAAGTCGTGAATGTGTCTGATAGGGTATCTATCAGGTATGGTCCTCGCATTAAGCATCCGGTAGTCACCACATGGTCGCCAGCCGTTGTCCTTTTTAGGGGCTAGGTGAAGCGGTGACGACCAGGGGCTTTCCGATGGCCTAGCTGTACCACTCGCCAACATCGCCTCGAACTCAGACTTTGCTATCTTTAGTTTGTCTGGGGCAAGTCGGCGCGGAGTGCACGATACCGGGGGGCCTGGCGTGGTTCGAATGTGGTGTGTGGTATTATGTTTTGGTGTGCGTGGAGCGCCTGTGGGTCGTGTAATTTCCTGAAATTCTAAAAGTAATTTATTGTATTTTGACTCACCAATCATGACCTTCACGCTTGAGATTAAACTATTAGGTTCGGCCACGGCGGCTATGGCAGATAGGCCGGTCGCACCGTCGATGAATCGCTGATTACGAATATCCACAATTAAACAATAGTCTGACAAAAAATCTACACCTATAATAGGTCTTGTGACGTCAGCCACCGTAAAACGCCATACAAAATTTCTACGCAAACCTAAATTGAGATTAAAGTCAACAAAACCGTACGTATCGATCGTAGTACCATTTGCCGCACACAACTGATAATCTGTTCTCACACGCCGTTGTTTGAGCACAGTTCGCGGGAAGACACTTAAATCACTACCGGTGTCCACCAAAAATTGAATTTTCGAACTGCGGTCGGTCACGAACAGGCGACCTGGGGTGGAGGGGCAATCATCAGCCGCCATTATCGACTGCCCTGCGCGTTTCCCGTCTTGTAATCACAGGGTGCAAGGCACTTCTTCGCCTGATTACCGAATCTATAATGGTACCAGCACACGGGAAACTTTCTATAATTAGATTGAGATCTCGTGTCAGATGACGTCCGGTTTCTTTGACGTGACGTCCGACGGTAACGAGAACGTGATCTATCATGGCCAGCGGTGGCGAGCGCGCTTACTTGTTTGGTCAGCTCGGTGATCTGCCTGGCCATGGTTTCTATCGTTGACTCCAGCCTTGACACGGATGTCGCTGCCACTTGTGGAGACGCCGGTGCGATGTCGTGTACTCTGTCCGCTAAATCCGCTAGCTCTTGAAGTGCCAAGTTAGTCTGCGACGCTATTATGGTTTGAAGGTTGTGCGGTAGTCGGCTTGTCCATACGTCCGTGATAAAATCATCTGGCATGTTAGGCCCTGCTAGTTGCTGCAGGTGTCGCAGGAACTGGGACGGCTTGCGGTCGCCCAGCTCCTCGGATTGCAACAGCTGTTTCACTTTTTTTTGTCTGGACAGGGAAAGTCGCTTGACGAGTTCTGTTTTTAGCTTTTCAAACTTCCCTGATGTCGGGGGATTTTCAATTATATCCTCCACGATGGCCGAGTATTTCCCATCCAGGTGTGAGAGCACATAATAAAATTTAGTGTTATCGTCGCTAATCCGGGCTATATTAAACTGCGCCTCGATTTGCGCGAACCATATTGACGGTTTTTCAGCCCAAAATGGAGGGACGCGAACGCCGACACGACAGAGTTCGGCTTTTTGATGGCCGCCTTCTGCGAGTGTTCAGAATGCTCCGCGTCACTGTTGTCACTGCTCATGTTCAAAAATAAAGGGTCACCACTGAGGGAATTGAATGTTAAAACCCAACAAATAAATGCTCCGTACAGTGTAGTATAGTTTATTTTCACTATTTGACAACTTTGGTTAAGATTTACAAGGCTTCCAGTCGGTATTCGTAACTCGCGTTTTATCGGCGGTGCGCAAAAGTGGCGTGGACTCGCGCGGTAACGTTCGAATGCAACTGATGCAAGTAAAAACCGAATGCAGGCGGCGGGCCGCGCGCGCTGATAACGGGACCTGCGTCCCGCGCCCCGCGCCGCCGCCGCTGCGCGAGCGCCGGCGTTCGGAAGAAATCTATATATATAAAAGAAAGTGGTGTTAGTTACACTATTTATAACTCAAGAACGGATGAACCGATTTGGCTGAAAATTGGTGGAGAGGTAGCTTAGAACCAGGAGACGGACATAGGATACTTTTTATCCCGTTCGAACGCGTTTCCGTCAAGTCAATATAAACCTGGTATAACAAAAATGCATCTGACATGGAATAAAAAAACGAAAATGACAGTGGAAGAACAAAACGTAAATGACAGCTAAACGTACAAAGCTACGGATTGACGTGATTTATTGGATAGGTATAGTTGAGAACCTGGAGGGTGACAAAGATTTCCCGCGGGATGTTATGAACTAAATCCACGCAGACGAAGTCGCGGGCATCAGCTAGTAAAATATAAAAATGCATAATGAAATGAATGATAATGTATAGTATCTACAGTGTATATGTTCCCCACACGTCCATACGATGTACCTATTACATCCATACCTACTATATAGTATGTAGGTATAATGATCGTTTGGCAAAATCTGACGCGAGTAGTTTGGCTTTGACAAAATAGGGCTATCCACGATGGCTAAATACGATAAAGTACGATTGCCAGCTTAAGATGAGCCCTACATTCAAAGTATCCTGAAGATTCCGGGGTTCAAGTTATTTGGACCTTATACTGAAGATTGTGATGTCTATAATTTCTGAACTAATAAATTGACGACCTTGAAATAATTACAGGACAATCTCTAAAGTACCCGCTTTCTAACAAAAAAAGAATGAATGAAATCGGAATACGCTTTAATGAATTACAGCTAAATACACATTTTGACTTTCATCCCCTCTCCCAAGAGAACCGCGCTGAATTTCGGGATAAAAAGTATCCTATATTATACCTCGTAGTATGAACTTAAATCATGCCAAGTTTCATTTAAATCCGTCCATTAGTTTCGGCGTGATGCGCGGCCAAGGTACAGACAGACAGACAGACAGACAGACATACAGACAGACAGACAAAAAATTAAAAAAAAATTGTTTTGGCTTCAGTATCGATTATAGAGTGCCCTCAAACAAAAATTTTCAAAATATCTTCAATGTACAGAATTGGACCTGTTACAGTTTTATTATATTATAGATAGATAAATGCGAAAGTGTGTTTGTTTGTTGGTTTTCCTTTTATTTATTCTATTTCACTTTCAGAAAAACGAAATTAACAGAATGAAAGAATCGGTAAGTAAGCCTCTTCACCAATAGAAAGTTAAGTTACCAGGAAGCAACTTTGAAATATAATATTTCAAAGTTGCTTCCTGGTAACTTAGCTTTCTTTTACAACTTTTACAAGTGCTTTTGAATAGTCGACGAATATACCAGTTTGGAATGCCGTTATAATAATTATGTACCTAGGTAATACTTTCTTATATATACTTAATACTTTCCGAAAAATTTTGAAACTTGAAATTCAAGTATTACTTCTTCACGCCACAACTAATGAACCGATTTGGCTAACTCGGCAGGAGCGGCATTCCATACTGCGGAAACTATCTAATATTATAAATGTGAGTGTGTGTGTGAATCTGAGTGTGCGGGTGTTTGTTTGTTGGTTTGTCCTTCAGTGACGTCGCAACAGAGCTACGGATGACGTGATTTTTTGCATGGGTATAGTTGAGGACCTGGAGAGTGACAGGCTCGTTTTTATCCCGGAAAATCAAAGAGTTCCGAGGGATTTTAAAAACTACAGTCGAGATTTAGGTTTGTGTTATAGATATTACTAGCTGATGCCCGCGTCTTTGTCCGCGTGGATTTAGTTTTTAAAGGCCCTCGGGAACTCCTTGATTTTCCGGGATAAAAAGTAGCCTAGATGTTGACCCGAGTAATAAGCTACCACGGTATAAAATTTTGTAGAAATCTGTGCGGTAGTTTTTACGTGAAAGAAGGACAAACAAACAGACAAACAGACAAAAATTAAATAAAAATCTGTTTTGGGCTCAGTATCGATAGTAAAGCATCCCCCAATTAAAATTTTCAAAATATATTAAATGTACAGAAATCTTCCAGTTACAGTTTTATTATATGTATAGATAAATGCGAAAGTGTGTTTGTTTGTTGGTTTTCCTTTTATTTATTCTATTTCAATTTCAGGAAGAATCTGAAAGACTGCAGTTCCTATTACAAGAATTGGTAAGTAAGCCCGTATAATCCTTCATGAGGTAATAAGCCTCTTCACCAATAGAAAGCTAAGTTACCAGGAAGCAACTTTTAGAGCAAGATCCCAGTGCCGCCAGACCTAAGTTATTTTCTCAGCAATTATTTGTGTACGATAGAGTACTGTTCGAATGTCCTTTCAGTGTATGCTTACCAGCTAGATTGTGCCGACGGCCAATTTCCAGATACCAGGTGCTAAAGGTAGGTAAAAACTAGAATAACTTATCTTAAATTCTCAGGGCTGATATATGTTTTAAAGAATATTGTAAAAATTAATAAATTAATACTGCCAGACGCTTACCGCCGGCGGTAACTTTAGCCAGACGCTTTGAAACTCCCAAAAAAATATATAATTTAAGTTAACTTATATTCTCAGTTCTGATTTTTATACATGATACTCAGGGAACTATTGCGATATTATCTGTAAGCTGCCAGACCTATTGGAAGGGTCAAACATCCCCCCAGACACACATTATGCGTCCCCATATGTATGAGCGCTAGAACATGATTCACTTGTTTAAGTGTGTGAGAGATAATATCATCATACTATAATATTATAAATGCGAAAGTGTGTTTGTTGGTTTGTCCTTCAATCACTCTGCATCAGAGCTACGGATCGACGTGATTTTTTGCCTGGGTATAGCTTAGGATCTAGAGAGAGAGAACTATTGCAATATCTTCTGCAAGCTGCCAGACCTACTGGAGGGGTCAAATATCCCCCCAGACCACACATTAAGTGTCTCTACGAGTATGGTTTTATAATACATAATATAACTTTATTAAACTTTATTATGGGTATTATCCAATCCAATCCAATCCATCATCCTGTATTCATCCACTTCTGGACATAGGCCTTTCCGAGAGCGCGCCACCAAGGTGGCGGGTAGCGGCTGGATGAGGAAAGCGGAGGACCGTCCTTTCAGGTCCTGATCATTTTCTATCAAATAACCACTCTTCCATCTTTTATACTCTCCGAGATAGATACCGATGAAATTGGTATGGCCGCCATCTTGAATCCGCCATTTTGTTTTATTTTCAGCTCACTGCCAATTGGATAAGGTTTCGAGTATTTTTTTTGAGCACCTCCCACCTATCTTCAATACCCTGGCCGTGCTTTTCACCCACCTTCCAAACCCTCGATCATCATATCTCATCATTTGTCAGAATGAGAATTCTTCAATAAAAACAAATTTTCATAAGAAACCATGTCAAAGTCTTGCATAGTTCCCAATTTCTAGTCTCTTCAATATTCGCCATATATTTTGTATGGAGAAAAAAATCATCCGCCATCTTGAATTTTTTTCTGTTCATCAAGTGGACCTTCGGGTCCTGATCATCTTTTGCCCAGAATCCACTCTTCCATCTTTTATACTCTCCGAGATAGACACCGACGAAATTTGTATGGCCGCCATCTTGAATCCGCCATTTTGGATTTTTTTTTCAACTCGCTGGCAATTGGATGAGGTTTCGAGTGACATTTGTTCGAGCATCGCCCACATATCTTCAATACCCTGGCCGTGCTCCTCACCCGTCTCCGAAATCCTCAATCATCAGCTCTCTCCATAATTTTCCTCCTAATGAATTTTGGTCCCCTATACGAAACCATCGGTGGAAAAAAAAAATTCCATACAAAATTTTACAGGAGAGGTGATCAATCAGTCAGTCAATCAGTCAGTGAATCAGCACGAACAGCTATATATATATATATATATATATATATATATATATATATATATATATATATATATATATATCGCAATAGTTCCCTGAGTATCATGTATAAAAATCAGAACTGAGAATATAAGTTAACTTAAATTATATATTTTTTTGGGAGTTTCAAAGCGTCTGGCTAAAGTTACCGCCGGCGGTAAGCGTCTGGCAATATTAATTTATTAATTTTTACAATATTCTTTAAAACATATATGAAAATCAGCCCTGAGAATTTAAGATAAGTTATTCTAGTTTTTACCTACCTTTATCACCTGGTATCTGGAAATTGGCCGTCGGCACAATCTAGCTGGTACGCATACACTGAAAGGACATTAGAACAGTACTCTATCGTACACAAATAATTGCTGAGAAAATAACTTAGGTCTGGCGGCACTGGGATCTTGGACCATTTGAAATATAATATTTCAAAGTTGCTTCCTGGTAACTTAGCTTTCTTTTACAACTTTCACAAGTGCTTTTGAATAGTCGACGAATATACCTGGTTTGGAATGCCGTTATAATAATTATGTAGGTAGGTAATACTTTCTTATATAATACTTTCCGAAAAATTTTGAAAACCTGAAATTCAAGTATTACTTCTTCACGCCACAACTAATGAACCGATTTGGCTAACTCGGCAGGAGCGGCATTCCATACTGCGGAAACTATCTAATATTATAAATGTGAGTGTGTGTGTGAATCTGAGTGTGCGGGTGTTTGTTTGTTGGTTTGTCCTTCAGTGACGCCGCAACAGAGCTACGGATGACGTGATGTTTTGCATGGGTATAGTTGAGGACCTGGAGAGTGACAGGCTCCTTTTTATCCCGGAAAATCAAAGAGTTCCGAGGGATTTTAAAAACTACAGTCGAGATTTAGGTTTAAGTTATAGATATTACTAGCTGATGCCCGCGACTTCGTCCGCGTGGATTTAGTTTTTAAAATCCCTCGTGAATACTTTGATTTTCCGGGATAAAAAGTAGCCTATGTTACTCTACAGGTCCTCAACTATAGTACCCATGCAAAAAATCACGTCGTTCGGTGACTGTTGTGGCGTGATTGAAGGACAAACCAACAAACAAACACACTTTCGTATTTATAATATTAGTATGATTAGAATATTAAATTGCATAGGAAAACACTGTAACGATGTACCTATTACATCCATACCTACTATGTAGTATGTAGGTATAATGATCGTTTGGCAAAATCTGACGCGAGTAGTTTGGCTTTGACAAAATAGGGCTATCCACGATGGCTAAATACGATAAAGTACGTTTGCCAGCTTAAGATGAGCCCTACATTCAAAGTATCCTGAAGATTCCGGGGTTCAAGTTATTTGGACCTTATACTGAAGATTGTGATGTCTATAATTTCTGAACTACTAAATTGACGACCTTGAAATAATTACAGGACAATCTCTAAAGTACCCGCTTTCTAACAAAAAAAGAATGAATGAAATCGGAATACGCTTTAATGAATTACAGCTAAATACACATTTTGACTTTCATCCCCTCTCCCAAGAGAACCGCGCTGAATTTCGGGATAAAAAGTATCCTATATTATACCTCGTAGTATGAACTTAAATCATGCCAAGTTTCATTTAAATCCGTCCATTAGTTTCGGCGTGATGCGCGGCCAAGGTACAGACAGACAGACAGACAGACAGGCATACAGACAGACAGACAAAAAATTAAAAAAAAATTGTTTTGGCTTCAGTATCGATTATAGAGTGCCCTCAAACAAAAATTTTCAAAATATCTTCAATGTACAGAATTGGACCTGTTACAGTTTTATTATATTATAGATAGATAAATGCGAAAGTGTGTTTGTTTGTTGGTTTTCCTTTTATTTATTCTATTTCACTTTCAGAAAAACGAAATTAACAGAATGAAAGAATCGGTAAGTAAGCCTCTTCACCAATAGAAAGTTAAGTTACCAGGAAGCAACTTTGAAATATAATATTTCAAAGTTGCTTCCTGGTAACTTAGCTTTCTTTTACAACTTTTACAAGTGCTTTTGAATAGTCGACGAATATACCAGTTTGGAATGCCGTTATAATAATTATGTACCTAGGTAATACTTTCTTATATATACTTAATACTTTCCGAAAAATTTTGAAACTTGAAATTCAAGTATTACTTCTTCACGCCACAACTAATGAACCGATTTGGCTAACTCGGCAGGAGCGGCATTCCATACTGCGGAAACTATCTAATATTATAAATGTGAGTGTGTGTGTGAATCTGAGTGTGCGGGTGTTTGTTTGTTGGTTTGTCCTTCAGTGACGTCGCAACAGAGCTACGGATGACGTGATTTTTTGCATGGGTATAGTTGAGGACCTGGAGAGTGACAGGCTCGTTTTTATCCCGGAAAATCAAAGAGTTCCGAGGGATTTTAAAAACTACAGTCGAGATTTAGGTTTGTGTTTTAGATATTACTAGCTGATGCCCGCGTCTTTGTCCGCGTGGATTTAGTTTTTAAAGGCCCTCGGGAACTCCTTGATTTTCCGGGATAAAAAGTAGCCTAGATGTTGACCCGAGTAATAAGCTACCACGGTATAAAATTTTGTAGAAATCTGTGCGGTAGTTTTTACGTGAAAGAAGGACAAACAAACAGACAAACAGACAAAAATTAAATAAAAATCTGTTTTGGGCTCAGTATCGATAGTAAAGCATCCCCCAATTAAAATTTTCAAAATATATTAAATGTACAGAAATCTTCCAGTTACAGTTTTATTATATGTATAGATAAATGCGAAAGTGTGTTTGTTTGTTGGTTTTCCTTTTATTTATTCTATTTCAATTTCAGGAAGAATCTGAAAGACTGCAGTTCCTATTACAAGAATTGGTAAGTAAGCCCGTATAATCCTTCATGAGGTAATAAGCCTCTTTACCAATAGAAAGCTAAGTTACCAGGAAGCAACTTTTAAATATAATATTTCAAAGTTGCTTCCTGGTAACTTAGCTTTCTTTTACAACTTTCACAAGTGCTTTTGAATAGTCGACGAATATACCTGGTTTGGAATGCCGTTATAATAATTATGTAGGTAGGTAATACTTTCTTATATAATACTTTCCGAAAAATTTTGAAAACCTGAAATTCAAGTATTACTTCTTCACGCCACAACTAATGAACCGATTTGGCTAACTCGGCAGGAGCGGCATTCCATACTGCGGAAACTATCTTATATTATAAATGTGAGTGTGTGTGTGAATCTGAGTGTGCGGGTGTTTGTTTGTTGGTTTGTCCTTCAGTGACGCCGCAACAGAGCTACGGATGACGTGATGTTTTGCATGGGTATAGTTGAGGACCTGGAGAGTGACAGGCTCCTTTTTATCCCGGAAAATCAAAGAGTTCCGAGGGATTTTAAAAACTACAGTCGAGATTTAGGTTTAAGTTATAGATATTACTAGCTGATGCCCGCGACTTCGTCCGCGTGGATTTAGTTTTTAAAATCCCTCGTGAATACTTTGATTTTCCGGGATAAAAAGTAGCCTATGTTACTCTACAGGTCCTCAACTATAGTACCCATGCAAAAAATCACGTCGTTCCGTGACTGTTGTGGCGTGATTGAAGGACAAACCAACAAACAAACACACTTTCGTATTTATAATATTAGTATGATTAGAATATTAAATTGCATAGGAAAACACTGTAACGATGTACCTATTACATCCATACCTACTATGTAGTATGTAGGTATAATGATCGTTTGGCAAAATCTGACGCGAGTAGTTTGGCTTTGACAAAATAGGGCTATCCACGATGGCTAAATACGATAAAGTACGTTTGCCAGCTTAAGATGAGCCCTACATTCAAAGTATCCTGAAGATTCCGGGGTTCAAGTTATTTGGACCTTATACTGAAGATTGTGATGTCTATAATTTCTGAACTACTAAATTGACGACCTTGAAATAATTACAGGACAATCTCTAAAGTACCCGCTTTCTAACAAAAAAAGAATGAATGAAATCGGAATACGCTTTAATGAATTACAGCTAAATACACATTTTGACTTTCATCCCCTCTCCCAAGAGAACCGCGCTGAATTTCGGGATAAAAAGTATCCTATATTATACCTCGTAGTATGAACTTA
Organism: Oeneis ivallda; assembly: GCA_029955525.1. Taxonomy (NCBI): domain Eukaryota; kingdom Metazoa; phylum Arthropoda; class Insecta; order Lepidoptera; family Nymphalidae; genus Oeneis; species Oeneis ivallda. Next base: position 18,924,458 of record JARPMR010000024.1, on the reverse strand, counting down.
AATCATGCCAAGTTTCATTTAAATCCGTCCATTAGTTTCTGCGTGATGCGCGGCCAAGGTACAGACAGACAGACAGACAGACAGGCATACAGACAGACAGACAAAAAATTAAAAAAAAATTGTTTTGGCTTCAGTATCGATTATAGAGTGCCCTCAAACAAAAATTTTCAAAATATCTTCAATGTACAGAATTGGACCTGTTACAGTTTTATTATATTATAGATAGATAAATGCGAAAGTGTGTTTGTTTGTTGGTTTTCCTTTTATTTATTCTATTTCACTTTCAGAAAAACGAAATTAACAGAATGAAAGAATCGGTAAGTAAGCCTCTTCACCAATAGAAAGTTAAGTTACCAGGAAGCAACTTTGAAATATAATATTTCAAAGTTGCTTCCTGGTAACTTAGCTTTCTTTTACAACTTTTACAAGTGCTTTTGAATAGTCGACGAATATACCAGTTTGGAATGCCGTTATAATAATTATGTACCTAGGTAATACTTTCTTATATATACTTAATACTTTCCGAAAAATTTTGAAACTTGAAATTCAAGTATTACTTCTTCACGCCACAACTAATGAACCGATTTGGCTAACTCGGCAGGAGCGGCATTCCATACTGCGGAAACTATCTAATATTATAAATGTGAGTGTGTGTGTGAATCTGAGTGTGCGGGTGTTTGTTTGTTGGTTTGTCCTTCAGTGACGTCGCAACAGAGCTACGGATGACGTGATTTTTTGCATGGGTATAGTTGAGGACCTGGAGAGTGACAGGCTCGTTTTTATCCCGGAAAATCAAAGAGTTCCGAGGGATTTTAAAAACTACAGTCGAGATTTAGGTTTGTGTTATCGACCGAGCGAAGCGAAGGTCTTTGAGTTAACTAGGGCGATTTGCACTTGTCCGTCCGTCCGTCCGTCCGTCCGTCCGTCTGTCAGAGCCTTATAACTTTTGAATTACTGAACGTAATTACTTCAAATTTAGATATAATATGTAAACCGATGGCCTCCAGCCGAAAATGGCTTAAAAAGTTATAAAAATCTTTATTTCAGGGGGGCTCTCATAGAAGCGAATGCGAAGTAAAAAAAAAAAATCGCGTTACATAAAATTGTTACGTATCATTTTAAAGATAATTTTGAACTGAGTACAAAAATATATTTTTTTTAATTTTTCCCTTAAAATTGACGAAATGGGGGGCTTTCAAAGTGGCGATTTTATACGCTCGCTTGAAGACGCTCTCTAGAAAAATCCGCTATGGATTTTCAAACTGATTTTATGTTTTTAGGTCACTTATATCCTGTACTTGAACAACAAATACTAAAATTATATGAATATTATAAAGAAACGAGATTATTTAATTTTTAATGGGCGTCAGTAATTCATATAGCATCAACATAGCTTCACAATAATGCTAATAGATGGCGCAGTCAGTAACTATTCCCATGGAACTACGAGTTAAATTCAATGTTTGATAAATAATTCAATGTTTTCACTAACGTTCCCTAACCTTTACGGGCTACCTATAAGTTAAGTGATTGATGTTTTCTGTCAACTTATTTATCACGATCCTGTACGGGACACCTAAAAGGATATTGGGACGGATGTTAGGACTTAGGATTGTATTTAGGAGCTACCTACGTTAAGAGACTCCTACTTAGGGGATGATTTAGGTATGTTTGGTGAAAACGGGCATAATAATAATGTCAGTTTTGGTTATCATGTATCGATTGAATGAATAATCATGGGATACCGTTACCGCGAGGTCTCAGTTCGGGGCGAACCACTAGTAGATATTACTAGCTGATGCCCGCGTCTTTGTCCGCGTGGATTTAGTTTTTAAAGGCCCTCGGGAACTCCTTGATTTTCCGGGATAAAAAGTAGCCTAGATGTTGACCCGAGTAATAAGCTACCACGGTATAAAATTTTGTAGAAATCTGTGCGGTAGTTTTTACGTGAAAGAAGGACAAACAAACAGACAAACAGACAAAAATTAAATAAAAATCTGTTTTGGGCTCAGTATCGATAGTAAAGCATCCCCCAATTAAAATTTTCAAAATATATTAAATGTACAGAAATCTTCCAGTTACAGTTTTATTATATGTATAGATAGTCAAATTTCGGGTGCGTAGTTATTAGTTTTTAAAAAGTAAAAAAGAAATTGAAAACTTTATTTAAAATTAATTATAATAATTACAAAAACTAAAATGTCTTAACGCTAACGAGCCAAGTTAGGGACTGCTGTTGTATTGTCCTCGTTTCCCATGGCGCGCTGCATCGCCGGTGGTCTTTTTCAGTAGAAAGAGTTTCGCAATCATTTAACAAAGGTTACGCAATGTTGCTTGTCGACATGAGAATCGGTATACTTAACTCCTCCCTCCTTAAGTTCAAAGTCAGCAGAGGGATGATTTTCCGTCTGCTGAATTTGACGGAAAAATTGTAAAGGGATGAATTTATACATTAAAAGAATACAAATGCTTAGTGCTAATATTACATATAAAATTAGTGTTCCGACGCTAACACTTTTCACATTTATAGAGCTTTCACTTTGATCGAACACATTCTCACTATCACTTTCCTTTAAACTGTATGCTAACTGTTGAAGATGCTGAAGGTTAACGCCATCTAGGTTTAAAAGCTTCTTTTCAGGTAGCGGGCTTGAAGTAAGTATCTCGGGGAAGTGAATAGTTTATATTCTGGGGTAGTTTATAGTTCTACCAACAGTTTGATGTCTTCTCAGTGTTAATCCCTTTACTTTAAAGCTGCAGGTGTCATCTATGGTAAGTATGTAGGTTCCTTTTATATGTTCACGAGTTTCTTCTGTGTTACATACTTTCAAGAGGAGTGTTTCAAATTTGCTGTATAAAATCCATTGGTTATATTTGATGGGTTCTATTTTTATTCCAGATGTTTCAACTAGAATTGGGCTACAAGCGCTAGTATTTTGGGATAGTAGCATAAGTGCCTCTAAACAGTCATCTTTCATCAGAGGTTCGACTTCTATTTCGTGGCATAAAAACATGAATTTGTCCATTTCTTTGCAGGGTTGAGCGAGCGATATGGTTTTCGAACCTTTCACCAATAGGTAAGGAGTTTTAGGGATTATAAGGGATGTTTGGTTAAATGAATTTGTGACGGGAAGAGGTATCATTCGGAAGTAGCTATAAAGATCCTTTTTTACAAGGGGAATGTCCAAAATAAAAATTATCTGATTTTTCTTAGAACAAGCTTTAAGCTCGATAGATTGCTCTATTAACAAAAGATTATCCAGATTAACAGGATATACAAGCTTATCAGTTACTTCAATATCGATTAACAAGCTATACAATTCGGTTGTATCAATTACAGACTGGTGTAAAGTTCTTAACTTACTAAAAGCTATAGCTGTTTCAATTTCATCTATTTTAACATAAATCATTTGGAAGTTATTCAAGAATAATTGAAAAGTACTAATTAAACTAGTATCGCTTATTACTTGTTTTGTGTTATTTATCCATGTCTTAATATCGGAAATTTCCTTGTCTAGTTGAATTAAATTATTTTTTGAGAAACCAGTAATATTAACGAAAGATTGCACCATTTCAGAAACTATGGTTATTTTTCTTGATATCCTTTCCTGTCGCGTCTGTAGGTTCGTGATTAACTCATCATACCTTAAAGCGTCGCTATTGTCTAAATTTCCGGTAATAATTTTAATGAATGAACCTAAGGGATTTAATAAGCCGCGTTTAACCCTACTAGTCGGAATAAGCTGCCTACATTTGTCCAATGTAATATTTAGGAAATGATCTGTTTGAGTCTTAATATTAGTTATATCGCTATAGTGCGTACTATTACCAAAGTATTTTAATAAATTTTTATTTAAGTGCTCATACATTCTAACGTTATAATCTAAGTCTTCCTTTAATGAAGTTAAATCTAAAACCTTAATATAAGACCAATTATCGTCTACTATAAATGCTTGGCCTTCTTTTACAGGTAAGATACCTGGGTTATGTTCCATTTTCTGTACTAGGGCCTGGATCATGATGGCTGGAATGAGCAGAAGGACGAACCTGTGGAGGACGTTTAATATCTTTAAGTGGAACTTTAGTATCGCGATTTTGGGTTCTTACAGGTACAGTATTCCTGAAGATATCTCCAGTCACCTTTGCCTTCTGATAACGGGGTTTATCCTTGCTACGTCGAGTATTAACACCCTTTATAAATATTTCATCGCCATCATTCACGTCGAATGATGTTTCACCACCACGTTTTTCTCTAATTCTTTCCTTCTGTCCTATCATTTTGTCTGAAAGATGTTTATAAAGGAAGGCTGTTCGCTTAGCATGGTCTCTTACCAATTTCTGCGTGTATTGTTGATTGAAATCTACGTTGAATGGATTTGAGGAATCGGTATGGCCAAAAACTACTTCTAGGGGTGTAAGACCTGTAGTCGAGTGTATCGTTTGATTATATGACACTATCGCGTAAGTCATAATAGAAGAAGCATCTGTTAATTTGTGCTCGTATTTAGCTAAACGATATATTTCTAGTATGGTTGAGTGGAATCGTTCTATTAAGCCCATTGAGTTAGGGTTATGTGGTGTGCCTATGTGAAGCTCGATTTTATAGAAATTTAAAGTTTCTTTTAATAATATATTATTGAATTCGGTTGCGGGGTCACAATTAATTTTATTAGGTATACCATAAAATGAAAAGTACTTAATTAGGGCACGGACGACTTCAGGGGTAGATCTGTTACTAATTTCTATTGCTTGCCCTATTTTACTAAAAGCATCGATAAGGGTTAAGAAATATTTTCCTTCTATTGAGAAAATATCCATAAAAACTTCTTCGAAGGGCTTGGTTTGAGTTTGGGTAAGCTGGAGTTTAGGCTTTAGAGGTTTACGATCGTATTTCATTGTCTTACACACTTCACAGGCATTTATTACTGATGAAACAGTTTGGTCCATATTATTCCAGTAATAAGTGCGTTTTATTTTCATGAGGGTTTCTTTTATTCCCCTATGACAAGATGGATCCTGGTGATATTTTATGACAATATACCTCATTCATTCAATATATTCATTTTCGTCTGAAACGTAAACTACTCTTTTGGTGCATTCGTATATTTTGACTGAGTCCTTTTTAAAAAAATCCATAACGCATTTTTGGAAATCCTTACGATGAGTATCGCTTTCAAAATAGATAAAGTGCCTAATTTTTGGGTTTATGTATTGTTTCAGGAAATCCTTAATTAACTCCGGATTTCCTTCAGGCATGTGTGCTTCAAAAACCTTTTGTTTATCCCGAGAGAAATCTTGAACTACGGTATGATTTCTATTCCAAGTGAATATGAGAAATTGGTATGGTTTTGTGTCAATAGCTTCGTTAAGTACAGGGATGACTTCACCGTCCATGTCTAGGGCAGAGAGGGCAGTATCAGTTCTAGAGCTACAGCTTATCGTACTTTCAGATGGGCTACGAATGGGAAAGGACATATTCGAACCGTCAGGGTCTGGAATACGTATAATACTGTCATGTTCGTCTCTCTCGTCGTTACTACTGAGAGATATGGTATCGATGTTAACTTGTAGGGAACTATCGTCTTCTAAAGCGTTCAGTTTTATCCTTGAAAGTGCATCTGCGTTAGTATTTTCAGAAGTATTTTGAATTATCGTTGTCGCGAATGAGTTTGCGCACTTCACTAAAGCACTAGGCATGCGTGCGCCCTGTCCGATATCTATGAAATTCAGTATAGTTTCACCGTTTTCTAAAGTAGTTGGTACCTTTACGCGAGTTTCAGTTCTTGGTTGCAAGGTCAACTCGTATGGGGATTTATATACAATTGGTATATCAGTGTCGCGCGTATGTAAAATTTGGTTTTTCATGTCCACTGTAGCATCGAGTTGTTTTAATAAGTCTGATCCTATGAGACCGTCGTAGCGATTGTCTACGTCGTATACGTAAAATTTATGGATAGAATTGCTCTTAAAAGTTTTCAAAAGAGGTATGAGTACCACCTCGCTATGTCTACTGCAGGCATGAGTACTTATTACTTCAAAAGGCTCTGCATGTTTAAATCTTGAGAAATATTGGTCTGCCTTTTTAGGGCTTATAAAAGATCGAGAACTTCCGGTATCGATCATGAACTTAGCCTGAATTTCAGGGAGTTCTATATGCGGCAATTTTAATATGCTATCACAATTAAGACGTATTATCTCGGACCTGGGTTTTTCGAGGCTGTTGCGCAAAAATTTTCGTCAACATTTGATTCTGGGTTTTCGCAAAAAGTCTCGGTTTCTAAACTTGGATTTTCTGTGAAATAAGGTTCCGGGATTCCTTCGTCGTAATTAGAATTTGGGTAGGTCTCACAACAACTATCGTAATAATAATTTTCGCTTATGTCTAGGTCATTGTTATAAAATACATTTTCCGGAATTTCCATCATATTTTGCCTTATTTGTGGAGCGGTACGCATGGATACGTCGGTCGGCATGGTGTTGTTCTGTGGTCTTGGTATGCCGAACTTAAATTGATTTGAATTTCCAGGGTGAACTGGGTTATTCACTTGTCTATTGAAATTCTGGTAATTATTATTGTGTTGTAAATTTCTGATTTGACCATGACCTTGTTGAGGTATGCCAAATTTAAAATTCTGTTGTTGGTTCGGAATTCCAAATTTAAAATTATTAGATTGCGTCGGGGATCCAAATTTAAAATTATTATTATTGGACCTAAGTTGGTTTTGAAAATTATTGTGGGGTCTGAACCCTTGATTAAATTGGCTTGGCATAGTGAATCGATTTTGAAATGGATTCACTGCCGTTCTAAAGGCTGTTTGTGGGGTGCTCAGCTTATTATTGAGAGGGCTCAACTGATTTTGATGAGATTTTTTGTTATTTTTTGGAGTCATACTGGAATTGAAAATTAACTTCCTCGGTGACGTATTCCAAAGCTGTTTCTAGTGTTTTGGGATTTTTTAATCTAACAATGCGTATTAAATGCTCTGGTAAGTTGTATAAGAATACGTTCAGCGACAAGTTATTATAGATGATCATTTTGGACTCCTTGAGCGAAACATCGTCCAGCCTATTTACTTTCGAAATTAAAATGCTTCTGATGTGCTGGATACGTTTACAGAAATCGGCATAAGGTTCACCGGATTTTATTTTTAATGACTCCATTTCGATGGCAACACATTCTTCTGAACGAGGGTCACCGAAATGCTGTATTAAAACGTCTTTCAGTTCTTGCCAACAATGAATATCCTCCCTTTCGCTAATTAGGAAAGCCGCCTTTCCTGTTAGCCTACTCGTTATTACATGGAATAAATAGAGCTCCTGGGCTGGACTATCTGACTGTCTGAAGTTGTGAATGATGTATTCACATTTTCTTAGGTATATGTTCAATAAATTTGCCTCTCCATCGAATTTCGGAATCAGTTCCGCAATTTCGCGGGGGACAATAGTTACTTTTTCCATTTTGATTAGATAATAACACAAAATAGTAAGATGTTATAATATTAGCAATTAAAATATAAAATATTAATGCAAACTTTTCTTTTAAGATTTTCTTTTTAAATTAATTTAATTATAATATAATCATTAAAATATTAATAAAACTTTTCTTTTCAACTTTTCTTTTTAATTAATTCAATTTTACAATTTCACGGTTATCCTAATACTAATTCCTAAATAATGCCTATGTAGTGCATTACAGGACTAATAAAAATCAGATAATCGGTGATTTTGGACCGAACTATCGAGTACGTTTCAATTTCCCTTTTTATTACGGACAAAAATAGCTACACCAACAGGTATAGGATGGGAACACAGGAAAGCGAAAAGTTCTACTCACCCTCTGTGCATCTGCATCCTCCCGTTCAAGGTAAGTTATTTCTTCCAGGAACACCGCCACTTATGACTTATTTATTTGATTTATGGTTCGTAATTTCGCTAGCCGTAAGCGAAGTCGATTTTGGGACCTCTGGATATACAGCTTCACGAAATATCCTACCGGCTGCGCCAGTCAAATTTCGGGTGCGTAGTTATTAGTTTTTAAAAAGTAAAAAAGAAATTGAAAACTTTATTTAAAATTAATTATAATAATTACAAAAACTAAAATGTCTTAACGCTAACGAGCCAAGTTAGGGACTGCTGTTGTATTGTCCTCGTTTCCCATGGCGCGCTGCATCGCCGGTGGTCTTTTTCAGTAGAAAGAGTTTCGCAATCATTTAACAAAGGTTACGCAATGTTGCTTGTCGACATGAGAATCGGTATACTTAACTAGATAAATGCGAAAGTGTGTTTGTTTGTTGGTTTTCCTTTTATTTATTCTATTTCAATTTCAGGAAGAATCTGAAAGACTGCAGTTCCTATTACAAGAATTGGTAAGTAAGCCCGTATAATCCTTCATGAGGTAATAAGCCTCTTCACCAATAGAAAGCTAAGTTACCAGGAAGCAACTTTTAGAGCAAGATCCCAGTGCCGCCAGACCTAAGTTATTTTCTCAGCAATTATTTGTGTACGATAGAGTACTGTTCGAATGTCCTTTCAGTGTATGCTTACCAGCTAGATTGTGCCGACGGCCAATTTCCAGATACCAGGTGCTAAAGGTAGGTAAAAACTAGAATAACTTATCTTAAATTCTCAGGGCTGATATATGTTTTAAAGAATATTGTAAAAATTAATAAATTAATACTGCCAGACGCTTACCGCCGGCGGTAACTTTAGCCAGACGCTTTGAAACTCCCAAAAAAATATATAATTTAAGTTAACTTATATTCTCAGTTCTGATTTTTATACATGATACTCAGGGAACTATTGCGATATTATCTGTAAGCTGCCAGACCTATTGGAAGGGTCAAACATCCCCCCAGACACACATTATGCGTCCCCATATGTATGAGCGCTAGAACATGATTCACTTGTTTAAGTGTGTGAGAGATAATATCATCATACTATAATATTATAAATGCGAAAGTGTGTTTGTTGGTTTGTCCTTCAATCACTCTGCATCAGAGCTACGGATCGACGTGATTTTTTGCCTGGGTATAGCTTAGGATCTAGAGAGAGAGAACTATTGCAATATCTTCTGCAAGCTGCCAGACCTACTGGAGGGGTCAAATATCCCCCCAGACCACACATTAAGTGTCTCTACGAGTATGGTTTTATAATACATAATATAACTTTATTAAACTTTATTATGGGTATTATCCAATCCAATCCAATCCATCATCCTGTATTCATCCACTTCTGGACATAGGCCTTTCCGAGAGCGCGCCACCAAGGTGGCGGGTAGCGGCTGGATGAGGAAAGCGGAGGACCGTCCTTTCAGGTCCTGATCATTTTCTATCAAATAACCACTCTTCCATCTTTTATACTCTCCGAGATAGATACCGATGAAATTGGTATGGCCGCCATCTTGAATCCGCCATTTTGTTTTATTTTCAGCTCACTGCCAATTGGATAAGGTTTCGAGTATTTTTTTTGAGCACCTCCCACCTATCTTCAATACCCTGGCCGTGCTTTTCACCCACCTTCCAAACCCTCGATCATCATATCTCATCATTTGTCAGAATGAGAATTCTTCAATAAAAACAAATTTTCATAAGAAACCATGTCAAAGTCTTGCATAGTTCCCAATTTCTAGTCTCTTCAATATTCGCCATATATTTTGTATGGAGAAAAAAATCATCCGCCATCTTGAATTTTTTTCTGTTCATCAAGTGGACCTTCGGGTCCTGATCATCTTTTGCCCAGAATCCACTCTTCCATCTTTTATACTCTCCGAGATAGACACCGACGAAATTTGTATGGCCGCCATCTTGAATCCGCCATTTTGGATTTTTTTTTCAACTCGCTGGCAATTGGATGAGGTTTCGAGTGACATTTGTTCGAGCATCGCCCACATATCTTCAATACCCTGGCCGTGCTCCTCACCCGTCTCCGAAATCCTCAATCATCAGCTCTCTCCATAATTTTCCTCCTAATGAATTTTGGTCCCCTATACGAAACCATCGGTGGAAAAAAAAAATTCCATACAAAATTTTACAGGAGAGGTGATCAATCAGTCAGTCAATCAGTCAGTGAATCAGCACGAACAGCTATATATATATATATATATATATATATATATATATATATATATCGCAATAGTTCCCTGAGTATCATGTATAAAAATCAGAACTGAGAATATAAGTTAACTTAAATTATATATTTTTTTGGGAGTTTCAAAGCGTCTGGCTAAAGTTACCGCCGGCGGTAAGCGTCTGGCAGTATTAATTTATTAATTTTTACAATATTCTTTAAAACATATATGAAAATCAGCCCTGAGAATTTAAGATAAGTTATTCTAGTTTTTACCTACCTTTATCACCTGGTATCTGGAAATTGGCCGTCGGCACAATCTAGCTGGTACGCATACACTGAAAGGACATTAGAACAGTACTCTATCGTACACAAATAATTGCTGAGAAAATAACTTAGGTCTGGCGGCACTGGGATCTTGGACCATTTGAAATATAATATTTCAAAGTTGCTTCCTGGTAACTTAGCTTTCTTTTACAACTTTCACAAGTGCTTTTGAATAGTCGACGAATATACCTGGTTTGGAATGCCGTTATAATAATTATGTAGGTAGGTAATACTTTCTTATATAATACTTTCCGAAAAATTTTGAAAACCTGAAATTCAAGTATTACTTCTTCACGCCACAACTAATGAACCGATTTGGCTAACTCGGCAGGAGCGGCATTCCATACTGCGGAAACTATCTAATATTATAAATGTGAGTGTGTGTGTGAATCTGAGTGTGCGGGTGTTTGTTTGTTGGTTTGTCCTTCAGTGACGCCGCAACAGAGCTACGGATGACGTGATGTTTTGCATGGGTATAGTTGAGGACCTGGAGAGTGACAGGCTCCTTTTTATCCCGGAAAATCAAAGAGTTCCGAGGGATTTTAAAAACTACAGTCGAGATTTAGGTTTAAGTTATAGATATTACTAGCTGATGCCCGCGACTTCGTCCGCGTGGATTTAGTTTTTAAAATCCCTCGTGAATACTTTGATTTTCCGGGATAAAAAGTAGCCTATGTTACTCTACAGGTCCTCAACTATAGTACCCATGCAAAAAATCACGTCGTTCCGTAACTGTTGTGGCGTGATTGAAGGACAAACCAACAAACAAACACACTTTCGTATTTATAATATTAGTATGATTAGAATATTAAATTGCATAGGAAAACACTGTAACGATGTACCTATTACATCCATACCTACTATGTAGTATGTAGGTATAATGATCGTTTGGCAAAATCTGACGCGAGTAGTTTGGCTTTGACAAAATAGGGCTATCCATTATGGCTAAATACGATAAAGTACGTTTGCCAGCTTAAGATGAGCCCTACATTCAAAGTATCCTGAAGATTCCGGGGTTCAAGTTATTTGGACCTTATACTGAAGATTGTGATGTCTATAATTTCTGAACTACTAAATTGACGACCTTGAAATAATTACAGGACAATCTCTAAAGTACCCGCTTTCTAACAAAAAAAGAATGAATGAAATCGGAATACGCTTTAATGAATTACAGCTAAATACACATTTTGACTTTCATCCCCTCTCCCAAGAGAACCGCGCTGAATTTCGGGATAAAAAGTATCCTATATTATACCTCGTAGTATGAACTTAAATCATGCCAAGTTTCATTTAAATCCGTCCATTAGTTTCGGCGTGATGCGCGGCCAAGGTACAGACAGACAGACAGACAGACAGGCATACAGACAGACAGACAAAAAATTAAAAAAAAATTGTTTTGGCTTCAGTATCGATTATAAAGTGCCCTCAAACAAAAATTTTCAAAATATCTTCAATGTACAGAATTGGACCTGTTACAGTTTTATTATATTATAGATAGATAGATAAATGCGAAAGTGTGTTTGTTTGTTGGTTTTCCTTTTATTTATTCTATTTCACTTTCAGGAAAACGAAATTAACAGAATATAAGAATCGGTAAGTAAGCCTCTTCACCAATAGAAAGTTAAGTTACCAGGAAGCAACTTTGAAATATAATATTTCAAAGTTGCTTCCTGGTAACTTAGCTTTCTTTTACAACTTTTACAAGTGCTTTTGAATAGTCGACGAATATACCTGGTTTGGAATGCCGTTATAATAATTATGTACCTAGGTAATACTTTCTTATATATACTTAATACTTTCCGAAAAATTTTGAAAACTTGAAATTCAAGTATTACTTCTTCACGCCACAACTAATGAACCGATTTGGCTAACTCGGCAGGAGCGGCATTCCAAACCAGGTATATTCGTCGACTATTCAAAAGCACTTGTAAAAGTTCATTTGAATAAAAAATATTTCTAATTTCTATTCTAAAGCTGATGATGTTTTATAATTCCAGATAAAGAAAAAGAGGAATTATTAAAAAAGCTTCGGTGGCGGCGGCGGCGGTCCGAGTAAGGTAAATAAAAGCTAAAGTTCCGTTTTTACGAAAACTTTATTTTAGATTTACTAAAAAAAAAAAAAAAAGAATTCACACAATGCGATCAAAATCAACTTACATATTAACACACTCACATTTATAATATTATGTCCTTCAGACAAACCAAGAAGAATATTAGCCAAGCTGAATTTACCTCTCTTTTGACTTTCACCTCACATCTCCAAATAAGCGGAAACTTGTGTAAGGACGGGGTACGACAATAATGCGACGGGTGGAGATCGAACAGTTGACCTTTCAGTTTTCAATCCGCACCTTAAATCGTTGGGCCATTAAGGCTGTTGTCTTCGTGATACTCTTGGCAGAGCGCTCATGATCATCCGCTAAGTACCAACTTGCGGCACTAGATGCTAGATCGTCGAGCTAGGAAACTCATTGGCAAGGACTCACCACTCTTAGCCAAACTTCAGAGCCTCGATCACGGTCGAAAATTTGCCGGCCTATCGGTATTTTATATGATATATTTTCGGTGAGTGTGCTCAGGAGCTCTTCGACCTTGTCGCCCCTTCACCTTTTACCACCGCACCGCAAGACATCGGAAGGGCTTCCATCCCTATATCGTTGATATACCATCCACGCGTACGAAGAGGTTTAAGTCTTCATTTCTGATTCGATTCATATGAGGGTCTGGAAATCTCTTCCAAGATCTGTGTTTCCTGACACGTACAATTTGGGTATCCTTAAAGCAAGAGTGATCTTCTAGGCAAACGCGTTCCACCTTAGGCCACATCATCACTTTCCATCAGGTGTGATAGTGGTCAAGCGTGTGCCTATAATGTATAAAGAAAATTGACGTTTTTAGCGGTAGATTTGATTCTCGTGCAATAGTCCGTTCACAGTAGACATAACATCGCATCGGCGAACTTTCTATCTCTCTGGCGCCCTCCACTCGATTGAGGCTATAAAACTCTCCAATTTATTGCAGGGCAGCTGCTCAGCGACCTTCCACCGCCGCCACCGTTGCATTGGAGAACTACGTGCAGTGTCCGCACTGCAAGCAACGCTTCAACCAATCCGCAGCCGCGGAACTATATTCTTCGAAATTCAAGTTGATGGTATCTCTTTAATATTTTCCGCATAATAATAGGTACTAAAATAAAACCTTCTTTTATATACTTTTATTTTCTTTTGATATTAATATAATATATATATCTACTGATTTTTATATTATGCTTTTATTTCTTATTGCCCTCTAAACCTTACTCTAAACAATATTACATTGTATGTTCGGGTCACTGCGTGCCACCGAAAACCGCGTATTCAGCAGTTCTTTGGTGGAGGTTGATAAATGATATTATATAGAGAAATCTATATTTATACATATTCTGATATAATGATGTAATGCTATGATGATATTATGATCTGATGCTATTGATATTATTATCTTTCTTCTTAATATACCTATATTATTAGCAGAATACTGTTGTTTTTTTTATTTTTAATCATACTACCCACAATAGTGACGGTACCGAACATAAACGAAAAATATAAAAGCGAGCGTTCAGTCGCGTACAGAGAGATTCCTTCCCGAACCGCCAAACGAGTGAATTGTCGGTACTGACACTATTGAGTAAGATCTTTCCATAATTATTATTGTTTGTATTTCTTTTGTTGTAAAAATGCTATAAAATTGTTAACGGTTGTGCGTGATTATTTCTTTTATTTGCATTATTGTCTAAAATTGAGTTAATTAGAAAGTAAATTAGCTCAATGCATTGTCATCCTGTTTTTTTATTATTATTTTCCACTTCTGGGTGCTAAATTCAGAAGTGAGATCTGCCTCTGCTCACTATAAGCCTTGAAACACTCACAAACAGCCGTTAATTTACGTTAAAAGTGCCGTGCCGACAATCTTCACGTTAGCGGGATTACCTTTTACCGTTCGATTCCTATCTTTGAAAAGATTTTTATTATTGTTCTGTTTAGATATTGAGCAGGAATTCAATGTTTTTGCAACCAAAACGAGTCTTTAACTCGTTTGGTTGAACGAGTGTGCACTAATTATTACATCAGTTTGCAGGTACCTACTCAGTACTCGATATTTTATGCGGGTACCGCGCAACGTGCGGTTTTGGTGGCGTGTGGTTGCTGAGTCAATGCCTGCCACGGTGCCTAACGCGAATAGTGTCTGAAGACGCATGCTGCGTGCTTCAATGATGATAAGACCGGTTTTATGTCAGTCTTGTAAAACGTTGCTTATAGCCCTGTTTGTTGCCATTCTATTTAATAGGTTTAGAATTACCGTCAGATAAAGTTTAGGTCAAATTAGGTTACTTATATCAGTGTAGGTTCGATTAGCTTAGAGTAGGTAATGTTAGGCTCTGTTAGGCAAGGGAATGGCAATCGACAGCGTTGTATGTAATGAAAAGATTGAGATGAAAGGTTCCCGTTGTGCATAGCGGGTAGATGATAAAAGTTTATCTACAGTCGCTCGGTAGGGAGATAAACGCAGTGTAGCAACTTCAAGTCCAATTAGTGTGGACTGGACTTGCAAGGAAGCATGGTGCAGCGCTGACCACGGCGTTTCTGCGCCTCATCTGCCGGTGCTCTGGCGAGCACGGCGGAGCGTGTCGCGGCGCCGGCCACGGCGTTTCTGCGCCTCATCTGCCGGTGCTCTGGCGAGCACGGCGGAGCGTGTCGCGGCACCAGCCACGGCGTTTCTGCGCCTCATCTGCCGGTGCTCTGGCGAGCACGGCGGAGCGTGTCGCGGTGCCAGCCACGGCGTTTCTGCGCCTCATCTGCCGGTGCTCTGGCGAGCACGGCGGAGCGTGTCGCGGCGCCGGCCACGGCGTTTCTGCGCATCATCTGCCGGTGCTCTGGCGAGCACGGCGGAGCGTGTCGCGGCACCAGCCACGGCGTTTCTGCGCCTCATCTGCCGGTGCTCTGGCGAGCACGGCGGAGCGTGTCGCGGCACCAGCCACGGCGTTTCTGCGCCTCATCTGCCGGTGCTCTGGCGAGCACGGCGGAGCGTGTCGCCGCATCAGCCACGGCGTTTCTGCGCCACATCTGCCGGTGCTCTGGCGAGCACGGCGGAGTGTGTCGCGGCGCCAGCCACGGCGTTTCTGCGCCTCATCGCGGTGGCCTGGCGAGTACGTCGGAGTGTGTCGCAACGCCGGTCACGGCGCGTTTGCGCATCACCTACTACGCACGTACTAGTGGATTGTGCGGTGAGTTCAGTGATTCGTTCCAATGTCTAGTAATTCTCTTTATCATTTTGTTGTCTTGGCCCATACGTGGGGCTTGTATTGTATTTCTTTTCTTTTCTTTTTTTTTTTTTTTTTTTTTTAAATAAATAAATAAATAAATTATTTATTTGCACAGATTGAGTAGTACAATGGTGTTAACATTATAATAAAAGTCCTTACAATCTGCCGGATAGGCATGCCAAAAATAAACATAAAAAACATAACATAACAAAAATTAAACACGAGTAATATATGAGTAAAAATAAACATTATATCTCCAAAAACATTAGGGGTCGATTTCACCAACTTAAAGTACGTCATAACCCAGCGTAAAGATAGTACATTCATACATTCAAGAATCTGCTGTCCCTAAACTAGGTAAAAAAAAAAAAAAACCTGTATCTTAGGCGACAGCAGCAAAGATGACATTTTATTGACAAAGATGTGTGCGAGCGTGTGCGTGTGCGTGTGTGCGTGTGTGTGTGTGTGTGTGTGTGTGTATGCGCGTGTGTGTGTGTGCGTGCGCGCGCGCGTACTCAGTATGTCTAGTATGTCCGAAATAATATTCCGTTAACCCAAAACTTCCAGCAACTTTTCAGTATCAACATACGTTTGCTTGAGCAACCATTGTTTAACACGCCTTTTACAATCGTTTCTATTTAAAGGGTAAATGTTAATAGCTTTATTAATTTTATTGTACAGTCTAGCGCTAATGATATAATACTGTCTCGCAGCAAGTTTACTTTTATGTCTTTCTGTTTGAAAGATTTGATCTATTCTTCTCTTTGACAAATTTTTATCATAACTAACGGAATTATGTTTGCGTGTTATAATGTGGAGCAAGTACAGTTGGCGGACTGTTAGAACCTTGCAGTCTTTATATAGATCTATTGTAGGAAATCTGAAAGGTCTTTTAGTCATTACTTTCAAAATTGATCTTTGCGCTCTTTCTATCTGTAGCATCGCAGTTTTATTACTACCTCCCCAGACCGACACGCAATATATGAGCAACGACTGAACCACTGCACAATATACCATAAAGATAGTATCTTTATTTGCTGATGATCTAAGATTCTTAAAAATATATATTAATTTTCTTATTTTTGATGTTAAATTAGATATATGCAATTTCCAAGACAAAGTATTATCTATAAGAAGTCCAAGATATTTTATATTGCTGGCATATTCTACAGCAGGGCAGTCACAATTTGATTTATTTTCAAAAGAATTACAGATATGGGCTTTCAATATGCATTTATTAGCAGAGGGTTGAGAGGCAGCAGAGGGTGAAAAGGTAAGGAATTTGGTTTTAGTAATATTTAGGCTGAGTAAATTGGCAGCCAACCAATCTGATATCTTTTTTAGAGCAATTTCAGCATTTTTAAAGGTACTTTCCCAAGTGTTCCCTGTAATGAGTAAGACGGTATCATCTGCGTAAGCTATAATTTTGCAATTTGGAATAGCCAGTTGACAGAGATTGTTTATGTATATAAGGAATAACGTGGGGCCCAGTATACTACCCTGGGGTACACCATAGGTAAGAGGCATATCATCGCTTAGGTAATCGTTAACTTTAATTTGTTGAGTGCGGTTTGACAAATAATCTTTGAAAATATCCAGCGCTATACCCCTGATACCCATTTTATCCAATTTTTCCAGAAGTATGGGGATAGAAACAGTATCAAATGCTTTGGATAAATCTAAGAAAACCCCAACACATTTTAGTTTCTGATCTAACGATCTAGTAATTGTCTCAGTTAAATCGAGAGCCGCGTCTTCCGTGGATTTCCTTTTCCTAAAACCGTACTGATTTGGGGATAAGAGTTTTTGTGTTTCTAAATAGCTAACTAATCTTTTATTTAAGACCTTCTCAAATATTTTTGAAAGCGCAGTCAACATTGAAATGGGTCTATAATTATTGACACTGCTTCTATCGCCGCTTTTGAAAACTGGTATCACCAAAGCCTTCTTAAAACATTTTGGGAAAATACCCTTGGATAAAGAGAGATTACAAATTCTCGAGATAATTGGAGCTAAGGTAGTACAACTTGTTTTTAAAACCTTAGTTGGAATACCATCCCATCCAACTGCGCTATTAGTTTTTAGGCTCATTATGATGGTTTCTATTTCCTTTTGATCTACCGGTAATAGCCCGAATGAGTTAACAGGGGAGATAGAAACATCCATGTTACTACCATGAGAAAAGTTCGGTTTTGAGAGAATCTGTGTCGCCAGTCTGTTACCCACTTCCACAAAATAATTGTTTACAAGATTAAGAGAAGTTAGAGTATCGGGTTGAAGCTGTAGGAGTTCTATTGGGGGAGATGGTGTAGAAGAAATGTTTGCAACTTTTTTTATTACTTGCCAAGTACCTTTTATATTGTTTTTAGTTTTTCCAAATTCAACTTTTTCATAGTTACGCTTTAATCGTTTTAAAAGATTGTTACAAAAATTTTTGTATCGGTAATACGTTATTTTTAAAATATTATTATCTGGTGAGTTCTTGTACTTCTTGTGCAGTCGGTCTCTATGTTTAATACACTTTAAAAGCCCAGGAGTGATCCAGGGTTTTAATACTGTTTTTTTCCGTGTTGAGCGAACTAATTTTGTGTTTGACTTAATAATATCACTCAGAGTATCCACTAACTGATTGGCAGCATGATTCGGATCTTGCGACTCAGATATTTTGCTAAAATCCTGTTCATCTATGCTCTTTTTAACACTTGTATAATCAATTATCAGACGATTTTTTGAAACATTTTGCCTAGGAATTTTCATGTCAAGGTTCACAATAACTGGCGAGTGATCCGTAACCGATGCATCCAATACTAGTGTAGTATTTTTAAATTGAGTTTTTAGTAGTACATGGTCTATACAGGTTTTGTTATGAGTTGGGAAAAGATGGGTTGGCAGCAGACCATGACTACTGACAAGATTTAAATACTCATGGGAACGATTGTCACTACTTGATTAAGAAATATTTATATTTATGTCTCCCACAACAACAAGAGACTTGTAATGTGCCAAATTTGCTAGCACTGTAGTAAAACTGTTTAAAAACTTATCAGTTTGTTTAAAGGAAGGAGACCTGTAAATAGCAATGAGACATAGTTTATCATTTAAGCTACACATAATCGAGCTCGCATCAAGCAGATTTGGATACGATATAGTACAATTAAGTTCATTCTTTACATACAGAATGACACCGTCGCTTCGATTTATCAGATCTTTTGTGCAATGAGGTGTATAACCAGTTAAAGAGGGTATTTGTTTAACATTTTTAAGCCAACACTCGGTTAAAACAATTATATCTAATTGTAAGTTTATTCGTTTTAGTAGGACCTGTAACCCGTTGTAATTTGAGTTTATACTACGAATATTCATTTGAAAGACTTTTAACGAGTTTTTATTGCTTGGGATATAATTACTACATAATTCGGCTTCACACTCATACGACGTCATGTTACCTACATTTTGGAGATCAGAAATAATATCTCTACAGTCAAAATCCAGAGAACCTATAATGCGTTGCAGCAAAATCAAAAAACATAGATAAATAAACTAACTAGGTGGTTGAATAACAATTTTTTTAAGAGAGTCATTATTTTTAATCCAAATAGCGGGCGAAGAGTCATCTTTCCTCATCATAACACGACCGTGACGCACCCAGAGGTATTTGTATCCGTGCTCCTTCTTGAAGCTGCGAGACATAGCATGCAGGGCGCGGTTGGCTGGTGAGAGATGCTCAGACACATAAATAGGAGATTTGTCGGCCGCAGCTATGCCGAGATGCGAACAATTGAGTTTATCCAAAGGGTTCGATTTATTAAATTTTAAACATGCGCCTAGCACCTCGTCCCGTTTGCGTGGCGATGATAGTTTCAGGACGACAGATCGTGGTCTGCTGCCGCTGGCATTGACTTTGGCTATTCGAGTGCACGATATAATATCGTTTTGGCTAATTGGATACGAAATAGTTTTTCCAAGTTGTATAACCGTGTTTATAAGGTTCTCCCTGGGGAATTCCGGGATGCACTGAAGTTCAAGATTAGTTTCCCGTGCTCTCTGTTCGATATCAGCTATTTTATAATTTAGTTCCTGTACGTTATCCTGCAGTTTAGTGTTGGCCGCGCGAAGTGACGAAACCTCTGATTTTAAGCTTTGTATTTCGCCATGCATCTCATCAAATTTGCTAGACATAAATTCGACGGTTTT
Source organism: Oeneis ivallda (assembly GCA_029955525.1). Classification (NCBI taxonomy): domain Eukaryota; kingdom Metazoa; phylum Arthropoda; class Insecta; order Lepidoptera; family Nymphalidae; genus Oeneis; species Oeneis ivallda. The sequence continues at coordinate 18,904,570 of JARPMR010000024.1, read as the reverse complement.
GATAAGCTCTGGAATCTGCTTTAGGTATAAGACTCTGAAGAGACGATAACTCTTTATTAATGCTGTGAGTCAGTGACGATCCCAGCTTATCGATTTTTGACGATAAGGACTCCTCAAACCGATTAAGGCGTTCGTCTATAGAAGAAAGATCCTCTTGATCCTTAAGTTCGCTCGATACAGCCAGCTCCGACGTCTTGACTGGGGTGTCGGTGTTATCTCCCTTTTGTCGGGGCACCTTACATACCGGGCACTTCCAGGCTGACTTGGATTTCGAAGATAATTTAGAGAAATTCTCCTTCGACAGACCGATACAGGTATAATGGTAGCTTTTAGGACATAAGGAGCAGGTTATTTGATCAGCGGTGCTAATTTTTTGGTGACAAGCACTACAGGAACTCATTGTTTTAGTCACAAAAACCTGTAGTCACAGTCCTAATGCACAAATAAAAGCGGGTAAACAAACTATTTGTTTGCAGCGCAACGTTCTATTCACTCTTATATTTGTGAAGGGGACGCCTGCTAACGCCAGGCGGGTGATCAGTCCTGTGTCGGAACTATTCCACCCAATACGTGGGGCTGAGTTGCTCAAGAATTAAAAAGCTGAAAGCTTATAATAACATTCGATTCAAATCTCTAAATTTAAGGTTATTTTATAAATTCCCTTTTTGATGTTCTGTTTAGTTCAGTTAATTAAATGCAATGAACCTTGAACTGACTCGTTGACCCACTGATTAATGCGAAAGTCTGCAGGTACCTACTTAAACAACGATTTTTATTTACATGTGGGTACTTTGTGCAATTGGATGCCGGCGCGGCGCATCTCGCGCGTCGCGCGGTGGGTGAGCGCGCCGCTTCGTGTCGCAGCGCTGGTTGCGGCGATACTGCGCGTCACCTGTCGATGCACTGGCGAGTGCGTCACCTCCTGACGCAGCGCCAGTCGCACCGCCACTGCGTGTCACCTGTCGGTGCGCTGACGAGTGCGTCACCTCCTGACGCAGCGCCAGTCGCGGCGCCACTGGGCGTCATCTGTCGGTGCGCTGGCAAGTGCGTCACCCCCTGACGCAGCGCCAGTCGCACCGCCACTGCGTGTCACCTGTCGGTGCGCTGGCGAGTGCGTCACCTCCTGACGCAGCGCCAGTCGAGGCGCCACTGCGCATCACCTGCCGGTGCGCTGGCGAGTGCGTCACCTCCTGACGCAGCGCCAGTCGCGGCGCCACTGGGCGTCACCTGTCGGTGCGCTGGCGAGTGCGTCACCTCCTGACGCAGCGCCAGTCGCGGCGCCACTGGGCGTCACCTGTCGGTGCGCTGACAAGTGCGTCACCTCCTGACGCAGCGCCAGTCGAGGCGCCACTGCGCGTCACCTGTCGGTGCGCTGGCAAGTGCGTCACCCCCTGACGCAGCGCCAGTCGCGGCGCCACTGGGCGTCACCTGTCGGTGCGCTGGCGAGTGCGTCACCTCCTGACGCAGCGCCAGTCGAAGCGCCACTGCGCGTCACCTGCCGGTGCGCTGGCGAGTGCGTCATCTCCTGACGCAGAGCCAGTCGAGGCGCCACTGCGCGTCACCTGTCGGTGCCCTGGCGAGTACGTCACCTCCAAACGCAGCGCCAGTCGCGGCGCCACTGCGCGCCACCTGTTTGCGCTGGCGAGCGCGTCACCTCCTGACGCAGCGCCAGTCACGGCGCCACTGGGCGTCACCTGTCGGTGCGCTGACAAGTGCGTCACCTCCTGACGCAGCGCCAGTCGAGGCGCCACTGCGCGTCACCTGTCGGTGCGCTGGCAAGTGCGTCACCCCCTGACGCAGCGCCAGTCGCGGCGCCACTGGGCGTCACCTGTCGGTGCGCTGGCGAGTGCGTCACCTCCTGACGCAGCGCCAGTCGAAGCGCCACTGCGCGTCACCTGCCGGTGCGCTGGCGAGTGCGTCACCTCCTGACGCAGCGCCAGTCGAGGCGCCACTGCGCATCACCTGTCGGTGCCCTGGCGAGTACGTCACCTCCAAACGCAGCGCCAGTCGCGGCGCCACTGCGCGCCACCTGTTTGCGCTGGCGAGCGCGTCACCTCCTCACGCAGCGCCAGTCGCAGCGTCACTGCACGACACCTGTCGTTGCGCTGCCATGACGCGGCGCCTACCACAGTGCCGGTCTGCACTTAGCACATGGAGATGTGCACAGATAAGTATAAAAGTCTGTCTGTAAAACGTTTCTATTTAATATTTTATTATGAGGGTAGAAACTAAATTCGAGATGTGTGAGCTCGTCTCGCTGATACAGTTTGTTTTGTTGGCTCGTAATAATAAATGCGACCTAAGCAGGTAGTTAAACAAACTGTATTGCTTTCAGTGAAATTAGTGCCGATTTCCGCTTTTGTTTTTATGTTTTACATTTACTTGCTGTCGCTGGCTAACTGAAAAGAATCTTACTTCAATTCCCGTTTTAAAGAATATTGGCAGAATTGTACCTGAATGTTTTAGGAGGCGCCTACGAATATGATTTACGAATATAATGAACTGAAATAATTAATAAAAAATTTGACTAATTCATATCGCGCTTTGAGTTGGATCGTTTCTCGATGACATTGCTCGCCCGGAAATTCAAGAGTTAGTCTATGTACAGAGTTCTATAGACTACTAAGTAACACATCCCAATGGCAAATTAGAACTTAAAATAACGTGGAAGTAGGAATTACGACTACGTCTTTATACCTATCTACATATTTTATAACCTTAAGAGTAGTGTCTAGTGACGAAACGCGACGCGAGTAGGTATTTTCCAAAATGCTATCTGTTTCACAACGCTTCGCTGCCCGACCCGCATCGTGCGATAGAGAGAGTTGCAAGTCCAGGAGTTATTTGCCTAAATTTTATTCTTGAAATATTGTTTCGGGTCATAACGTTTTTACCCCCCTAAACGTTTACAAAATTAGACAATTTTGGTCTCATTAGATTCAGTACACCTTAATCTAGGCTCGTACGTTTCATTTTTTTAGTATTTCAGTTTAGTTAAATTTAAAAAAATAAAATTAGTAAAGGAAGTTTTTTAGTCAAAAATATGGATATTTAGTCACTAATAACTTTTAACATAAGCAATATTTCTTTAAAATTAAAACGTACGGGCATAGTTTTTCAATGTATCTGCAACATTTCAAAAAATTATGAACATTGGACAACATTTACGGGTAGCAAAACGTTATCGCTTTTTGTATGAAAATTTTCAACTAGACAATCCTCTTAAAATACAAATAAAGTAATAAATGTCTTTTTTTGAGATCCTTAAACGAAAAATCTCAGTTTTAGTAATGGAACCTCTAAGGTTTTAACAATTTTTCATGTATAGACGCTTCAAATAGATTTCAGGTAAAGTGATGTATGAACGCTTGCCAATGTTCTTTAAAGGAAATGTACTTTTCTTATTGGGATCATTGATTAAAGTCAGGAGCTTAATTTGATCACTATTCATCAATAGCCTACAGTCCACTGCTGGACTAAAGGCCTCTCCCAAGGGGAGGGTTTGCCCATAATCACCACGCGGGGCAGACAGGTTGGTGATCGCAGTAGATGGTAGTAGTAGCACAGAGGACGCTGCTGCCCGTTCTCCGTCATATTCCCTTAGTTGCCTCGTACGACACCCGCGGGAAGAGGAGGGGTGGTGACAACTGTATTCTGATCTGCCTTCACCACACGGCAATGTGTTGTTTGTGTACCTAATTGAACATAGCTTGCATTCTAATTATTATAAAGTTGATGTTTATCATTTAGTTAGTTAGGAGCTGACTCGTGTTCCTGTAGGTACTCAGTGGTTAAACTGATCATGGATTGAATTGAACCACTGACGTGACCGATTTGATAGCTTACAGCTGTAATACCTACTGTAACAGAACCGTGATAAACTCCTCGTGATAAAGCTGTGAGAGGACATAGATTACATTGTAGAGCTAATAGTTTATAGAGCTCGAGAGAGAGAGTCGATAGAGCTCGTAGAGTCGGTTGGGCTCGTGGAGTCGGTAGCGCTCAAGAGTCGGGCTTTTAGAGTTAGTAGCGCTGATAGAGATGGTAGCGCTGATAGTTGCTATGAAGCACTTAGTTCGAAGAGCTTATAAAGCTGGTAAATCTTACAGTTACAGAGTAATTAAAAATTACTTTGGATGGTGAAAAAAAAAATTATTGTAGTTCAATGATGTCCTGAGAGTTGCGCTGCATCTTTTTGGAATATTTAACTGAACATTCCAATGTTTGTGTGTTATAGTAGCACGTATGTGTTTACGTGCGTGTGGGAGTGAGGCAAGCTGCCTTGCTGCTGTGGCTGGCGTGGCCACGCTGCAGCGTGCTCCTGAGGCTGGCGACCTGGAGTGGCTGGCGACCTGGAGTTGCTGGTCCCGGTGGACGTGTCCTGTGGATGCGTGTCAGGCGCAGTCTCCGGAAGTCGTGTTCTTTGAATACGCATGAGGCTCTGTCCTGGGAAGTCTTGTTCTTTGAACGAGCATCAGGCGCTGTCCTGGGAAGTCGTGTTCTTTGAATGCGCATCAGGCTCTGTCCTGGGAAGTCTTGTTCTTTGAACGAGCATCAGGCTCTGTCCTGGCAAGTCGTACGCATCAGGCGCTGTCCTGGGAAGTCGCGTTCATGAACGTGCAATCAGGCTGAGTCCTGGGACGTCTTTGACGTGGTTTGTGTGTGTGTGTGAGCTTGTACAGGTTCAGGTATGAGAATGTGTGAGACTTAATGTCTGGAGCAGTATGCATACTTTTGAATGCGAAGTGTTTTACTCTAGAAATTGAAAGTGTTATTTCGAACGAGGGCGCCTTGTATGTGTGACGAATGTCAGCATAGGCAATAGCGTTTGCCGACTTGAGAATTAATCGTTTGTCTCTTAAGCAGGTTCCGATGACTATAACCGTGACCGATGCGGGTGAATCTTCGGGTGCTCCTACTGGTCAAGTCGACGCTACGAGAGGGAGTACTGATGCGGACGGCGAGTGAACACGCATCAGCCCAGTGCTGCCGAGGGCGGCGCACAATCAGAATAGGCCGAATTAGCAGAATACTGTTGTTTTCTTTATTTTTAATCATACTACCCACAATAGTGACGGTACCGAACGTTAACAAAAAAGTATAAAAATGAGCGCGTAGCCGCGTACAGAGAGATTCCTTGCCGAACCGCCAAACGAGTGAATTGTCGGTACTGACACTATTGAGTAAGATCTTTCCATATTATTATTTGTACTTATTTCTTTTGTTGTAAAAATGCTATAAAATTGTTAACGGTTGTGCGTGATGATTTCTTTTATTTGCATTATTGTCTAAAATTAAGTTAATTTGAAAGTAAATTAGCTGTATTTGTTGTCATCCTGTTTTTTATTATTATTTTCCACTTCTGGGTGCTAAATATATAAATTACGTGTCAAGTTGTTTGTCCGCGATGGACTCCTAAACTACTGAACCGATTTTAATCAAATTTGCACACCGTGTGCGGTTTGATCCAACTTGAAAGATAGGATAGTTTTTTTTTTATTAGGATAGTTTATTGATTAGGATAAGTTGGCGGTACGAAGTTCGCCGGGTCAGCTAGTATATAAGTAGTACCCGCGCGGAAGACCGAATTGTACTGTCTTTACCGCCCTCACTCGCAAGCATGAAGCCGAGCCGTTGCGTAAACTGCTGAGTACGCGGTGTTCGGTGGCACGCAGTGACCCGAACATTGTAGAAGATTGTAGTATGTTTAAAGCCAGCTTGCTTGCTATCAGAATTCAGAAAATGTTGTTTTATGCATCCGGCAAAATTCATATTGTGCAGGAATATAGTACATCAAATGATCTCTTCATGCCACACGGCCCAATTTTTTCTGACTGTCTCTGATATGCGGCCAATGTTATGTCAAAATTACCATGAATGCAATTTTTTAAAGTTAAGACCGGCTGCATAATATGTCGTGTGCAAATCGATCGTGTGGAAATTGGAATGCCAGAACTCCAAGAACATCAAAAGACTCTTTGCTATAGATGCTCGTGAACGGGTGCCGCCGGCGGGAATGGGGCTGCTTTCTGTCTGCCCGTCTTTGACATGAATTGAATTGTAGTACGTTTTGTGGAAATGTCATATTCTATTCTAACAAAGATGCACGGGTTAAATCAGCTTGCCATCCAGCTGCCCACAAGATAGTATAAAAACTTATTACAATGTAATAGCTACTTATTAATATTGTAAAATGATTATTTTGAAAAGAGCAACTGCTGAGTTTCTTGCCGGCTCTTCTCAGCAGAATCCGCTTTCCGAACCGGTGGTAGAATCTTGACGTGTCATAAGAGCCACAGGTTGGCCTACATGAAATAAATAATTTTGAATTTGAATTTGAATGAGATGAGGTAAATAAAAATAAAATAAAATAGTTCTGCAATGTAATATTTACTCGAATTATCATTGAATGTTACAAAAGTAAATGCAAAAGAAAGCTTCCAAGTACCGCATTACAAGACGGTAAGCTCACGAAACAAGATCTCTATTACTCTTCATTCCTCTGTAGCTTGCTTGGGCGTAGGAGAGTACCACTGACGACATGGGCGCTAGCCACACGTCGCTATTGTACGTAAGATCGCGTTAATGGTGTAACTGGGAAAAATATTAAAATGTGTTTTAATAATTATAGAGGTGGGTGGTTCCTCCCTAATTAACATTAATAAGGCCCACTTGCAGAAACGCCGGATTATCCTTTAACCCAGAGTTAGCTGCTGCTTTGACAGATTTCGTATAAAACTTCTGTCAAAATTACAAATTCCTGAGTTAAGCCTAACCCGGAGACGGCAGGTTAGGCTTAACCCCCGGGTTTAAAAGGATAGCTCGGCGTTTCTGCAAGCGCGCTTTAAGGATGATTATACGGGTCTGCCCGCGAAGTAGTAGAACCGTGAATATTTTTTGCTAACAACAATTAAATGACAGCCATCGCTTAGCAACCTCCTAGAAACAATTCAAAAATTGTTTCTAGGCAAGTCGGTGCTTTGAAGTTCGCGCACCAACGATTCGATGCCTCTTTGCTAGCATACAAAGGCCGGTCTATACTCAGTATGAGATTAAAACAAGGGATAGGGTGTAATGAAATAAGGGGCTCAGTGCTCACTTCTGGTTGGAGGGCGACACGCGGTACACGGTGGCCTCCTCGTGCAGCGAGTGCAGCAGCGAGAGGTCGGCGCGCGCCTCGTCCGCGCCCGGGTTGTACACCGCCACGTAGCCGGTGTGGACCGACTTCCATCTGCGAAACAACAACTGTAAGTTGCGAAACAGGAACTGTCTGCTGCGAAACAGAAACTGTCAGATGCGGAATAGGAACTGTCAGCTGCGGAATAGGAACTATCAGCTGCGGAATAGGAACGGTCAGCTGCGGAATAGGAACTGTCAGCTGCGGAATATGAACGGTCAGCTGCGGAATAGGAACTGTCAGCTGCGGAATAGGAACTATCAGTTGCGGAATAGGAACGGTCAGCTGCGGAATAGGAACGGTCAGCTGCGAAGCTGCGGGCATGTTCAACTGCTCTCTACAAAATAGTTAAGCTGCATAAATCGTTTGTTTTGAAAAGAGCAACTGCTTAGCATCTTGCCGGCACTTCTCAGCAGAGCGCGGCATCTGCTTCTCAAACCCGAGGTAGTCTTGAATCGTCATAAGAGCCACAAGTTGACTTACATCAAATACATAATTTTTTTTTTTAGAACTTATATAAACTTTATCGTATCTTTTCGTTTTAACAAATGAAGTGACTGATTTGTTATTCTGTATATCTACCTATATTAGATGATGCCCGTGACTTCGTCTGCGTGGATTTATGTTCCCAAAAATACTATGGAAGTTCTTTGATATGCCGGGATATAAAAGTGAAGACGGATATACTGACCTTGCGCAGGCGAGCACGCGCTCCGTGGAGTTGCGCACGGGGAGCGCCTTAATCACCTGCGCGCCGTGCTGTATGATCGAGTCCTCGCGCAGAGCCGCCACGTGGGAGAGCACCTCGCTCTGTACAAAACAATACAGCATATTTTTGAAGAAAAACTTCTTTACGCACGCTTGACTTGGGGAGTAAGCTGGTGAATGCGTTACAAAAAATGTGATCGGACGAGGCGAACGGAAGTTGAGAGGGAGATATAAGTTAGTGAAGATAGAAAGAAAGAGAGTTACGTTTCGTATATTACTGTAGGGGCAAGAGAGATAGGTGCGAGCACAGATTTTCTTTCTCTCTTTCAATCAATAAAATCATGCTCTCTTTAAACATTTCTGTGGTGGTGTCGTGTGATGCGGGTTGTTACGTTCCCTCAATGATTGAGCGAAGCAAAGTCTGGATCATGAGTCATGCTCGTGAACGGGTTCCACCGGCGGAAATGGGGCTACTTTTCGTCTGCCCGTCTTAACATGTGTTGAATTAGGTATGCTTTTGTGGAACTCATTGTGGAAGCACTGCATACATACCATAGTAAGTATATATTGATATATTAACTTGTTTTGAAAAGAGCAACCACCGAGTTTCTTGCTGGTTCTTCTCGGCAGGAAGGATTAAAAAATTACGACTATTATTGATAGTTGTATGCAATGAGTATGAATACGTGCTAGATATTTGCGTTGCCTAGGGCAAGTCGATTGATAAACAATCTGTCTATGATAACAGAGATTTAGACTTACGACGAGAATAGAATAGAATAGAAATATTTTTTATTCAAATAAACTTTTACAAGTGCTTTTGAATAGTCGATGAATCTACCACTGGTTCGGAATGCCTTTCCTGCCGAGAAGAACCAGCAAGAAACTCGGCGGTTGCTCTTTTCAAAACCAATTTACAATACAGTAAATACTATGCTATATATGCAGTGTTTCCACAATGAGGAAAGTTCCAAAAATGCATACCGACTAACTTCTATCCTAAGATGGTTGGTCTTGTTGTCTTTGCTTCTATTTGATGCGGCTGCAACACGGGGGCCGCCGGTAGAAGCATGGCGAAAGTCGCCAGCTCTTCATCTGTTCCATCTTCAACGATAAGCTACAAATATTAAACCACAATTTTAAAAAAGAACAATAATTTATTTCGTGTATACGTAGGTATACACGAAATAAATTATACTAACCAGTGGCTCATGACAAGTCATGACTGTACCTCAGGTTCGAAAACCAGATTTTGAAAAGAGCCAGTTAAGATTCAGCAGTTGCTCTTTTCAAAGCACAAAATATGTACAAAAAAATGTAAACAAAGAAAGCAATCTCATTTAATACAAGTGTGTAAAAAATGTGCTCTCTGGTTTTGCTGTTGTAGACCAGTGCAGAAGCTTTTGAAAATGGTAAAAAGTGTAAAAAAAAAATAGGATGAAACCCACTGGAAAAGGAAGGAAGGAAATACAACAAAAATTAAAGGAAAAATAACTTACGGGCGATCTGAGGTTGGGAATTGGGGGGAGGGGGGGTTTAGGGAAAAATCGGTTTATCTCGATTTCCGGCAAACTACAAGTCCAATGGAAAAAAGTTAAATGGCAAAGTTCATCGGCAACCCATCAACTGCTCACTACTGAGCGCAGGTCTCCTCTCAGAGAAAGGTTATAGGCCATAAGTCCACCACGCTGGCGCAATGCCAATTGGCGGACTTCACACACCTTCAAGAACAAAAACGCAAACCTTGCTTCTAAACCTTGCTGAAAAGTCAGAGAGTGCGTACCCGGGATCGAACTTGCGACCCCCCGATTAGGAGAATACAGCCGACCCTCCTCTGCTATCGTGTCAGTAGTACCTGCAGCGCCGGCCAGCGCGCCACGCGGGCGGCGAGCAGCGCCTCGGCGTGTGCGGGCTCGAGCAGCGACAGCGGCGCGGCGCTGGGCGGCCGCAGCGCGCTGGTGTTGCGCCGCAGCACGAACAGCTCCGGCCGACCCTCCTCCGCTATCGTGTCAGTAGTACCTGCAGCGCCGGCCAGCGCGCCACGCGGGCGGCGAGCAGCGCCTCGGCGTGTGCGGGCTCGAGCAGCGCCTCGGCGTGTGCGGGCTCGAGCAGCGACAGCGGCGCGGCGCTGGGCGGCCGCAGCGCGCTGGTGTTGCGCCGCAGCAGGAACAGCTCCGGCCGACCCTCCTCCGCTATCGTGTCAGTAGTACCTGCAGCGCCGGCCAGCGCGCCACGCGGGCGGCGAGCAGCGCCTCGGCGTGTGCGGGCTCGAGCAGCGCCTCGGCGTGTGCGGGCTCGAGCAGCGACAGCGGCGCGGCGCTGGGCGGCCGCAGCGCGCTGGTGTTGCGCCGCAGCACGAACAGCTCCGGCCGACCCTCCTCCGCTATCGTGTCAGTAGTACCTGCAGCGCCGGCCAGCGCGCCACGCGGGCGGCGAGTAGCGCCTCGGCGTGTGCGGGCTCGAGCAGCGACAGCGGCGCGGCGCTGGGCGGCCGCAGCGCGCTGGTGTTGCGCCGCAGCACGAACAGCTCCGGCCGACCCTCCTCCGCTATCGTGTCAGTAGTACCTGCAGCGCCGGCCAGCGCGCCACGCGGGCGGCGAGCAGCGCCTCGGCGTGTGCGGGCTCGAGCAGCGCCTCGGCGTGTGCGGGCTCGAGCAGCGACAGCGGCGCGGCGCTGGGCGGCCGCAGCGCGCTGGTGTTGCGCCGCAGCAGGAACAGCTCCAGCCGACCCTCCTCCGCTATCGTGTCAGTAGTACCTGCAGCGCCGGCCAGCGCGCCACGCGGGCGGCGAGCAGCGCCTCGGCGTGTGCGGGCTCGAGCAGCGCCTCGGCGTGTGCGGGCTCGAGCAGCGACAGCGGCGCGGCGCTGGGCGGCCGCAGCGCGCTGGTGTTGCGCCGCAGCACGAACAGCTCCGGCCGACCCTCCTCCGCTATCGTGTCAGTAGTACCTGCAGCGCCGGCCAGCGCGCCACGCGGGCGGCGAGCAGCGCCTCGGCGTGTGCGGGCTCGAGCAGCGACAGCGGCGCGGCGCTGGGCGGCCGCAGCGCGCTGGTGTTGCGCCGCAGCACGAACAGCTCCGGCCGACCCTCCTCCGCTATCGTGTCAGTAGTACCTGCAGCGCCGGCCAGCGCGCCACGCGGGCGGCGAGCAGCGCCTCGGCGTGTGCGGGCTCGAGCAGCGACAGCGGCGCGGCGCTGGGCGGCCGCAGCGCGCTGGTGTTGCGCCGCAGCACGAACAGCTCCGGCCGACCCTCCTCCGCTATCGTGTCAGTAGTACCTGCAGCGCCGGCCAGCGCGCCACGCGGGCGGCGAGCAGCGCCTCGGCGTGTGCGGGCTCGAGCAGCGACAGCGGCGCGGCGCTGGGCGGCCGCAGCGCGCTGGTGTTGCGCCGCAGCAGGAACAGCTCCGGCCGACCCTCCTCCGCTATCGTGTCAGTAGTACCTGCAGCGCCGGCCAGCGCGCCACGCGGGCGGCGAGCAGCGCCTCGGCGTGTGCGGGCTCGAGCAGCGCCTCGGCGTGTGCGGGCTCGAGCAGCGACAGCGGCGCGGCGCTGGGCGGCCGCAGCGCGCTGGTGTTGCGCCGCAGCAGGAACAGCTCCGGCCGACCCTCCTCCGCTATCGTGTCAGTAGTACCTGCAGCGCCGGCCAGCGCGCCACGCAGGCGGCGAGCAGCGCCTCGGCGTGTGCGGGCTCGAGCAGCGCCTCGGCGTGTGCGGGCTCGAGCAGCGACAGCGGCGCGGCGCTGGGCGGCCGCAGCGCGCTGGTGTTGCGCCGCAGCACGAACAGCTCCGGCCGACCCTCCTCCGCTATCGTGTCAGTAGTACCTGCAGCGCCGGCCAGCGCGCCACGCGGGCGGCGAGCAGCGCCTCGGCGTGTGCGGGCTCGAGCAGCGACAGCGGCGCGGCGCTGGGCGGCCGCAGCGCGCTGGTGTTGCGCCGCAGCACGAACAGCTCCGGCCGACCCTCCTCCGCTATCGTGTCAGTAGTACCTGCAGCGCCGGCCAGCGCGCCACGCGGGCGGCGAGCAGCGCCTCGGCGTGTGCGGGCTCGAGCAGCGACAGCGGCCCGGCGCTGGGCGGCCGCAGCGCGCTGGTGTTGCGCCGCAGCACGAACAGCTCCGGCCGACCCTCCTGCGCTATCGTGTCAGTAGTACCTGCAGCGCCGGCCAGCGCGCCACGCGGGCGGCGAGCAGCGCCTCGGCGTGTGCGGGCTCGAGCAGCGACAGCGGCGCGGCGCTGGGCGGCCGCAGCGCGCTGGTGTTGCGCCGCAGCACGAACAGCTCCGGCCGACCCTCCTCCGCTATCGTGTCAGTAGTACCTGCAGCGCTGGCCAGCGCGCCACGCGGGCGGCGAGTAGCGCCTCGGCGTGTGCGGGCTCGAGCAGCGACAGCGGCGCGGCGCTGGGCGGCCGCAGCGCGCTGGTGTTGCGCCGCAGCACGAACAGCTCCGGCCGACCCTCCTCCGCTATCGTGTCAGTAGTACCTGCAGCGCCGGCCAGCGCGCCACGCGGGCGGCGAGCAGCGCCTCGGCGTGTGCGGGCTCGAGCAGCGCCTCGGCGTGTGCGGGCTCGAGCAGCGACAGCGGCGCGGCGCTGGGCGGCCGCAGCGCGCTGGTGTTGCGCCGCAGCACGAACAGCTCCGGCCGACCCTCCTCCGCTATCGTGTCAGTAGTACCTGCAGCGCCGGCCAGCGCGCCACGCGGGCGGCGAGCAGCGCCTCGGCGTGTGCGGGCTCGAGCAGCGACAGCGGCGCGGCGCTGGGCGGCCGCAGCGCGCTGGTGTTGCGCCGCAGCACGAACAGCTCCGGCCGACCCTCCTCCGCTATCGTGTCAGTAGTACCTGCAGCGCCGGCCAGCGCGCCACGCGGGCGGCGAGCAGCGCCTCGGCGTGTGCGGGCTCGAGCAGCGACAGCGGCCCGGCGCTGGGCGGCCGCAGCGCGCTGGTGTTGCGCCGCAGCACGAACAGCTCCGGCCGACCCTCCTGCGCTATCGTGTCAGTAGTACCTGCAGCGCCGGCCAGCGCGCCACGCGGGCGGCGAGCAGCGCCTCGGCGTGTGCGGGCTCGAGCAGCGACAGCGGCGCGGCGCTGGGCGGCCGCAGCGCGCTGGTGTTGCGCCGCAGCACGAACAGCTCCGGCCGACCCTCCTCCGCTATCGTGTCAGTAGTACCTGCAGCGCCGGCCAGCGCGCCACGCGGGCGGCGAGTAGCGCCTCGGCGTGTGCGGGCTCGAGCAGCGACAGCGGCGCGGCGCTGGGCGGCCGCAGCGCGCTGGTGTTGCGCCGCAGCACGAACAGCTCCGGCCGACCCTCCTCCGCTATCGTGTCAGTAGTACCTGCAGCGCCGGCCAGCGCGCCACGCGGGCGGCGAGTAGCGCCTCGGCGTGTGCGGGCTCGAGCAGCGACAGCGGCGCGGCGCTGGGCGGCCGCAGCGCGCTGGTGTTGCGCCGCAGCACGAACAGCTCCGGCCGACCCTCCTCCGCTATCGTGTCAGTAGTACCTGCAGCGCCGGCCAGCGCGCCACGCGGGCGGCGAGCAGCGCCTCGGCGTGTGCGGGCTCGAGCAGCGACAGCGGCCCGGCGCTGGGCGGCCGCAGCGCGCTGGTGTTGCGCCGCAGCACGAACAGCTCCGGCCGACCCTCCTCCGCTATCGTGTCAGTAGTACCTGCAGCGCCGGCCAGCGCGCCACGCGGGCGGCGAGCAGCGCCTCGGCGTGTGCGGGCTCGAGCAGCGACAGCGGCGCGGCGCTGGGCGGCCGCAGCGCGCTGGTGTTGCGCCGCAGCACGAACAGCTCCGGCCGACCCTCCTCCGCTATCGTGTCAGTAGTACCTGCAGCGCCGGCCAGCGCGCCACGCGGGCGGCGAGCAGCGCCTCGGCGTGTGCGGGCTCGAGCAGCGACAGCGGCGCGGCGCTGGGCGGCCGCAGCGCGCTGGTGTTGCGCCGCAGCACGAACAGCTCCGGCCGACCCTCCTCCGCTATCGTGTCAGTAGTACCTGCAGCGCCGGCCAGCGCGCCACGCGGGCGGCGAGCAGCGCCTCGGCGTGTGCGGGCTCGAGCAGCGACAGCGGCGCGGCGCTGGGCGGCCGCAGCGCGCTGGTGTTGCGCCGCAGCACGAACAGCTCCGGCCGACCCTCCTCCGCTATCGTGTCAGTAGTACCTGCAGCGCCGGCCAGCGCGCCACGCGGGCGGCGAGCAGCGCCTCGGCGTGTGCGGGCTCGAGCAGCGACAGCGGCGCGGCGCTGGGCGGCCGCAGCGCGCTGGTGTTGCGCCGCAGCACGAACAGCTCCGGCCGACCCTCCTCCGCTATCGTGTCAGTAGTACCTGCAGCGCCGGCCAGCGCGCCACGCGGGCGGCGAGCAGCGCCTCGGCGTGTGCGGGCTCGAGCAGCGACAGCGGCGCGGCGCTGGGCGGCCGCAGCGCGCTGGTGTTGCGCCGCAGCACGAACAGCTCCGGCCGACCCTCCTCCGCTATCGTGTCAGTAGTACCTGCAGCGCCGGCCAGCGCGCCACGCGGGCGGCGAGCAGCGCCTCGGCGTGTGCGGGCTCGAGCAGCGACAGCGGCGCGGCGCTGGGCGGCCGCAGCGCGCTGGTGTTGCGCCGCAGCACGAACAGCTCCGGCCGACCCTCCTCCGCTATCGTGTCAGTAGTACCTGCAGCGCCGGCCAGCGCGCCACGCGGGCGGCGAGCAGCGCCTCGGCGTGTGCGGGCTCGAGCAGCGACAGCGGCGCGGCGCTGGGCGGCCGCAGCGCGCTGGTGTTGCGCCGCAGCAGGAACAGCTCCGGCCGACCCTCCTCCGCTATCGTGTCAGTAGTACCTGCAGCGCCGGCCAGCGCGCCACGCGGGCGGCGAGCAGCGCCTCGGCGTGTGCGGGCTCGAGCAGCGACAGCGGCGCGGCGCTGGGCGGCCGCAGCGCGCTGGTGTTGCGCCGCAGCAGGAACAGCTCCGGCCGACCCTCCTCCGCTATCGTGTCGGTAGTACCTGCAGCACTGGCCAGCGCGCCACGCGGGCGGCGAGCAGCGCCTCGGCGTGTGCGGGCTCGAGCAGCGACAGCGGCGCGGCGCTGGGCGGCCGCAGCGCGCTGGTGTTGCGCCGCAGCAGGAACAGCTCCGGCCGACCCTCCTCCGCTATCGTGTCGGTAGTACCTGCAGCGCCGGCCAGCGCGCCACGCGGGCGGCGAGCAGCGCCTCGGCGTGTGCGGGCTCGAGCAGCGACAGCGGCGCGGCGCTGGGCGGCCGCAGCGCGCTGGTGTTGTGCCGCAGCAGGAACAGCTCCGGCCGACCCTCCTCCGCTATCGTGTCGGTAGTACCTGCAGCGCCGGCCAGCGCGCCACGCGGGCGGCGAGCAGCGCCTCGGCGTGTGCGGGCTCGAGCAGCGACAGCGGCGCGGCGCTGGGCGGCCGCAGCGCGCTGGTGTTGCGCCGCAGCACGAACAGCTCCGGCCGACCCTCCTCCGCTATCGTGTCAGTAGTACCTGCAGCGCCGGCCAGCGCGCCACGCGGGCGGCGAGCAGCGCCTCGGCGTGTGCGGGCTCGAGCAGCGACAGCGGCGCGGCGCTGGGCGGCCGCAGCGCGCTGGTGTTGCGCCGCAGCACGAACAGCTCCGGCCGACCCTCCTGCGCTATCGTGTCAGTAGTACCTGCAGCGCCGGCCAGCGCGCCACGCGGGCGGCGAGCAGCGCCTCGGCGTGTGCGGGCTCGAGCAGCGACAGCGGCGCGGCGCTGGGCGGCCGCAGCGCGCTGGTGTTGCGCCGCAGCAGGAACAGCTCCGGCCGACCCTCCTCCGCTATCGTGTCAGTAGTACCTGCAGCGCCGGCCAGCGCGCCACGCGGGCGGCGAGCAGCGCCTCGGCGTGTGCGGGCTCGAGCAGCGACAGCGGCGCGGCGCTGGGCGGCCGCAGCGCGCTGGTGTTGCGCCGCAGCAGGAACAGCTCCGGCCGACCCTCCTCCGCTATCGTGTCAGTAGTACCTGCAGCGCCGGCCAGCGCGCCACGCGGGCGGCGAGCAGCGCCTCGGCGTGTGCGGGCTCGAGCAGCGACAGCGGCGCGGCGCTGGGCGGCCGCAGCGCGCTGGTGTTGCGCCGCAGCACGAACAGCTCCGGCCGACCCTCCTCCGCTATCGTGTCAGTAGTACCTGCAGCGCCGGCCAGCGCGCCACGCGGGCGGCGAGCAGCGCCTCGGCGTGTGCGGGCTCGAGCAGCGACAGCGGCGCGGCGCTGGGCGGCCGCAGCGCGCTGGTGTTGCGCCGCAGCACGAACAGCTCCGGCCGACCCTCCTCCGCTATCGTGTCAGTAGTACCTGCAGCGCCGGCCAGCGCGCCACGCGGGCGGCGAGCAGCGCCTCGGCGTGTGCGGGCTCGAGCAGCGACAGCGGCGCGGCGCTGGGCGGCCGCAGCGCGCTGGTGTTGCGCCGCAGCACGAACAGCTCCGGCCGACCCTCCTCCGCTATCGTGTCAGTAGTACCTGCAGCGCCGGCCAGCGCGCCACGCGGGCGGCGAGCAGCGCCTCGGCGTGTGCGGGCTCGAGCAGCGACAGCGGCGCGGCGCTGGGCGGCCGCAGCGCGCTGGTGTTGCGCCGCAGCACGAACAGCTCCGGCCGACCCTCCTCCGCTATCGTGTCAGTAGTACCTGCAGCGCCGGCCAGCGCGCCACGCGGGCGGCGAGCAGCGCCTCGGCGTGTGCGGGCTCGAGCAGCGACAGCGGCGCGGCGCTGGGCGGCCGCAGCGCGCTGGTGTTGCGCCGCAGCACGAACAGCTCCGGCCGACCCTCCTCCGCTATCGTGTCAGTAGTACCTGCAGCGCCGGCCAGCGCGCCACGCGGGCGGCGAGCAGCGCCTCGGCGTGTGCGGGCTCGAGCAGCGACAGCGGCGCGGCGCTGGGCGGCCGCAGCGCGCTGGTGTTGCGCCGCAGCACGAACAGCTCCGGCCGACCCTCCTCCGCTATCGTGTCAGTAGTACCTGCAGCGCCGGCCAGCGCGCCACGCGGGCGGCGAGCAGCGCCTCGGCGTGTGCGGGCTCGAGCAGCGACAGCGGCGCGGCGCTGGGCGGCCGCAGCGCGCTGGTGTTGCGCCGCAGCACGAACAGCTCCGGCCGACCCTCCTCCGCTATCGTGTCAGTAGTACCTGCAGCGCCGGCCAGCGCGCCACGCGGGCGGCGAGCAGCGCCTCGGCGTGTGCGGGCTCGAGCAGCGACAGCGGCGCGGCGCTGGGCGGCCGCAGCGCGCTGGTGTTGCGCCGCAGCACGAACAGCTCCGGCCGACCCTCCTCCGCTATCGTGTCAGTAGTACCTGCAGCGCCGGCCAGCGCGCCACGCGGGCGGCGAGCAGCGCCTCGGCGTGTGCGGGCTCGAGCAGCGACAGCGGCGCGGCGCTGGGCGGCCGCAGCGCGCTGGTGTTGCGCCGCAGCACGAACAGCTCCGGCCGACCCTCCTCCGCTATCGTGTCAGTAGTACCTGCAGCGCCGGCCAGCGCGCCACGCGGGCGGCGAGCAGCGCCTCGGCGTGTGCGGGCTCGAGCAGCGACAGCGGCGCGGCGCTGGGCGGCCGCAGCGCGCTGGTGTTGCGCCGCAGCACGAACAGCTCCGGCCGACCCTCCTCCGCTATCGTGTCAGTAGTACCTGCAGCGCCGGCCAGCGCGCCACGCGGGCGGCGAGCAGCGCCTCGGCGTGTGCGGGCTCGAGCAGCGACAGCGGCGCGGCGCTGGGCGGCCGCAGCGCGCTGGTGTTGCGCCGCAGCACGAACAGCTCCGGCCGACCCTCCTCCGCTATCGTGTCAGTAGTACCTGCAGCGCCGGCCAGCGCGCCACGCGGGCGGCGAGCAGCGCCTCGGCGTGTGCGGGCTCGAGCAGCGACAGCGGCGCGGCGCTGGGCGGCCGCAGCGCGCTGGTGTTGCGCCGCAGCACGAACAGCTCCGGCCGACCCTCCTCCGCTATCGTGTCAGTAGTACCTGCAGCGCCGGCCAGCGCGCCACGCGGGCGGCGAGCAGCGCCTCGGCGTGTGCGGGCTCGAGCAGCGACAGCGGCGCGGCGCTGGGCGGCCGCAGCGCGCTGGTGTTGCGCCGCAGCACGAACAGCTCCGGCCGACCCTCCTCCGCTATCGTGTCAGTAGTACCTGCAGCGCCGGCCAGCGCGCCACGCGGGCGGCGAGCAGCGCCTCGGCGTGTGCGGGCTCGAGCAGCGACAGCGGCGCGGCGCTGGGCGGCCGCAGCGCGCTGGTGTTGCGCCGCAGCACGAACAGCTCCGGCCGACCCTCCTCCGCTATCGTGTCAGTAGTACCTGCAGCGCCGGCCAGCGCGCCACGCGGGCGGCGAGCAGCGCCTCGGCGTGTGCGGGCTCGAGCAGCGCCTCGGCGTGTGCGGGCTCGAGCAGCGACAGCGGCGCGGCGCTGGGCGGCCGCAGCGCGCTGGTGTTGCGCCGCAGCACGAACAGCTCCGGCCGACCCTCGTCTGCTATCGTGAACACCGTCTCACCTGTGAAAAAAATCATCATCATCAGCAGCAGCAGCAACCCAACAACGGCTCACTACTGAGCGCAGGTCTCCCTCTCAGGGAAGGGTTATAGGCCATAGTCCACCAAGCTGGCCAAATCCAAATAGGCAGACTTCACACACCTTCAAGAATATTATGGAGACCTTTGTCCAGCATAGTGGACGTAAATCTTTGTATCAACCTTTAGTTCTTGTTGTGCAATAAAGAATATTCTATTCTAAGAAGAGGAGTTCTCTAGTTACCCGCTGGTGCGCCCAGTGCGCCAGCAGGCCGTCGAGCGCGGGCTGGTCGCGCGTGGCGCGGTGCTGCCAGAACGCGTACTGCGTGTGCACGGCGGCCGGCGCGCTGCCCTGCCCAACCAGCGGCAGCTCCTCCGGGAACGAGCTGTTCACGAGCAGCGAACGCGCATGCCGCAGCCTGGGGGGACCAACATGCAGCCTTTTAGACATAGAATCAACGCCATCTCTCGTCACATGTTAGAAAGGGGGTCGTGGGGTTCATTCGCCGATCGATCAATGGCCGAACCATGGGCCGGCCCAGGGTATTTGACTATAATTAACAATATCGTTTCATTTGATGTCATCCTTAAAGAATATTATCTAAAAACATTATTCCGGACAAAACTAAAAAATAAAGTTTTATTTAATTAGGAAACATTAAATAAAATTGCTATAATTCCGGCCATGGTCACGTGATAGAAAACGTTCCGTGATCTCGAATGACGTCACAGTCCACACCACCTATGGGCTGTGGAATTGTCATTGTTTGAAATGTGAACTGTGACGTCATGAGAGCAAATGGAACGTTTCGGCGGCAACTTATTTTTTTGAATTTATTTCTCGACTAGATCATGCGCGCGACTTCGTCCGCGTGGATTAAGATTTTTAATTCCCGCAGAAACTGTAATTTTCCGGGATATAAAGTAGCCTATGTGTTAATCCCGGGTATGAGCTATCTCCATTCCAAATTTCAGCCAAATCGGTTCATTCTTTGTGGCGTGAAAGAGTAAGAAACATCCATCCATCCATCCATACATCCATCCTCACAAACTTTCGCATTTATAATATTAATAGGATTTTTATGAAAAATACTGAAAATTATGCCGAAATATACGTTTTGTTAGCTTCAGCATAGCATTATTAACAATTTAAGATGATTTTCTAAAAGTAGTCAAATACCCTATTATTGGGTTTGGTAGAAAATTTTATATTTTGCTCTTTTATGATTTACATACCAAAACGAACAATCCATAAACTTTGAAACTTATTTTAATATTTCTACAGTTTATTTATATAATTATTATTGCGTTGTATTTAAAAAATAAATCATGAATACTGAGTAAAAGTAGTACTTAAATGATTGGCACTGGTAATACTAAATGCACATTACATATTATTCTTTAGGGTAACCATGAATTATGTGGATCAAAGATTTTTCTAGTCTTTTCGTAGAAGTAGTTATGTAGATACGTAACGTATAGTAAATTAAATAAACTAAAAAAATATTTAATCAAAGTAAATCACATAAATATTATTTACTTAGAAAGTCGCTTCTCTCAAGTTATAATATTTTAAGTTATTTAGGTGAAAATTAGGAGATTTATTGGAGTTTAGTAAAATACGTAATGTCATTTTATTGAATCTAATTAAATGTCGGAGTATACAAGCAAATTGTCCTGTGTTCTGTTTTATCATGGTCACTAGTAATTAGAAAGGGACACACTACCAACGGGAGCCCTCTCACGCGGACCGGTTTTTTCGCCATAGAAGTCCATGGAAGTTCTAGCCCATATGCCTGTCTCGGCCTGTCTATTATTTTCCATAGAGTAGGTATTCGAGACACTTGTAACCAGTGTTGCCAGAATGTTACTTTTGTAAGTGTAACATTTTACGTTACTTTTGACTCTGTCACGTCACAGACCAGGAACAACCAGTCACGTTACCTCCACTCAAAATGTTACTTCATAATTTTTTTTTCCTACAAACAAAAAATAATCGAGAAAACAGAATGCATCCAAGGCGAGGCGACAGTATGTAATAATTATACCGACTTTAAGGGTGGAACTACATTTGTGAGGATCGTTTCGGATTTCGCCCATACAAAACTGTCAAATTCCATAGAAATGTGTACGGATCAAATCGGCTTTTCGATGCGTACACGAATGTATGGAAAATGACAGTTTTGTATAGGCAAAATCCGAACCGATCCTCACAAATGTGGTTCCACCCTTAATCAGACAGCAGGTGATCTGTGGCATCTGTGGTCAAAAACAAGTTTTAGGTTATGTTGTTTTTGTTCTTACTAATTTCATTTAATTAAAAATATTTATTATATCTGTTTACAATCCTGAAAAACATAGTGAATAGTTTTCTCCTCTGCTATATCTCGTAGCAAAATGTCTAAGTCAGTAGCTCGATTGAAATCTATGAAAAAAGTGGCCGACAAAATAGACCATTCATCGAAGCTAAGAACCGATATTCCTGCCGGAATGGCTGCGCCTGGCCCGCCTCTGGGTCCTATGCTTGGTCAGGTATAAAGCGATCTCCATTTGTCACACTTAATATTAAAGAAGACGAAAGTTTGCGTGTGTATGTACACACACAAACATGTGTATCTTTGTTACCCTTTCACGCAAAAACTACTGAACGGATTTGGCTGAAATTTGGATTGGAGATAGATTATACCCTGGATTGACACATAGGCTACATTTTATCCCGAAAAATTAAAGGGTTTCCACAGGAATCAAGAAATTTTAATTCACGCGAACCAAGTCGCAGGCATCAGCTAGTAATTAATATTCCAACAATGTTTTGTCCTAAGTTGCCATAAGCAGAACACTAACATTTTTGGAGGCTAAGACAAAAAAGGAAGAATTTCCCGTCATGGCACTTGTTGCCTTCGTTTATTACACACATTATTACAGCGTTCCATTCTAACTTGGGCCAGGTAGCGGATAAACGAAGGAGTTAAACTATTAGTTCGGGGGTTCGAATGCTGACCAGATTATTATTTTTTATTATATTTACTTTTATTTTTAAAATGAACTTCATTCCAAAAGAGTTTCCACGACACTAATGCATTTATTTTAAAGTAGTCAATCTAATTATCAATTAAAACTATATGATACCTATGTATATGATTCTGAACAATCAATTCTCGGATATCTCACTAAAAATAATAGAATAGAATAGAATAGAAATGTTTTTTATTCAAATAAACTTTTTCAAGTACTTTTGAACCGTCAATGAGTCTACCACTGGTTCGGAATGCCGTTCCTGCCAAGAAGAACCAGCAAGAAACTCGGCAGTTGCTGTTTTCAAAATACTTTTACAATATACTTAATAGATATTATTCTATGTATGCAGAGTTTCCACAATGAGGGGAAGTTCCACAAAAGCATACGTAATTATTTCTAATTATAATTCAACACATGTCAAGACGGGCAGACAGAAAGTAGCCCCATTGCTGCTGGTGGAACCCGTTCACGAGCATGACGCATGACCCAGCCATTGCTTCGCTCAACCATATTTGAGGGAACGTAACAACCCGCATCACATGACTAATACAACACGATAATGATTTTTAATTGGTATTTGTTTCAGCGTAACATCAATGTAGCAGCATTTTGCAAGGACTTCAATGAGCGCACAGTGAACATAAAGCCTGGCATTCCTCTGCCGACCCGCGTGAAAGTGAACCCAGACAGGTCGTACCAAATTGTTATACATCAACCCCCTGCGTCATACTTCTTGAAACAAGCAGCTGGGATCAATCGGGGGGCTATGGAACCAGGTTAGGTATTACTTTTATTCAACTAGTACTATTTTGATGCATTGATTTTATAATATGTTACCCTCCCTTTGGAATATTGTTTCAAACATAAATGTTGTTTTCAAACATAAAACAGCAGGCAGAATCTGCTTTGCAGCGGTGCAATTGTCTAAAGTCATTCCATTGATCATAATCTTTTTCGATGACATTAGCATCAAAGTAAAATAAACCATAACATTATTGAATTAGAGCTCAATTTCGTGTATGCATTCTTATACATTTATGTATGTATGATATGCTCCTTAACGCTCCATATTAAAATCGGTTGTGCTGAATTTGTGACTTTAAATCAATACAATCAAGAATTATTTTACTTTGACGCTAATGTCATCGAATACGATCAATGGAATAAATTTTAGACAATTGTTGCACTGATCTGGCAACAAGTTACTAATAGACACACACTACAACATGGTATAAGACTGTAAAATGTGAAAGCAACTCTGCCTTACGTTATTGAACCAATTTTGTCAAATCTTCAATTTATCATAGTATCCTAAGAAAACAGGGTAGCTAGGTTTTTACGGTTTTTTATCCTGAAAAAAAAAATTACCAAATTGTCTGTCCACTGAAAAATTTTTGGGCAAAAGTTTTTATATTTCCTTATAACCTGTAGATATAAATTACTGAATGTTGTGTGATAAAAAAATATTTTTAAAAAACCACCTTCAAACGCACATGCCACTACAAATTATATAATTTATTGTTGATTTTTTTAAAAACCTGGGAAGTATAACCCTTTGCAAATATAAAAACAATTTTCCAAATCGGTACAGGCGTCTTCGAGTAATCAGTGAACAAGTAACATTAAAAAAAAAGAGATACTGATGAATTGAGAACCTCCTCCTTTTTTGAAGTCGGTTAGAAAGAAATAAACTGTAACTTTGCCATTTCTGATGTAAACCTCACTTGATTAAATATTCTTGAACAAAGCTAATTAAATATAGCCTCAATAGCCCAACAGTTAAAGGTGCGGACTGAAAACTGAAAGGTTGCAGGTTTGAATCCCACGGGTTGCACTATTGTCGTACCCACTCCTAGCACAAGCTTTCCGCTTGGTTAGAGGGGATATTAGTCAAATTCAATTTGACAAATATTCTTTTATAAAAATAAAAAAAAAAAATAAAAAAAAAAATTAACTTTTATTCCAGTAAGAGAAACTAGTGGCAAAATAACATTGAAACATTTATATGAAATAGCCAAAATAAAGTCTCAGGACCCAACCCTGGAGTGGAAACCCTTGAAGGAGATCTGCACAATGCTTATAGCTACAGCCAGAACATGTGGTATTGAAGTTGTAAAGGAACTTGATCCAAAGGTAAGAACTATGGATATCTCAATAGCCCAACAGTTAAAGGTGTGGAATGAAAATTGAAAGGTCGCAGGTTCAATCCCCACCTCATGCACTATTGCCATACCCAATCCTAACAAGCTTACGGCTTATTTGGACGGTTTAAAAAGCACCACTCACTGCACGGCACGGGACGGCAGGGGATTTTTATGCGACGAACAGTAATGTACCTTAATAGTAAGACAATAAAATTGAAAATTCAATGAGGGTCATCGTAGGTTTCGTAGGCATCGTGTTTTTGTACCTATGATGACCATAATTGAAATTTAAAGTTTATGATTATACTAATAAGGTATAAAATATAAAAAGTTGCCTGTCTGTCGGTATTTTACAGAATATATTTCGGAGAGTGTGCTCAAGAACTATTTGAACTAGTTCCTCCATCACCCTTCTACCATCGAACCGCAAGGCATCGCTCGAATCTGCACCGCTACGTGGTCGAAATTCCGCGATCCCGCACTAAGCGTTTTGCTTCCTCGTTCCTAATACGCACCGCTAAAATTTGGAATGCCCTTCCGGCTTCCGTTTTTCCAACTGACTATAACTTGGGTACCTTTAAATCAAGAGTGAATAGGCATCTTCTAGGCAAGCGCGCTCCATCTTAGGCTGCATCTTCACTTACCATCAGGTGAGATTGCAGTCAAGCGCTGGTCTATATATTTAAAAAAAAAAAAAAGTAGTAGTGTAGTATAAATATAAAATTAGTGATATATTGTATCTACTTTTTCAATCAGTATTAATTAGCAACTGCTAGCGAGTAGCGACATCTACTTTTTCCAAAACCCCATGTTACAATGGAGCTCTTTAGGAGAGATGCCACATTGCTTTTTACTATTGCCCGGAATAGGCCCTGTCTGCCTCGGAATATACGTATTTAAAAATTTATTCAGATATTTCCTTAAGGGCCAGTTTTTTGATCCGTAGTAATAGTAGAGTTGACCATTTGTCAAATTGACTATAGTTAAGACACTAACTAATGGTTAAACCAAAGTTTCGTTTTTTGATCGTCATTTTAACTATAGTAAGTATTAACCAATGGTTAAAGTATTGCCATTGCTATTAACATTGACTTACCTAGGGTAAAGTCATTTTTCGTAGGGAGTCGTTATTTTCTTATGGGAATATTTGTAGATCCGATTGCATTTTGGTCATTTGTCGTGACATTTATGTCAAATTCGTGTGAATTTTGTTTTGTGTGAATCAATTGTGCAGATAAATACATAGTATATGATTCTAAGCGAAACTACCATGTTTGAGAGTAGTTTTTAACTTTTAATCATAATTTAATTCGATTTATAAAGATCGTAAACATTTTATTTATAGATTCCTCCTCATAAACTTTCACATTAATTTATTATATTAGTAGGAAAGGAAGATACTCAATTATTTTGTGTATAGGCAAAACCTATCTACTTATGGATTACCCAATAATCACAAGCAAAAAAAAACTGATTATGCATGTAACCAACAAAAAGATGCAGCCTGGCGATCTCTGGCCGATAATTTCAATTCCGACACAGTTAGATATCGAACTATAAAACAACTACAATTTAACAACATGAATAAACTCAGTAGCAAGGAAGTTTGATAAATCATCCCAATGCTCCAGCGGCGAGTTACGTGGTTATTAACATTAGGGCTTAGGTCTTAGGTCTTAGATCTTCTCATCAGGACTACGTAGTATAACTAACCGACCGTAACTAGTTCATCTTAAGATGAACTCTCCGACATGTTAAAGTATCGGGTTATTTTTAAATTCATCATTAAATGGGCCAAAACACTGAATTTATCCCAATTTCAACAAATTGAGAAAAGACAAAAACTAATAATATTATCTTGCGTCGAGGACAGATGGTCAATGGACCCAAATAAAACAAAAGAACAGATGTTCTTCCAAAAGTTAACTATTCGTTACTTGCTAAACCCTCGAGACTGCTGTGGTTAAATATTTTAACTATTTGTTACTTTTTCAACCATTAGTTAAGCTAACTATGAGTCAAAAAACGTATTTTATAGAAATTTAACAATTTGTTGCAATTTTTAACTAATGGTCGCCTTAACTACGGATCAAAAAACTGGCCCTAAGTGTAGGTTAACACTTTAATTAAAAATATACAGAATGTCGTGACGTTAGTCGGCTACACGTTTTTCCGAAATGTTTTTTTCGTTTAACTTTTAAGCTATTGCATAGCTTTATCGCGGGCTTTGAACTAGGACAAACAGTTTTAGCGCGGCGACCGAATCAAGAAATTCCGTAACGAAAAAAAACCTAACACCGTCGTTCAGTAAGCGTTCAACATTTTAGAGGTTCTCAAGTAGCTCTATTTGGCGCAGTGGGCGAGAGGACGCTTTCTTTACCGTATGGTGTATGATGTCGCAGGTTCGAATCTCACTCGCGAAGTAGTGACAGTTCGCTTTTCGTGTTTGTTTGTTTTTTAATTATTTTTTTTGCATAATTTTTATCATGCAATAAAAAAATATTGCATAAATATTATAATTGCATAAGTTGATAAAAAAATGCTACGCAAAAGCTTTACCGCGGCAGTCCCTGAGTGCCACTTAATTTTTTTTTCATAAATTAACATTGGTAAAAATAAGATGGTTAGCAAGCGTGATTCGTTGAGGAAAAATCTTTTCCAAAATTCCTTATTTTCAGGAATATGGTGAGTTTCTGAGTCAAAGGAAAGCTATTGTGGAGGAACAGAAAAAGCTATTGCAAGAGAAAAGAGAAGCCAAAATGTTACGAACTGCTTAAAATCATAAAAATGTACCTATTTAGATTAGAATAGAATATTATGTAAATAAATTAAAAGATTATACCTACCTAAGATTTCTTTGATGGTTTTTGCTATAGCAGTGGACAGTGGTTGTAGAAGGCTCTAGGTGTTTCTAAAACAGACCCTAAGGTGAGGCAGATAGGCCCATAAACTGGCTGTGGTATAAGTATAAGGGTCTGCAAACGCTGTGCTTTCTGGGGTGGGGTTGCCACCCCAGCACCTTGGGACCCCAACAAATATAAGTTCTATGAACTATTAACATAGTTTGAATACTATTTAAACTACAGTTTTTGCAATCCACGAAGGCGAGTGAGCTTTACTCGTGGTTACTTCGTGTACATGCACATTGCATAACTACGCGTGCCTGTCAAAGCCTAGGTGGGAGCGGGCAGGCGCGAGCATTGCGCTCGCTCACACTTATACAGATACGACACACACACAACCATAAGTCAGTCGCCCTCGTGAATTGCAAGAACTATACCACATTTTCGAAGAGCTGATGGTCATTGGGGTCCCAAGGTGTTGGAGTGGCGACCCGCACCGGGAAACGCAGTGTTGGCAGGCTTCCCACCAGGTGGACCGACGACATTAAACGAGTCGCAGGGAGCTGCTGGATCCAAGCGGCGCAAGACCGAAGCCTGTGGAAGTCCATGCAGGAGACCTTTGTCCAGCAGTGGACGTCTATAGGTTGATAAAGAAGAAGAAGAAGATACCACATTTATTGCAGGTACTAAAACTAACAATAAAACAATATAAAAAGTTAAGAAAGGAAACATATATTTGAACAAAACAGACAATTTTATTTGTATAACTTAAAAATAACTTCTACATCATAAGTAAGTATCCTACTAAGTAGGTAAGAATTAAAAATGTTACAGAATTAATCAAATCACAACACCCAATAAACTTCTTTTATACATTAACAAATTAGCACCTACAATGTAACTAGCTAATTTTCTATACATAATGAACTTTCTGGGTATTGGCTATTGAATATCATTATTATTTTATTTTAAACTGGACCGCACAGAAAAATGGTCTGTTAGAAAATCTTCAAAATGAAAAACTACGCATTTTACATTTATTAAAAATAAAAAGCTTGAATTCATGTTTTTTTTTATTTTCATTTAAGCACATTAAAATATTCTTTAATTTAGTCTTTATTTAATTAAGCTAGTTCAGGTACTTTTGAAGATATTGAAGATTTTCTAACGGACCCTTTTTCTTTGCGGTCCAGTTTATAAGCTAAATAGGATTGTTGTACTACGTATTTGTACAGCATTTGCAAAAGAATACACCATTTCAGCCAGTCGGTATATAAGTAGTTGTGTGAAATATCTTATAATATTGGCTAACCAAAACAAAAAAAAAAAAATAGTATACTACATCCTTTGCCCATTCGTTTTGGTAAATTCAAACTTTAATGTTATTTCTTCATTTATATAATATATTTTTATTAGTTTAACGTAATAATTATGACACAGGCATTTACACCTTATTTACTGGCCCTTACAAATTAATATTTTATAATAATAATATAAGTAGAAATATAGGCCGACATAACCTTTTAATAACCCATAATAATAATAATAATTGTTAGACTAACACCTTTTTCAAAATGAACGTGGTAAAAATTACCAGCGTTATTTGCGTTTCAAAAACAAATCGTGCCTACATTGTGAACGTGAGGCAGGAAAAAACAACTTTGTAATACCAAGATATTTCTGGTGTTGCATTTCTTTCGCAATCCATGCATGGCGTTGGTTTTGTTCGGGCCTCAAATAAAGTCGGTAATTTTTTCCACGTGCATTTTGAAAAAAGGTAGTTTAGTGATTTTTTCTAAAGTAGGTTAGTTTTACGTTAGAACACATCTATTATCCTATATTTTATCACATCACCCAGTCTGTTGAGAAGATCTAAGATAAGCTTAAATAAGGCCAGTTTTAATAAAATCTCCTTTTTAAGAACCATCATCAAAATGCAGGGCCGGAGCTATAGAGGGGTTCTGGGTGCGTGAGTAATTTTGACTATGGACACGCCAATATAAACCAATAGGAGTATTTTGATGGCAATCAAGCCTTAATTACAGATTCTGTTAAAGCTGGCTAAAAAATACAAAATGAAGTAGTTACCTATCTAGTCTTAAGTAAGTATAAAAATAATTCTCTATAATTCTGTTATGTGAAGAGACTATCCTACTCATACGAGTACAATATTAAATAAAGGAATATAAAAAATAAAACTTTCAACATGTTAACACAAGATTCATAACATAAATCATAAGTAACTAGTCTTAACTAAAAGGTTCTTTAGGCTACTTTTCTAGTTCTTAACGTCGATATTTTTTATGATACAAATTACAGTTACATTCTTACATAGTTATCTCTAACATAAAACTCCTACTTAAAGCTGAAGTAAAGCGTGAAGTATCTTTCACAATAGTTAAAAATCGCATAGTTTCAATAAGGAACAGAATATCACTGAATTTATTTTTTCATGAGGTACTTACTTGAATTGAATTTTTTAATTACTTATTTAAAAATAACTTGTCAAAAGTTTTATCAAAAAAATGATACACACAACAAAACACAAAGTGAATTATTATATTTTTGGCAGTATATAATATTATAAAACAGAGTCCTTCCGCCGAGTTTGCATAAACGTGCACGCTCGCGCTATGGTATTTCATCCCGTTTTGACCCATGTCCTGATTTTGTGAGAATGTTAAGGTGTATATTCTAATCAAGTCAAAATTGGGTAAGCTACTTGGACGAGTTCTGTCTCGTCCAAGGGTAAGCTATGAAGTCGGCAAAACTACAGCTACTCGAGGGCTTTCATAGCGTATAATTTACACTCCGAGTTTTTTGCTGGTTCTTCTTGGCAGGAAGGGCATTCCGAACCAGTGGTAGATTCATCGACTATTCAAAAGCACTTGTAAAAGTTTATTTGAATAAAAATTATTTCTATTCTATTCTATACTTACTAAATCTTTGATAAATTATACACCTTAACTTATTCGCAAAATCAGGATCCCCATTAGAGAAAATCCTTACAATGGTTTTGGAATTAGTGCGCACAAAGTTATATTGGATAAATTAAGAAAATTTTACGTATACAAATAGGTTTTAAATAGTTACAACACGAATTTAGTCTGTACAAAACCTACTAGTGCGAATCCGAAGAGGGTCGCTCGGTATAAACACACAAACTACTTTGAACAACTTTGAAATAATTATGTAGACTGTAGAATGACCCCCCCTCTGGTCACATTACTGGGTTAGGTAAATATAAAATGGGCTGATTAGACCGATTTTAAAAATTCACGCTTTGAGGCAATCGATTAAACGCCAAACTAGCGCGCGACAACTAATTTCACGGTGCACTTGTGCCAAATTATTCATATCCATGCAAACACTGTTATAAGAGATCAAATTAGTACTTACCTACTTATCGATTTTACCAAAAATACCGAAGTAGAACATTGAACTTTGTTCAGAGTTTAATTTGCTATTTTGAATGAACATGCGTAAGTTCTAAACTAATAAATTTTCTCATCCACGGGATCGTCCATTTAATCACGTGAGACTCGAAAGGGGGGAGGGGGGTTCGGAAAAAATCACGAAATATCGCAATGGGGAGGGGGAGGGGGAGGGGGGGGTAGTGACTAGTGAGACATCACGTGTTTTATCTTTTCGTTGAAAGCGCGATTTCTAAATTATTTCTCTTAAAGATAATATTCTGAAAAATTTAAAGATTAATTTGCACCAAAAATACATGTGATTTTGGGAGGGGGTTAGTCTAAAACCTCACCAAGTATCACCAGAGGGGAGGGGGGTGAGGGCCAAAAGTTGATAAAAACATCACGTGATTAGCGGACGTCCCCCAAGTGCCAATATAACCAACACCGATTAAATTTCAACCAAGAAGTAAAGTTGATGTTCTGATAGTTTTTGCATTAAATATCTGTCACAACATTAAAATTAGTTGTTTAAACGTTACTTGGTGTTGGTGAAATTCGCACTAAATCATATCAAGGTAAAAATATAAATGAATCGCTTGAAATAAGCCTTTTTCAAGTTAAATACAACATTCAATTAATAATGCATAGGCTTTGTACTGTAAAATCAGTTTTGTACTTTGAATCTGGTGAGCTTTTTAATTTATTCCTCGGGTTTTTAAAAATTAACTTTAGAGCGATGTCATACGGCACGGTTTTGTTTTTCAGATTTTTACTAGGTGTTTAATAACTGCTCTTACTCTACTTAGACTCAAAACAGAGGTGTGATTGTCTACAAGTTGCCGATGAAAATCGTATACATTTGTTAGCATAAACTTACGATTTCATTTGTCAAACGACTAATTCCAATTGTATATGGGGTTCTCTATGCTTTACGATGTGATCGTTATTTTTTATACGGTAATGATTTTTTTAAAATTATTATGTTAGCTCGCAAAACTACATTATTTTTGTATGTGACGTAATTAAAATTGAGTTTCAGTAATGCTAGTGCATAAGAAAACGCATTTTTTTATGATAAAGTTTATAAACGATCGGTCACTTTCAGCTCTTCATTGGCTCGCCAGTTTTACACAATTAGAATTTGGTTTTTACGATCAATGACTATCGTATATATTATCCATCCATGAACATAAGTAACAATCGCACCTCTGATTCTCAACTCAAAACAATGTCTTTCTAAAACCTCCATGTATATAGGTTATTTGTTTATTATAAGATAAGTATCTCATTTAAAGAGTTTATGAATCGATTCCATCCATATACTTAGGTATTACATTCCATAAAAAATCAAAAGCAACATGCATCACCACAATCAAAATATATGGTGATATTAAACAGTCACATTGACAAAAATATATTGACAATCGTAAATAATTTCAAGTGCGTTCAAAATATTGGAAGGAATGCATTAACACATAAATATTTATAAATAAACTTGGCAGATCCATAGCATCGCGTTTTGTTGCCACAATAAACATTATTTACATATTGTATGCATGTGGTAAACAATCACAGAACAACCTATCGAACATCACAAAATAAAATTATTACACACTAATTTTAGTTAAGATAGTTTAATCAAGTTATGTGTAATGCTCTATTTTTCCAAAGAGAACG
Source organism: Oeneis ivallda (assembly GCA_029955525.1). Lineage (NCBI taxonomy): Eukaryota > Metazoa > Arthropoda > Insecta > Lepidoptera > Nymphalidae > Oeneis > Oeneis ivallda. The sequence continues at coordinate 18,873,133 of JARPMR010000024.1, read as the reverse complement.
TTGTAAAAAGGGTAGCAATACATTTTCACCTTACACAGTCAACATATATACTATATAGCAATCCGCGATCAAAATCACATTTTACTCCTATGTAGGGCAGATTGTGTTACATATATGGACTTTATCAGTGTGGACATACCACCATCAGCCCTAAGTTGGAGCTGACCTACAATAAATTACGTCATAAATGATTCTGGCGTTAGATATGCTAGCCACTATGATACATGAGACAGCTATCATAGGCCAGAATTGTTTTATTCTGGGGCAAATTGTGATCTGTGGAGTGTTAAGTAATCTGTGAACGTGATTGGGGATTTGGATCTAGATTGTCTATGCAAGGCAGGCCATAAAGATTTGTGCACAACCAAATAGTTAATACCTACATTTGTGCGGTCTTAACATAGACTTTTCAGCAAAGAAAACTGTAAAAAGGAATGCACTAGGTGTCAGTTTTCTGTACACCCAATGTCCACCATTTATAAAATGATATTAATAAAAAATCTACATAAAGTAGGAAATTGGACATAGCTGTGGTCTCGTTCTTGTACAGAAAGTACATGCGTATAATATTATAGTAGGAAAATATAGGAGAAAATCTTTAACTTAAGTACATGAAGTAGAATTTATGTAACGCTTGAAAGATGTTGAATATTTAGACAATTTACATCGCAGAAAATAGTTTATATATTATATATCTACCTACTTAATCTAATAATATTTCTTCTAATTGAAATTCGTCATAAGAAATTTTGAGCTAAAGTTCTAGGCTAAAGTTCTAGGCCAAAGTTCGGCCAAATTGGCAATCCTAGTATTCGAAATCGAATTTGAATATCGTCAAAACTAAAAAGATAGCCTCAGTAATATTTTTTCTGAGCTCATAAGCTTTGGCCAATTTAAATTGCTAATAACAATTAATTTGCACTAATTTTAGTTAAAAAAATGTTTTTTTTTGGTATGGTTTTTCAGATAAAAGTTATAGTTGCGCAATATAGTTGACATAATATAGAACAATACCAGGGGGCAAATAACAAATTTAACAACACTCATTGTTATTTCGAATCGACTGATAAAAACGTACGTATTTCGCAGTATACGTACGTTTTTATCAGTCGAACCTGTTGACAACTCATCGCGAGCGACGGAATTAATATATTTCCTGTACATTACGTCGCACTACACGTATTGGGTTACGTAGAGTATCGTAATCCAATACGCATTGCGCATTTGGCCGTAAACGACCAACGGGCCAAGTCATGACGATCTTTGTGTAGGTACTTGTGCCCGCTTGGGTGATGAGCTTCTATGACCAAGGTTTGCGACGAAGACGACGACCAATCTTGGCCATGGCCGCGAAGTGTGCGAGGTTCCTAAGCCACCGCAGCCTAGGTTACCTTCCGATTATTTAGCCACCAAGGCTATTATTGTACCTATCATACATTAGGCATCGTCAACACACTTTCGACATTTGCGCAGATCTCTTCAATTTCGGCGAGTTAGGTAGGACCTCTGGAAGTTCTGTCACCTTCTGAATTGTGAAATCGGGTAAGTCGGATTCCATTTCGTCGTAGTGCAGTGGAATCCACACTGTGCCGCCTAGCTCGGCTTCTTTTCCTCCCTGTAAGATAATATCAATCTTGTTACTTTTATCGCACGCGCTCGCAAGATCGCAGGTGATGCAAAAGCTGCAAGACGCATCAGTAGGACTGAAAATGCAAGTGACGTCGTCTGCAGCATCGGACGTGCTGGATAAATGCATTAACAGAGATAACATCAGCATCGAACCGGTGGTAAAGTCTAGATTTGTCGCAAGAGCCATAGGTTGGCCTACATGAAACAATTTTGAATTTTGATTTCTGCTGACATTTCAATATTTTTCTGTTTTTTAGGGGCTCTTATTTACAATTGTAGATATCAACTGTCAAAGAAATTTGGGTCGTGTGGACTTATATTTAAGCCCTTACTTAACGTATCTGGGACAGCGTTTGTTTAAAATACAACTGGGTATGTATGTCATTGCCAATATTAATTGGTCTCGTAATTAAGCATCTACTCTTAACAAATTTTTTAATGTAGGTACATATCATGAAATTGCGTGGCCCCGAGTTTGGTGTTGTCTTTTCACTCAAGGTGGCGATCCCTATGAGATGCGAATTCAATCGCCGCCCGTTCCAAAATTTTTGATATGTATTAAAAATTTCCGCAAAATGAGTGGCAAGTGAGACCTATGGAAGTCTGGGAGAAACATAATACGACCACTATTATAGTGTAATTTGTTCACAAATAGGTGACAAAAAGAATTCATGTGTATGATATAAAGGCATTTTTTAAAACTTATATATTTGTTTCCAGCTTGTTCCTAAGCATGATGCAATTTCTTGCTTCGACCCCCAAGAGCTGGTAAGTTACCAGAAAAATGTTTGAGTTTTGGCTTTCTTCAGGACAGGGCAGATCCATTTTATGACAGTTTAAAATTCTTTTTACCTTATTATCTGTTTCTAGCTTGTCTTTAAGTATGATGAAAGTCCTCGCTTGTACACCCAAGAGCTTGCAGGCCTCCAGAAAGATGTTCTAGTCTCCTGACACCAGCTCAGACGAAGTAATTCCGTACACCCAGACAATACATTTGAAACTTGTTTTTACCTTAATATCTGTTTCTAGCTTGTCTCCAACCATGATGCAAGTCCTCGCTTCTACACCCAAGAGCTTGCAGGCCTCCAGAAAGATGTTCTGGTCTGGCTTCTCCCAGGGCAGGTCCCCGGAAACCAGCACACAGTCGAAAAACTTCCGTAAACACGAATATAGATTTACAAATTCTTTTTACCTTAATATCTGTCTCTAGCTTGTCTCCAACCATGATGCAAGTTCTCGCTTCTACACCCAAGAGCTTGCAGGCCTCCAGAAAGATGTTCTGGTCTGGCTTCTCCCAGGGCAGGTCCCCGGAAACCAGCACACAGTCGAAAAACTTCCGTAAACACGAATATAGATTTACAAATTCTTTTTACCTTAATATCTGTCTCTAGCTTGTCTCCAACCATGATGCAAGTTCTCGCTTCTACACCCAAGAGCTTGCAGGCCTCCAGAAAGATGTTCTGGTCTGGCTTCTCCCAGGGCAGGTCCCCGGAAACCAGCACACAGTCGAAGTACTTCCTCAGACCGAGGCGTTCAATCTTCTGCCACTGGGCTCGTGAGGGCCCGTTCGTGATCAGACCGAGCAGATAATCCTCCCTGTACCACATGTAGCCACGGCCCTTTATTGCCAGGAGGTGGCCATGCTGACTGACAGCACGTGACAGCAGGTGTCGTCACGTAAGTTGACATCTGACCTTTGTAGCGTTATTATTAGCTTGATAACGAGTTGCGTCATAGGTTATCGAGAATATGGACATTATCAGTTTTTCAATGTTTTTTAATAAACTTTATTGATGAAGTTCAAAACGGCCAAGAGTGAGTCAGCCTAGCAAACTGAGGACTCCGTAGCTTGGAAGGAAATATTATTTAACCGTTCTTAAATCAAACTTTAAGTATGCTAGGAAGAGACATTATGTTATTGCTCCTGTAACATTTTGGTTTTCGACAGTTTTAAGATAAGTCAAAAACTATACGCCTTAGAAGAAAATGAAAATCTACTTTTAATGTGCTAATGAAGCCCTTTCTAATGATACTTCACTTAATCTAGTTAAGTCAGTTAGAAATTTTAATGGGGACGTATGTGTACATTAAAATTTCAAGCTTCCATTTCAGCCTCTTTGGAACGATAATTTTAGTAGATAATAAATTAAGCAGTTGTGATAGCATTTTAGTAAGGAACTATAAAATGATTGCGTGGTAGATGACATTGACTTTGGTAATTTGATCTCAGGCGTCAATGGATTGAAGACAACATAATACAAAATACAAAGATAACAAACAATGTACGCAATATCGTTATATTAAATATAAGCTTCTGAGAAATCCCCAGACTTTCTATTATTTACTATTGCTAGTCAGGTATCAACTTACGTAATGCCACCTGTACAAGAAAGAAAAATGACCTCGCACACAAAATCTGTGTTAATTGGACAACATTCTTCGTTTTAATTTAGCTTTGTTTACTTAACTATTAACCGTGCGAGAACATTCCATTAAATAGGCATGATAAAAAAACCAATTCACATATAATTTATTTAAACGAAGTATAAATTATACGTAAATAAACTTAATAACTAATGCCAAGTTGACTATGTATGAAAATCATTTTCGTAAATAGCAATTCTGGTCAACATAACATAAATTTACATATAATATAAAATGGAGATATTTTTGACTATATTGGACACAGATAAATATTAAAATGCTATATTTTTCACTAAAACGTCTATAAATCAAAGTTGGATAAAATATGGAATTTATTTTAGAAATAATTAATTTTAATCTTAAATTTTTAGTGTAGTGTACCTGTCGACTCATACAATTCCACTAAAATATCACACAAATTCTTCATATGACGCAAACCAAGATAACATGCAGCAGAATCAAAAGCTATCTAAATTTATGCCGTGTACGGTAGACGAAATAATCCAAATAATAAACCATCTTGATTCGAATTGCAGTTCTGGAATAGATGGAACCAATACAAAATCGATTAAATGTATGAAAACTAGTTTGTCTCCATCACTTTCAAATTGTATTAACCATTATTTAGAAAAAGGTCAGTTCCCGAATGAGCTCAAAATAGCAAAAGTTACTCCTATATATAAATCTGGGAAGAAATCAGATCCTAACAACTATAGACCAGTTTCCGTGTTGCCAGTAATATCAAAAGTTTTTGAAAAGATTATATATAATAGATTAGATAATTACCTTAAGCAACAAAATTTTATTTTTGAACGACAGTATGGGTTTCGTCCAAAATCAAATACACTATCAGCTACAATAGATCTTGTTACTAAAATCAAAACGAATATTGATTCAAAAAATATTGCTCTTGGTATATTTATCGATTTAAAGAAAGCGTTCGACACCGTGAGCCATTCAATTTTATTAAAAAAACTTCAAATCATAGGAATTACAGACACTGCTTTAAAAACATTTGAATCATATTTAGAAAGTAGGTCCCAAATTGTGAAAATTGGTAAATATCAAAGCACTGCTCAGCCAATCACTTGCGGTGTCCCTCAGGGCTCCATACTTGGACCACTTTTATTTTTAATATATGTAAATGACATCAGTAATATATCTTTGAACGGGGAAGTTAGTCTATATGCTGATGATACGTGTATATTTTACTATGGAAGCTCAATAAATAACATTTTAAAACTAGCACAAGAAGATCTTAACACTTTGCATGACTGGTTCCAACATAATTTACTTACCGTCAATACATCAAAAACGAGCTATGTTATTTTTAAAGCAAAAATACAAAAATATTCCCGATCATACTCCACTCTCAATAAATAATATTCAAATCAATCAATCTACCGAAGAAAAATACCTCGGACTAATTATTGACAATATTTTAACGTGGAAACCACACATAAGAAAAGTAAAATCTACATTGTCATCTCTTTTGGGATCGCTTTATGGTATAGTTAAATGTCTTCCACAAAAGGTTCGAAAAAACATTTATAATACACTCGTGAAACCTCACCTTGTTTATTTAATAGAAATATGGGGCAGTGCTGCCAAAACTAATTTAAATTGTTTACAAATAATGCAAAATAAAATAATAAAAATTCTTTTCAATTATGACTTCCTAATCCCCACGAAAATTTTATATTCGGAAACCAAATTAATGAACATTAAACAAATATATTACTACAATACATGTATTTTGATTAAGAAAATAAAATCGAATAAAATTCATTCCCAATTAACATTTAAAACTAAAAGAGAACTGGGTTGCAGGCTCCTGCGTAACATTGATAATATCTCTTTAAAAAAAATACGTACTAATTACGGTAAGAGAAGCATAACTTTTGAAGGAGCACAAATGTTTAATGAATTACCAGCAGAAATAAAAAATATTGAGAAGATCAACATTTTTAAAAAAAGACTCAAAGATTTCATTATACATAATATTATCTGACTTCTGAGTCCGGCCCAGGAAATTTATTCACATTGCACGGTACTTTTTTATTTTTTTATTTCCACCCACTTTTACGTATATTTTACGATTGTGTTGTTGCTCGCCGCTGTGCCTAATAATATTATTAAGTTTAGTTGATAATTTCTCATTAAGTGAAATTTGTAAATTTCTTTTGAGAAATAAATTCTTTAACCACACTCATACACACCACGTGACTTGTCCGTCTCACTTTCAAATGAATATAATGAATGCCCCTCTGCACTGAGTACAGAAATGTTTTTTGAAACTACCCCCGTTTGTATGGTATGTTCTGCGTATGAGACGAACCATACACTACATGGATTTATTTTTTATGCTGTATTACTGGCTACTTAATTTCAATTTGAACGGTCAAAATTATCTCCATAGATCGTACTTATTAAAATTTTTGAGGCAACTTTTATTACCTTCTCGGTGCACTCCCTCATCTATTATAAATACAATTCAAACCTACGTGTTGCGCACGCGGCGCCCAGAGTTTAGTCACTCCTTGAGCAACAACTGAACTGTTGAAAAACAAGTCATTTTATTAGCAAACATGCGTTTCAAGCCAGCCCAAACACATTCGCAGAGATAAACTTCTCGACAATAATTTTTTTTTCAAAATCTTGTTCACAAGATTGTATTACTTACAAGTTTTCATTTTCTCAATTATTTTACTCATTTTGTTTTTACCTCTACAAAACTTTGGGGCTGACTTTCATGACATGACAGTTTCATAAAAATTCAGTAGATCTAAACATTGTAAGTCGTACACAGTATTATGTGGCATGCATGATCCAATGAGTGAAATGATGTTCGGAAAGCGAACTCAAAATTAGAAATGACAGTCATGAAGATGAGAATTTTGAGAATTATTCATTAATGGACTTTTCGAGTCACCACATAACACCATGCAGATGATAATAAAGTTGTTCTAAGATTACATTTCAAGTTTCTATATTTGAAGATCTGCCAGCTGTCCAAACAATTGCTTTGTACTTTGACAATAAAAATAATAAAATCTTAAAACATCTTTTCCATGTATATATGAAAGGCAATCACTTTGGTTATTAGCTTTTTTCAAACTTAAAATGAAACAACATTTAACTCCACAAAGAAATTGCCTCGCTTAAAATATTTTTTTATTACATCATGGAGAAATATTTTTTTACTTTATATATTTTAAGATGCGCGTATAAAGAGGAAGTGGGTTTCAATAAATATTTCTGCATAATATAAAACTTGTATTGAACTGGATGTATGCATACCTCAGTGTTTCTAATAGGTGTATTACGTCTGGTGTCAATGCTAAATAATGAAACCTTAATTTTAACCATTCGGTCGATATATTTTCTGGAACAATACAAATTAGTGTGTTAATTAGAGGTTCATCATCATCAAAAACCCATCACCGGCTCACTACTGAGCGCAGGTCTCGTCTCAGAGAAGGGTTATAGGTCATGGCCCACCACGCTGGCCCAATGCGAATTGGCAGACTGCACACACCTTTGAGAACATTATGAAGAACTCTCAGGAAGCAGTGATAGCTTAGTGGTACTGCGTTCTATTCGGGAGGTCGCAGGTTCGATCACGGGTACGTACCTCTGGCTTTTCTCAGTTATGTGCGCACAAGCTTCAACGGCGAAGGAAAACAATTAGAGGTTAAGTAAGGATAATAATCAAATCAGGAATGAGGAGATCCGTTGGAGAACCAGCGTTACTGACATAGCTCATCGAGTCGCGATGCTGAAGTAACAATGAATGGGCGGAGTATATAGTTCGATGGGTCCTGAGGAGCTGGAGTGCTAACCTCGCATCGGACCTACAACTGACATCAGACGAGTCTCATGGAGCCACTGGAAACAGGCGGCACAAGACCGAGGCAATCGGAAGTCCATCCAAGAGACCTTTGTCCAGCAGTGGACGTCTATCGGTTGATAAAGAAGAAGAAACCATAAGATAAGGGTATGAAAACTTTTATCGGTATCAGCCCGATCTACCGCCAGCCGGGCCAATGTTCGCGCCGGGACGGTGACTGCGCCCTACGACGGAGTTCACACACATTATGGACCAAAAATGGGCATCGGATACGTACAACTTAATTATTTGTAAATTGCTAATGATGTACTTTTCTGTACTTCTCTATGGTGTTGAAGCTTGGACGCTGACAAAATACATGTCTAGAAAACTGGAAGCGTTCGAGATGTGGGTAACAGACGTATGCTAAGAATTTCTTGGAGAGACCGTGTACGAAACAGCACTGCTACAAAGAATGGGGAAGATCACAGAGATACTAACAACCATAAAAAGGAGGAAATTGGTATATTTTGGGCACGTGATGCGTAACACCAAGAAATATGAACTCTTTCAACTTATGCAGGGGAAAGTGGCAAGCAGAAGGAGGCCTGGCCGCAGAAGGATATCTTGGCTTAAAAACTTGCACCAGTGGTTCGGAAAGAGCACAAAATCACTATTTTGAGCAGCGGTCTCAAAAGTTGAAATCGCCCTAATGATTGCCAACCTTCGCAAGGAGACGGCACGTTAAGAAGAAGAAGAATGATTCACTGTTCTCAAGTTTGGTTTACTTTATCTTAACTCCTTATGTGCAATCGCACAATCGGTTTCACTTCATAACTCCGTCTATGCAAGAGGCCTAAGTCCAGCAGCAGGATGTCTATCGCCAGTATATCGCCATCCGTTAAAACTTATAATAGATACCCCTCGCTTTCCGTCGGGGGGCTATAAACATCCTGTAAACATTGATATATTGATATGTATGCCGTCGCCTCTTTGAAGAATCTACCTACTTTCCCAAACATATATTATAGGTATTTAGTCAAACCTGTCATATACCTAAGTAGGTACTACGAGTAGTAAAGTGTGCTTTCTTCTTTATGAAACGATAGACGTCCACTACTGGACAAAGGTCTCTTGCATGGACTTTCACAGGTCTCTGTCTGCATACAGCAGCTCTCTGCGACTCGTTTGTCAGTCCACCTATTGGGGGTCTGACAACACTGCGCTTCCCGGTGCGGGGTCGCCACTCCAACACTTTGGGACCCCAATGACCATCAAGCTCTTCAAACTATGTGTCCCGTCCATTTCCACTTCAGTTTCGCGGCTCACTGAACTATGTCGGTTTGATGTAGGTGTGGTGATCACAGGTTCTTCGACGTCATTAATTTTGTTTACGCGTCTTTTAAATACATGACGTAATTATTTTGAGAAAAACCATCTACGCAGTAAACAAAACCTATATTACAAAACGTCAACGTGACAATTCATTTTGTAAGGGAAAACTAATTTTGTTTGTAAGTATGGAAATATTTTACGATTCGGCTGTGGGTAAAAACGGTCATTTATGTATTTTTCCTGATAGGTATATTTTATTTAGTAAATAAGCCTTGACCTTTTTCTACATCCTGAACTACACAAGTGGGTATATTATTAAACCACTGTGTACACTACCTACTAATTAACATATTTAATAAAAAGTAAACATAATGTCAATTCATTAGGTATTATAGATAGATTTTCTGTCATCACCCTTGTATAAGTTGTGTGTTTAAGAAATTAAATATCACAAGCTTCAACGGTAAAGGAAAACATCCTGAGGAAGTTACACACCTGAGAGTTCTTCATAATGCTCTCAGAGATGTGTGAAATCTGCCAATTTGCTTTGGGCCAGCGTGGTGAACTATGGCCCATAACCTTTCTCTGAGAGAAGACCTGCGCTTATGCTTTTGATGGGTTGCTTTGCTGATGATGTTGATGACACTTGTACCTACATACATTAATATATATATAGCTGCTGGGGCTGATTCACTGACTGATTGATCACCTCTCCTGTAAAATTTTGTATGAAAAATTTTTTTTTCACCAATGGTTTCGTATAGATGACAAAAATTCATTCGGAGGAAAATTATGTAGAGAGCTGATGATTGAGGATTTCGGAGACGGGTGAGGAGCACGGCCAGGTTATTGAAGATAGGTAGGGGGTGCTCGACCAAATGTCATTCGAAACCTTATCCAATTTGCAGTGAGCTGAAAATAAATTCAAAATGGCGGAAAAAAGATGGCCGCCATACAAATTTCGTCGGTGTCTATCTCGGGGAGTTTATAAGATGGAAGAGTGGTTTCTTGGCAAAAGATGATCAGGAACCAAAGGTCTATTTGATTAATAGAAAAAAAATCCAAGATGGCGGAATTTTTTTTTCTTCATACAAAATATATGGCGAATATTGAAGAGACTAAAAGCTAGGAACTATGCAAGACTTTGATACGATTCCTTTACAAAATTTGTTTTTATAAAAGAATTCTTATTCTGACAAATGATGAGATATGATGATCGAGGGTTTGGAAGGTGGGTGAGGAGCACGGCCAGGGTATTGAAGATAGGTGGGAGGTGCTCAAACAAAAAATACTCGAAACCTCATCCAATGGGCAGTGAGCTGAAAAAAATTCAAAATGGCGGAATCAAGATGGCTGCCATACAAATTTGGTCATGGTCTATCTCGGAGAGTATAAAAGATGGAAGAGTGGTTTTCTGGCAAAAGATAATCAGGACCCGAAGGTCTACTTGATGAGAAGAAAAACCGCGGTCCGCTTGCGGGCCGCGCACCCACGCGCCCTACTAGTATTATGTATATATGCCCTTCCTAGTAGCATCAATTGGAGCTGGGAGTTAGCTTGATAGTTTAGAGTTTAGACAATAAACTTGGTACCTTCCTGGTTCTTCTAGAAAGGCGCTGGATATGGTGCTAGATTCATTTAACGATTCAAAAGCACTTAGTAGGTAGGTAACTATTTATTTCTATTTTTTATTCTGTTCTAATCATCAGGATTAATTAATTATCTAGGTAAATAGTACCTACGTGAATCAACCATGAACCATATTCAGTGCCGTTCTAGAAGTACCAAGAAGAAAATTCATCATCAACCCATCAACGGCTCACTAAATGAGCGCAGGTCTCCTCTCAGAGATGGGTTATAGGCCATAGTCCACCATGCTGCCCCAATGCGAATTGGCGGACTTCACACACCTTCGAAAACATGCAGAACTCTCAGATGTACAGGTTTCGTCACGATGTTTTCCTTCACAGTTAAAGAATGTGATATTTAATTTCTTAAACGCGCAGAACTTCGAAAAGTCAGAGGTGGGTACACGGGATCGAACCCGCGATCATCCGAATAGGAGACCACAGTCCGAACCACTAGGCTATCACCGCTCGCAAGAAGAGAATTGGCGGTCACTTTTATAATACTTATGTTTTATTATGAGCATACTTTTAATAGATTTTTAAAGTGCAATGGCAAGTCTGCATTGACCGGAATTTTATTATAAAACCTCTCGCCCATTCCCACAAATAACTTTCGGACGCCGTACTTGAGGAATCAAGAACATACTATGATACGATTTATGTGTTGGATACCTGTATTTTGTACTTTTTACTCCAGAAAATCAAAGTTTCCAGGGGTAGGTATCCACGCGGACGAAGTAGCGGGCTTCAGCTAGTGTTTAATACTTTGTAACGTATATCATATAGTAAATATAGACAAAGACGAGAAACGTATTATAACTGGTAGAGTCGGTCGAATGGATCGGCTCCAAGAACGAATTTATTTATACACACTAAAGTAGGTAAGGTACCAAATTGTACTTTTTAGATATTAATGTGACACGAAAAAGATCACCTACAGGATTTTTTGGCCAAATACACAAGAAGATAAAGTTTAAATCCAACTACTCTCTCTCTGTATTCTCTGTTGTCTCGCTGTATCTCGGTAACCGTAATAGGTAGACAGTTGAAATTTTCACAGATTGTGTATTTCTATTGCCGCTACAACAACAAATAATAAAAATTAAATTAAATAAAAAAAATTAAATAAAATATTTCCATGGGTACATGGAAATATTTTTATGTAAATTTTTTTAACGGAACCCTAAAAGAGCGAGGCCCGACTCGCACTTGGCCGATTTTTATTTTATATTTGTTTTTAATTATTAGCAAACTAGCTGATGCCCGCGACTTCGTCCGCGTGGATTTAGTTATTAAAATCCCTCGGGAACTCTTGATTTTCCGGGATAAAATGTCACTCTCCAGGTCCTCGACTATACCCATGCAAAAAATCTCATCGATCCGTAGCTCTGTTGCGGCGTGATTGAAGGACAAACCAACAAACACACTTTCGCATTTTACATTTATACTTAATATTAGTATGATCTAGTTTTCACTTCTATCGGCAGTCCCTATGACTGCCAATTTTTTTTTAATACGTTAGTCGTGGTTCATCATCATCATCATTAGCAACCCATCAACGGCTCACTACTGAGCGCCGGTCTCCTCTCAGAGAAGAGTTATAGGCCACAGTCCACCACGCTGGCCCAATGCGAATTGGTGGACTTCACACACCTTCGAAAACATTATGAAGAACTCGCAGATGTGCAGGTTTCCTCACGATGTTTTCCTTCACCGTTGAAGCAAGTGATAGTTAATTGCTAAATTAATAGATTTTTAAAGTGCAAAGGCAAGTCTAACATTGACCGGAATTTTATTATAAAACCTCTCGCCCATTCCCACAAATAACTTTCGGACGTCGTACTTGAGGAATCAAGAACATACTATGATACGATTTATGTGTTGGATACCTGTATTTTGTACTTTTTATTCCAGAAAATCAAAGAGTTTCCAGGGGTAGGTATCCACACGGATGAAGCAGCGGGCATCAGCTAGTATTTAATACTTTGTAACGTATATTATTATTTTAGTAAATATAGACAAAGACGAGAAACGTATTAAAACTGGTAGAGTCTGTCGAATGGATCGGCTCCAAGAACGAATTTATTTATACACACTAAAGTAGGTAAGTACCAAATTGTACTTTTACATAGAGTATAGACACGAAAAAGATCACCTACAGGATTTTTTGAGCAAGTACACAAGTAGATAAAGTTTAAAAACTGTAATCCAACTACGGAAAATTAATATTATCATACTAATATCGCCGTCCCCAACGAATAGTATGGTAATCGCAAAAAGTAAATTTTACAGGAAAAATAAAAAACTGATTTTTGATTATATGTCACTAACTATTAAATTTAGACCTACATGTGATATACCATCAGAAAGGTTATTTTTTGACAAATAATTCCATGTTATTGATATGTAATTATGGTTAATTATAATATAGTTATTAACAAAAATATTTTTACCATAAACTACTAACAGAAACTCTGCCCGTAAAGCGACATTACCATGTTGTTCGGGTAAAATAACGACTATTTATTTTACAGTAATAGGATCTTGCAATAATATTCGTTTAAATTGAGTACTTTGGAACTCTATCGTTATCAACTATAACAGTCTTTTTCACTGGTATAAAACTAACTTTAGTTTTCAGTAATACAAGTGTACTGTATTATTCACTGCTACATTTGTCTCATTTATATTGTAACATTTTATGAATGATTTCTATGTTAATATTTTTTATAAGGAAAATTATACTTCTTATTTAATAATGGAATAAAAACAAAATTAACTATCTACATATAATTATTTAGTGAACATAATTAGGAACTGGAAAAAGGGAATTCCTAGTTCTTGTATTTTCTTTGTATTATTCACAAAATGAGATTACAAATTGATTAGTCATCATTCTCTAAATCGGATGACATTTCCATTTCCGCATTATTATCACAACTTTTAAGGGACTTGATATCTTTCACAAGGTACTTTGGCATTCACGATCATACCATAGATCTGGTCTGGAGTGAACAAAAGTTTATTCTTCATAACCCACTCTACACAAGAGTGCATACTATCGCCTTCATTTTGGCTATGGCCAGTGTCAAAAAAGCGGTGAGTTATATTTTCTAATCTATGAACGTTTAAAGCATGTAAGTATAAGGCAAATATGTACCGGTTTTTATTTTGACCTGAGCATCCATCCGAATAAAAAGATAGACTTGTGATACCACGTTGCCTTTCTGTTATAATAAATTTTAATAAACAACTGCCTATTTCAATAGCTCCACGCTTGAACAGAACCATGTGCCATGCTTCCGGCGTTATGCCCTCGTGAATAACAGAATTGAACAATCGCTGAAAGATCTTAAGTACGGGTTGATCCACCCGTTTTCAGGAGTTCCGCAGTGTTTCCGTCATCACCTGGCGCCTTGCTGTTCTTGAGCTGCTTGAGAGCCATACTAATCTCGTATAGGCTGACGTCCGGGATATCTTCGGTATAGTGTCGGGTCAGTTTGGCTCTGGGATCTTTGGCCAAATCTTCAACAGGTTTTTGTGTCGAGGTCGAGAAGAGACGAGACGGCCGTCATCAGTTTTCAGCCGCGTCAGCTGGCTCTGTTCGATAGACAGATCTCTCGCGAACACTTTTGAACCTTTGTCCTGCTCGATGGTATCTTTAATACACTTGGTATTAAAGACCCGGAGGTCGCGAGTTTGTGCCTTAGTCATCTGCCTATTAATGCGCCGGTAGGCAGCCGTGTCTGCCGATGACTGCAGCCTCATCTCTTGTCTCTCCTCCATTAGCTTGAGAGTATGGTCAGAGAACTTTTCGGTTCTTTTCCTACGATGGGTCTAAAAGAATTTAGACCCCACAGTATGGACAGTTTCCACGAACCTGTTGTTTAGATCGTCCACGGAAACGCGGTCTGCTAGGTACTCGAATCGGTTCTGCAGTTCGAGTTGTAAGTTTTCGGGATTTTGAATATGAGCACGAGAAAGTCGGAGAGTTGACTTCACCAGTCTGGCCCTTCCTAGCTTCACATTAATATTCAACGTGCCTATTACCATTCGGTGATCGCTACCGGTTTTCACCCTATTGATCACAGAGACATCATGGAATATATGCCGCTTGGTCGACATAATGAAGTCGATCTCACTTCTCCTGGAACCGTCGGGACGCAACCATGTCCATTTTCTGTGTGGCCGCTTCCTGAAGAAGGAGTTCATCATAAAGATTCCCTCCTTCTCCATGAAGTCGGCCAACATTTGGCCCCTTTGGTTCCTTCGCCCATACACAAAATGCCCCATTGTCGTCTCTGCACCGCTTCGCTCACCCAGCCTTGCATTGAAATCCCCCATCACAACATGTAGAGGCGTGTATGGCTTTTGATATATCATCAAATACATCAAATCACTTGAAATATATCGTAGCACTTACTTACCAGGATTATTATTTATATTTACTAAATCCAGCATTCTCCTACCTCACGGATGTTGTAGTTTGCGTTTTTGCATAATTAATCAGTTTTTATCCGTTTTACTAGCTATAGATAGGTAAATTACGTCACCTAAATCACTCGAACATACACCAATCACGGTCAATTAAATCACTAATACCGCACGACTTAAAAGCATCAACAACGCTACAACGAGTGAGTAGGTATAGTGCTATCACTATTTTTCATTAATTGTCAATAAAGTGAGAACGATGTATCATTTAATAAGCCTTCGTTGACAATGTGAGGCTTCACTGTTTAAAATAGTATTAGCCTATTACAATATAATAGAAATTGAGCATATTCGGCTATCGACATTGCGGTTTTAGCTTTGATTATTTGTGTATTGTAAAGAAAATTACCAATTTCTGAAGATGAAGTTAAACATCGGAATATAAGTGCATTCAACTTTACGAGTTATCTTAATAACTATATTTACCGGAATATTATGGTAAAAGGCTGTTACGATGTTTCTTTTTTTTAGAACGGCCTAGTAATAGCGATAACAATTTTATTCGTGGAAAAAAGTTGGTTCTTGTTTTAAAAGAATATTATTGGGAAGTACATTACGTTTTGTCTAATTTCGAGAATACTAACTGAAAAATTTCAAAAAAAAATCACAAGGTGTATTCGGACATCCTGACAACCATGATGTATTAAAAAGCAAAGTATGGTAATGTTGATTACCATACTATTCGTTGGGGACGGCGATATTATAAATGCGAAAGTGTGTTTGTTTGTTGGTTTGTCTTTCAATCACGCCGCAACAGAGCTACGGATCAACATGTTTTTTTGCATGGGGATAGTTCAGGACCTGGAGAGTGACAATAGGCTACTTTTCGTCCCGGAAAATCACAGAGTTCCCGAGGGATTTTAAAAACTAAATCCACGCGGACGAAGTCCCGAGCATCAGCTACTTATTAATATAGGCCATTAGTTTTTGAAGTGAAAACTTCTTTAGGCACTTTTCTTTAGGGTGAGCAAAAAACATGGATTTCGCGAAATCGTCACCGTCACCATCGTCACCTGGAGATTTCAGTAAGCGTTCAACATTTTTGAGGTTCTCAAGCAACCTTGTACAGCGCAGTCGGCACGCAGCCGCCTTCCTTACCGTTTAATGTATGATGTTGCAGGTTCGAATCTCACACACGAAACGTGACAGTGCGCTTTTTTTAATTTTTTTTTAAATTGTTATATATTTTTAATTTTTTTTAATTTTATATTTATTTTTAATTAATGATGAAGCTGATGCCCGCGACTTCGTCCGCGTGGATGTAGTTATTAAAATCCCTCGGGAACTCTTTGATTTTCCAGGATAAAAAATAGCCTATGTCACTCTCCAGGTCCTCAATTATATCCATGCAAAAAATCTCATCGATCCGTAGCTCTGTTGCGGCGTGATTGAAGGACAAACCAACAAACACACTTTCGCATTTTACATTAATTATAATATTAGTATGATCTAGTTTTCACTTCTATCGGCAGTCCCTATGACTGCCAATTTTGTTTTTATAGATTAGTCAAGGTTATCTTCTTCTTCTTCTTTATCAAACCTATAGACGTCCACTGCTGGACAAAGGTCTCCTGCATGGTCTTCCACAGGCTTCGATCTTGCGCCGCTAGAATCCAGCGGCTCCCTGCGACTCGTTTGATGTCGTCGGTCCATCTGGTGGGGGGTCTGCCAACACTGCGTTTCCCGGCGCGGGATCGCCACTCCAACACCTTGGGACCCCAACGACCATCAGCTCTTCGAACTATGTGCCCCGCCCATTTCCACTTCAGTTTCGCGACACGCTGAGCTATGTCGGTGACTTTGGTTCTCCTACGAATCTCCTCATTTCTGATTTGATCTCGCAGGGATATACCGAGCATAGCTCTCTCCATCGCTCGCTGAGTGACCCTGAGCCTTCTTATGAGGCCCATAGTTAGGTCGAGGTTATCAGCTAGTAAAAAATATAATACGTACTGGCAATATGCCTATAGTTCTTGGGCAGCGAGTGCTTCCAGAGGTGCGCGGGCCACTCCTCTATCCCGTAGCTCTCGTCGTCCGGTCGGGCGCGGAAGGCCCGGAGGAAGGAAGACGCACTCTCGGCGGCTGCCTCCCGCGGCAAACCGTACTGGTGCACCAAAATATCTACGAGCTGCAAACATAAATAAATAAAAGAATGCGTGAGTGTCCTGGAACAGTGAAAACTAGGTTGGAACGAAGTACCTTTTTAACCGACTTCAAAAAGGAGGAGGTTCGGCCATTCGGCCGGTATTTTTTTTTTTCTATGTATGTCCACCGATTTCTCCGGGATTACTGGACAGATTCGCGAGATTTTTTTTTAATCGACAGAGGATGTTTGCGAAATGGTCCCATAAAAATGTTCACCTTCAACTCTTCAAGCCTGATGCTGCAGGGATATTACTCACCTAAAATAAAGAGATTTAGGAAATGTCGATTACGAATTATTATTGTAGGTAACAAGTATGGACTACATCATGGAGCACCAGGTCCTAGCTCCTCAATCCTGATGCTGCAGGGTACTGCCTACCTAAAACTATGGGGATTTAGGAAATTTCGATTACGAATTGATATTGTAGGCAACAAGTATGGACTACATCACGGAGCTCCAGGTCCTAGCTCCTCAATCATAGGATACTACACTTAAAAGCTTAAAATAAAAATTCTTTTCAAAAAACCGACTTCTAACGCCACTACAAAGTATAAAAATAATTTTAGTTTGTCCACGTTTGTTGAAGTCGGGCGGGCCTAAAATACAAACTATGAAACCGACTCGCGATTCTCGCTCAACTTCTACAAACGAGTCTCTCATATTGTGTAGCGTCGCGCATCGGTTTCATAGTTTTTATTTAGGCTCGCCCGATTTCAACAAACGTGGACAAACTAATATTATTTTTATACTTTGTAGTGGCGTTAGAAGTCGGTTTTTTGAAAAGAATTTTTTAATCCTACTAATATTATAAACGTGAAAGTTTGTGAGGATGGATGGATGTTTGTTACTCTTTCACGCCACAATGAATGAACCGATATGGCTTAAATTTGGAATGGAGATAGCTCATACCTAGGATTAACACATAGGCTACTTTTTAGCACGGAAAATTACAGAGTTCTCGCGGGAATTAAAAACCTTAATCCACGCGGACGAAGTCGCGGGCATCATCTAGTAATAAATCATACTAATATTATAAATGCGAAAGTGTGTTTGTTTGTTGATTTGTTGGTTTGTCCTTCAATCTCGCCGCAACAGAGCCACGGATCGACGTTATTTTTTCCATTTCCATTCTCATGAAGGAGGTCCTTGAGGAGGAGCGAAGGGGGAGGTGGCGAGCGAAGCGAGCCGGCGACCTCCTTAGCGAAACGAAGGTCGAGTAGGTGAAGCTGAATGAAGGGGCGACGAAGCGAGTCTTCTGGCGTAGCCCATTTGATTTGTACTAACACTACTAGTACTGTGTTGCATTACAAATACAGTAACTTATTTTTATTTATATACATTTTATATACGCATTTGCATTCTAATGGCTACGTAGAAATCGAAACGTGTGCCATATGAAATATTTAGCTAAGCACATACATTTTATAACAAGCAATAAGGAAATGTCCATCTGTCCAATCCAGGAATAGTCTGGGGTCAACGCTCGTTGGATTCAGTGCGCTCACCTGTTCTTTGGCAAAGCATCGCGTTTTGTAACATGATACTCTAAACTTATAGATAAGTACTAGATCGGGCATCATCTAGACAAAGATGATGCCCGCGACTTCGTCCGCGTGAACTAAGGTCTAATCTATGGCTACGTGTACCTACAATTTTATTAACCCCCGACAAAAAAAAGAGGGGTGTTATAAGTTTGACGTGTATGTCTGTTCCCTCGTAGCTCCCCAAAGAATGGAACGATTTTGATGCAGTTTTATCTGTTTGAAAGTTGACGTGACTAAGATAGATCTTATGAGGATCTTTTATGGCGTTTGAAGATCATCAGCTCATTTCCTACTTGATTAAAGGGTCTTACTAACTTTCACAGGTGCAATTTATTTGTTTGGTGTACTGTTACTTCAGATTATTTCCCTGACCTTGAGCTGATGCTGCAGCATCAAGTAGTTTGCAGGATCCCAACTCCTCAGCAACTTACAGCAGATATAATATGCTTGGGCTCATTAGAATGAGTGGGTGTTGGATAGATGATGATCAAGGATCGAGGAGGAGGCGGACCTATATATTATAAAGGAGGAAAAAATCCAATTTTACCCTACTGAAGGACTCTGAACTTCTATCTCTATAGAGATGAAAAATGGTGCTAAAGTTTGTGTAAGAAACATTCTTTGAAATCTAAACTCAGAATTAATCAAACAACATAATTAATGCAACACCATTTATTATTTTTCATATTTTACAACAGAAAAATAGGCATTATAGATTAGACGGCAACATTTTAAAAACTTAAAATAAAATTTTATGTAAATATTTACAGAGATATGGAAGAATTTAATCATTTAAAAAACTTATAAGTACTTTTCAGTCAAAAAAAACAAAAAATTAGTACAAAAGTAAAAAACATAAGGATTTTAATGTCTAAAGTGATTTTAATCTCCGAATAATTTCTTGCCCAAATCCATTAATCTGTGATTTCGGCACATTTTCAAGGCTCCTCCTTTCTTAAGGACAGGGATAGCGCTTTCGTTTGAATCTACTAGTCTACAGAGGAAGTCTTCGAATGCTGACTTAACGTTCGGTGGTAGAGTGCCAACTTTGACTTTCGTTAACATCTCCGCTATACCATGTGCCCAACCACTCTCTATGGCAAACTCGGATATCCATGGAATAGTAGTCAAGACACCACTCAATGTTTGCATCCCCAAAAACCACAGATCGGCGATTTCACTCCAATGTTCCTTGTAAGTCATAGAAACAACTAACGCGGTCGGGTCGTTAGACTCATCAACGTTGTATGCATCCCAAAGGAATCGAATAGTCGATTGAATGTATCTACATATGGAAAAGTCGTTCTTTTTAACCTTACTCGCTTGCTGTTTGAGTAATAGCAAGCCTAGTACAGCCAAATGGCCATGTAAGACAAGATTTTCAGGGATGTTCTTTAACTCTGGTAGATTGTTGAACGTGAATTTGAGGAGTGTATTGAATAGCATGCTGTTCTCGACTATTTTTGGCTCCAAAACTGTCAAGTTCATAAATATGTTGCAAAGGCTGACCATAGCAGCCCTAGAATCCTTCATGTCTTCTAAAACTTGTGGGTCTAACTCCGGTTCAGGCTGGGTTCTAGCTTTTCCCCTTTCTGATTTAGGAATCGGTGGCTTCTTATAATGTACGATGGACCAATGGAAGTTCATCGCTTCATATAAAATATCCTCCTGTTTAAGATTCATAACAATCTCTCTCGCTTTATCCTCAACAACTAAATGGCACAGTGCTGGTAACATTAGTCTCAGCAAATCAATTTGTCCCATTAGAGGTGCATCCAAATCCATTGGCTCGCCTTCCAATTTATTTTTCTCAGTTAACTTCCTTGATCTATAAGCATGGAAAGAATCATTTGCCAACGTAAAAATAAAGGGGAGTAAAGCGTAGATTTGCTCCCTCATTGCTGTAGTTTCTTGGGCTATCCATGCAACTAGAACTCTCACCATTGCACATATGAATACTTTTTCGGCATCAGGAAGTTTGTCCCTGTTTTTGTCGTTAGATACTTTAGTCAATATTGACACTACAGCATTGAAAGCTCCTTTGAGACTTGTGTACACCGACTGCTTCTCTTTTTGTTCTAAATCCAGTTGATCCTGACCCATATAATGGATGGAAAGTTCTAGAACTATAAAGCAAGCAGTCACCAATTCTGCATTTGCATAAGCTTGCTTGAAACTCCTGTCCTCAAGCTGCATTCTGACTTCAATAGCACATAGCTGTAGTAGTAAGAGGAAAAATTTCTTTGGATTCTCTTCATCATTGAAAGTCCATTCAACTCCTAACAGCTCAATGATGTTAGCAGCAAGTTTCAATGCAGGATCTCTTTGGTTCTTACCGATTTTACTTGTTAGGATATCATATAAAGCTTTGTATATACTTAATGGCCAGGTTTCGTCTGCTGATCCTGGTATGACAGTAGTTTTATTACAACTGTACAGTAAAGCACTTAGTATAGTAGCCAATTCAAATTTTCTTTCAGATTGGTCGGTGGCAAAATCTAGTGCAATCTTATTGACTAATGCATGAAACGGTTTCGGATCATTTCCCCAAGCCGCAGGACCGTAACGACTTACTAATTTCACGAGAATATTGAGTGCTTCGTCGGTTTGAAAACTTTGATGGGAGTAAATCTCCGACATTTTTGTGATGGCACCGACTTCAATAAGAGCTTTTTGTCCTGCTTCCTGCTCTGCAATACATTGTAAGCATGTGTATGCCTCGCTTATGATTATCAAGTTGTCGTCATAGTCTTCATTGTCGGACGTCTGTACAATTTCAAGGAATACAGGTATATTGGCCAGCATTTCAGGATGGGTTGCCAGATCTGGCTCGTTGCAGAAGCAAGTGAGAATAGATAGGGCAACTGACTTGTACACAGACGGTGGACAGTCATCTTCTAAACTGTTACCAGTGAGTAACTTCTTCAAAAACTTAAATCCTATAGCTTCAAACAACGCCTTCTTGGCAGCCGCGTTGCAATCCTTGCCCTTGACTAGTTTCGTCACCATGAACAACGCGGCAAACTTCTCCGTGTCACTTTTCGCAGACTTCAAGATGAGTACGCATTTCTTTATCGGCTCCGATATGTCACCCATCGTTAATCGTAATTATTCCACTCAAACACTCGGTGTGCACACAAAACGCAGCAGATCGCACTCTACTGACGGCGAAAATCGAGATCCAGCGAAACAGTGTCTACATCACGTTTATAATTAGCGCGAGTTCTGTTCCAAAATATCTAAATCTGGACGTCGGGCTCACGTTCTCCAACTATGAAAGTCCTATTTATATCCCACACTGGAACGTGAACGCTGAAGAAACGTGCAAGTGAAACGAAAATTTCAACGACGTAGGTAAATGTAAATGACAGCGCGCGCACTTCCCGTGACCGTGGCAATGTCAAAATCAAAAATTGAAAGAAAAAATTATTATGTAAAACACGTACCTTATTGCAGGCCTTGCTATCGCCCTTTCTCGTTTGAATTAAAGTATTGTCCAAGTCGAAAAATATAGCAGACACATCATTATTGTCATCAAAAATACTATCCATAATTTTTTAATAAAAATATTACAACACGATTGCAGTAAAACGTAAAACACCTCCTCAATTTTTGCTGTATTGCGACAAATGATTTGGATTTGCGTTCTTGCTTGCTCTTATTTAAAGACCCCATTATCTTTCTCGTACTAATTACTACTGCCATCTGTACGTTACAAAGGAACTAACATGAAACAGCTGGCGTGTCCGTTCATGAATTTGGTTGTTTCGCGTTTACATCTGTCTGGTTTTGTCATTTCCTTTTCAAGTTCCACAATACCGAACGAGATGTCGCTTAATGCACTTAATTTGTTATTCAAGATTTCGGAATCCTGAAAATCAAATTGCAAAATACAAAGAGTGTGGTTTTTAAACCTTGACCAGAGGGGTGCTATCTGGGTGTAAAGCAGTGCTCCCACACAAAAAGTTTGACGTGATACACAGACACACATGACCAGGTCTGTGCACATGACACAGATCTGCGTGTCTGTCTGTTCCTTCGTAGCTTCCCAACGAATGAACCGATTTTGATGCGGCTTTTTTTGTTTGATAGATATGGTTAGATAGACATGGTAACCTTGAGCTGATGCTGCAGTATTAAGTAGTCTGCGGGATACCAAACTCCTCAGCAACTTACAGCAGATATAGTGTGTTTAAGCTCATTAGAAAAGTCTCAATGAGAAGATGCTAAATAATAATTATGATGACGATCGAGGAGGAAGCTCTAATGATGGATCAGCAAACTCGTCGGTAGTAGGATGTCGGGTCGGTATGACCGGCCAAAGATTATCATGTCGGGCGTGTTATAAATCAATAATAACTTGTTCTAAGTTCTAACATTCACAAAATATTACTCAGAGATGCGCGTCTGAGATTGAAGCCCGGACGCATTGAAAAGGAAGCTTAAGCACTAGACTATTATCGCATAAAACTTCTAAATATGCAGTTACTATTACTAGCTATAGGTAAATTAGAGCAAGATCCCAGTGCCGCCAGACCTAAGTTATTTTCTCAGCAATTATTTGTGTACGATAGAGTACTGTTCGAATGTCCTTTCAGTATATGCGTACCAGCTAGATTGTGCCGACGGCCAATTTCCAGATACCAGGTGCTAAAGGTAGGTAAAAACTAGAATAACTTATCTTAAATTCTCAGGGCTGATTTTCATATATGTTTTAAAGAATATTGTAAAAATTAATAAATTAATACTGCCAGACGCTTACCGCCGGCGGTTACCTACTTTAGCCAGACGCTTTGAAGCTCCCAAAAAAAATGTATAATTTAAGTTAACTTATATTCTCAGTTCTGATTTTTATACATGATACTCAGGGAACTATTGCGATATTATCTGTAAGCTGCCAGACCTATTGGAAGGGTCAAACATCCCCCCAGACACACATTATGCGTCCCCATATGTATGAGCGCTAGAACATGATTCACTTGTTTAAGTGTGTGAGAGATAATATCATCATACTATAATATTATAAATGCGAAAGTGTGCTTGTTGGTTTGTCCTTCAATCACTCTGCAACAGAGCTACGGATCGACGTGATTTTTTGCCTGGATTATAGCTTGCAGAAGATATTGCAATAGTTCTCTCTCTAGATCCTAAGCTATACACAGGCAAAAAATCGCACGGTACGCATATACTGAAAGGACATTCGAACAGTACTCTATCGTACACAAATAATTGCTGAGAAAATAACTTAGGTCTGGCGGCACTGGGATCTTGGACCAAATGCAGTCATTAGAAGCAAGCTAGTTGTGGTTTGCTCGCGACGTGATGCAAATAAAACGATCGTGGAATTGATAGCCTGACGTCTGACGTCTGACGTCTCTACTTGCAGTACTTGCATCACGGCGCGGCTGACTGACGCTAACAACTTCGCGATTGCTTTTGCACTAGTGCAAACTTTAAATACCAGTTATGGTGGATTATACGGGTCTGCCCGCGAAATTCAAATTTAATTTGGTTTTTCGCAATTTGTAAACTAATACGACAAAGTAGGCTTATGGCATTCTAATTGCGCCAATGGCAGTATCATTTTCACAGGTTTAAGGTTTTAAGGACAAAAATCTTTACTTACTTGAAAGTTTAAGAAATTAGTCAGAATATCGAGTTAGACGTGAGTTACTCACAAATTAGTCGATATTCTGACTAATTTCTTAAACTGGGCATTTTCAAGTAAAGATTTTTATACCTGTGAAAATGATACTGCCATCGGCGCAATAAGAATGCCATAAGCCTACTTTGTTGTATTAGTTTACAAATTGCGAAAAACCAAATTAAATTTCAATTTCGCGGGCAGCGCCCCGGCTTCGCACGGGTAGGCTACAAAACAAACACAATAGTAAGTAGGTACAATCGGGGCATGGTAATTAATGCCTATGGCTTAGACCCTCATATATTAAGTCTATGTTACGGTATAAATGTATACATTCGATCGTTTGAACTCGCTCATTGAATTCGATCATTGACTTGAAATCTGGTGTAGGTAGGTACTGTAGGTATAGCTGTTACTTCGGATTATTTCCAATGCATGGTAACCTTGAGCTGATTCTGCAGCATCAAGTAGTCTGCGGGATACCCAACTCTTCAGCAAATTACAGCAGATAATATAGTGTGTTTAGGCTCATTAGAATGTTCTCAATGAGTAGGTAGGCGTTAGAGATGATGATCGAGGATCGAGGAGGAGGATCTGATGATGGAGTAGAAAACTGGGTAACAGGATATCAGGTATATCGTATAAAGTCCGGCCATAATATATTAACGTTATTATTAATATTATCTTCTATATATAAAAGAAAGTGGTGTTAGTTACACTATTTATAACTCAAGAACGGATGAACCGATTTGGCTGAAAATTGGTGGAGAGGTAGCTTAGAACCAGGAGACGGACATAGGATACTTTTTATCCCGTTCGACCGCGTTTCCGTCATGTCACTATAAAACGTGGTATTACAAAAACGCATCTGACATGGAATAACAAAACGCAAATGACAGTGGAATAACCAAACGTAAATGACAGCTAAACGTAATTTTGTCTTTGGTTAAGTATGGTAAAAAATTTGACAATTATAAAAAGTGTTATAATAAAGCATTACTGATATTATAAATACGAAAGTGTGTTTGTTTGTTGGTTTGTTCTTCAATCACGTCGCAACAGAACAGCGGATTGATGCGATTTTTTGCATGGGTATAGTAATGGATGTAGTAGTGGTTCCTCAGACCGGGAGAGCTACTTTTTATCTCGGATAATGAAAGTTCCCGCGGGATTTTTAAAAACTAAATCCATGCGGACGAAGTCGCGGGCATCAGCTAGTTATGTATATGTTACAGTATGAATGTACATCGGATCGTTTGAACTCGCTCATTGAATTCGATCATTGAAATCTAGTAGCCTATCTATATCTAGTAATCTACCTACTATTACTTCGGACTATTTCCAAGGCATGGTAACCTTGAGCTGATTCTGCAGCATCAAGTAGTCTGCGGGATACCCAACTCTTCAGCAAATTACAGCAGATAATATAGTGTGTTTAGGCTCATTAGAATGTTCTCAATGAGTAGGCGTTAGAGATGATGATCGAGGATCGAGGAGGAGGATCTGATGATGGAGTAGAAAACTGGGTAACAGGATATCAGGTATATCGTATAAAGTCCGGCCATAATATATTAACGTTATTATTAATATTATCTATATATATATATATATATAAAAGAAAGTGGTGTTAGTTACACTATTTATAACTCAAGAACGGATGAACCGATTTGGCTGAAAATTGGTGGAGAGGTAGCTTAGAACCAGGAGACGGACATAGGATACTTTTTATCCCGTTCGACCGCGTTTCCGTCATGTCACTATAAAACGTGGTATTACAAAAACGCATCTGACATGGAATAACAAAACGCAAATGACAGTGGAATAACAAAACGTAAATGACAGCTAAACGTAATTTTGTCTTTGGTTAAGTATGGTAAAAAATTTGACAATTATAAAAAGTGTTATAAATTATAATAAAGCATTACTGATATTATAAATGCGAGAGTGTGTTTTTTTGTTGGTTTGTCCTTCAATCACGTCGCAACAGAACAGCGGATTGATGCGATTTTTTGCATGGGTATAGTAATGGATGTAGTAGTGGTTCCTCAGACCGGGAGAGCTACTTTTTATCTCGGATAATGAAAGAGTTCCCGCGGGATTTTTAAAAACTAAATCCATGCGGACGAAGTTGCGGGCATCAGCTAGTTATATATAAAATAGGCTACGCAGCTGTCGCTGATGCGCCTATATCAATTGCTGTGCTTGGAGTTTCCAACATTATGGCGGTCTAATCTGTTTTTACAAGCTTTTATTAACTTGACCAGTTTATTTATTTATTTTTTTGTTTGTTTGGGACAAAGCTTGCAAGATGAATTAGACTCACTTTACGGTTTCTGATCGAGCTGAAATTTTGCATTTAGATATGTGTAAATCGGATGACTGATCTGATGGTCGTTGGGGTCCCAAGGTGCTGGAGTGGCGAGCCCGCACCCGGAAGCGCAGTGTTGGCAGACCCCCCCACCAGGTGGACCGACGACATCAAGCGAGTCGCAGGGAGCCGCTGGATTCAGGCGGCGCAAGACCGAAGCCTGTGGAAGTCCATGCAAGAGACCTTTGTCCAGCAGTGGACGTCTATCGGTTGATAAAGAAGAAGAAGAAGAAATCGGATGACAATGCAATATTATTGTGACATGGAGCTGATCTGATGATGGAGACGGAAGATGGCTATCGGAACTCTGTAATAAAACGATGTAACCCCATCGAGTTTGAGCTCGTTTGATTCGTCATAACAAGTACTCTGATCCTAGATGATATTCAGAGTCTAATGGTGTAGCTACTAAAAGCTTGCATTTAAAAATATTTTTTTTAATTTACACTTGTTAAATTCATTAACTGACATGTCGGGGGTGTTTTAAATTTTGAATTTAGGTACACTTATTTACTTGTTTTAAAATCTAATCCAAATTGCAATTTGCACACAGTAATATCTACAGGAATGAAAATATTCCTGAGTAATCAAAAACATAAATTACAGTTAGGCAGATGAAAATGTCAGCGCGAATAGATTCCAATTTGATCACGAAATGTCCTCGGGTTCAATTTTCTGCAAATATTTCATACACATAATGTAATATATAGGTAGGTAGGTATTCTTCTAGCGAATAGCGTTGCAATTTTAGTGCCATCCGCACACCGTATGAATTTATGTATGTATGTGTGTAAGTATGCAGGTATGTATGTATGCATGCATGTATGCATGTAAACGTAGGCATGTATAGAATAGAATAGAAATATTTTTTATTCAAATAAACTTTTTACAAGTGCTTTTGAATCGTCTGGCTCTACCACTGGTTCGGAATGCCCTTCCTGCCGAGAAGAACCAGCAAGAAACTCGGCGGTTGCTCTTTTCAAAACAAGTTTACAAAACAGTAAATATACTATGCTATATATGCAGTGTTTCCACAATGAGGGAAGTTCCAAAAATGCATACCGACTAACTTCTATCTTAAGATGGGCAAACATAAAATAGCCCCATTCCCGCCGGTGGCACCAGTTCACGAGCATGACGCATGACCCAGCCATTCCTTCGCTCAACCATATTTGAGGGAACGTAACAACCCGCATGTATACATATTATATGCCTGCATGTGTGTATGTATGTGGTTATTTACGAATATTCCACAGTCCACCGTAGCGAATTAACTACTGAGCCGATTTTGATGAATGTGGTGTCAATCGATTCATTATGGATGGTCCGGGTGACATGGGCTATATTTTATACGAACAAAATAAATATCACGGATGTTACATGCATTTTTCCGTAATCGGGTTAATTTTATAGCTTAGATAATTTAAATTAAGGTTGTTTTTTAAAATCCTTGTTGGGGTCCGTACTTATTTACTTTAGGGTCAAAGGACAAACCATGGAAAAATCGACAAACCAATTTAATGTTTAAAATAAAAATCTTTGGAGTTTGAAGTAAATAAATTAACATTACTGCCACAATTAGGTATAAGTATTAGGATCAAGTGCTGATCCAAAGGAGACGCCATACATTTAAAAATAAATGTAAGTACGTACCTAATGCAAATTATACACAGTCTTAAAGGCACCACAGCCGTCGAGCGCTTGTATTTGCACAGAAATTCGTTTACCCGAGCCTTTTTCCTAAGAAGATGGTAAAAGGATGCATTAAAAGGTTTCCAACGTAGACATACAAATCTGTAGACCCTTGTGTTTGGGCCAGTGTGGTGGAATATGGCTTTTAACCCTTCTCTGAGAGGAGACCTGCGCTCAGTAGTGAGCCGTTGATGGGTTGCTGCAGATGATGATGATTATTTATTAAGATACCTAGAGCAAAAACAAAAGTTTTGTGAGTGGAGACCATCTTTAATTTTTTAACTTATAGCGGCAGTAGAAATACACAGTCTGTGAAAATTTCAAGTATGTACTTATTTTGGTTCATAAGATACAGCCCGCTGACATTGACGGACGGACGCACGAACGGATGGATTTATTCTAGAAATAAATAAATAGGTACTAAGGTATTACGAGAAGCAGTGATAGCCTTGTGGTTAGGACTGTGGTCTCCTATTCGGGAGGTCGCAGGTTCGATCCAGGGTA
This sequence comes from Oeneis ivallda, assembly GCA_029955525.1. Classification (NCBI taxonomy): domain Eukaryota; kingdom Metazoa; phylum Arthropoda; class Insecta; order Lepidoptera; family Nymphalidae; genus Oeneis; species Oeneis ivallda. The sequence goes on along the minus strand of JARPMR010000024.1, from coordinate 18,843,896 downwards.
CGCACCTCTGACTTTTCGGAGTCAAGTGCGTTAAGGCAACTAAATATCACTTGTTTCAAAGGTGAAAGAAAACATCGTGAGGAAACATACAAATCTGAGAGTTCTTCATAACGTTCTCTAAGGTGTGTGAAGTCCGCCAATTCGCATTGGGCCAGCGTGGTGGACTATGGCCTATAACCCTTCTCTGAGAGGGACACCTGCGCTCAGTAGTGAGCCGTTGATGGGTTGCTAATGAATGAAAGTATTACGAGCCAGAGCAATACAAGTGTCAATTTAAAAAAAAACATCTAGTTACAAGTGTACTAAATTGCAAATTTAAAACACCCTCCACGTGTGAATCTATGGCCGGACTACGTACGAAATCCATCCTGTTATCCAGTTTTCTGTTCCATCATCAGATCCTCCTCCTCGATCCTCGATCCTCGATCATCATCTATCTCACATCTACTCTTTGAGAATATTCTAATTAGCCCAAACATACTATATCTGCTGTAAGTTGCTGAGGAGTTGGGTATCCCGCAAACTACTTGATGCTGTAGCATCAGCTCAAGGTTATCATGCCTTGAAAATAATCCGATACAATAATACAGTAGGTACATTAGATTTAAAATCAATCGCACCGAAAGCTTGTAAGAGCCTTTAATCAAGGAGGAAATGAGCTGAAGATCTTCAAACAACTGAGCTCTTCATAAATATTATAGCTAAGATACACCTCGATTACGTTAGCTTTCAAACAGAACAAACTTCATCAAAATCGGTCGATTGGGAAGGCTGCTACGAGGGAATAGACATACACACAGATAGACACTTAGGCGCGCTTGCAGAAACGTCTAACCCAGAGTTAGCAGCTAACTCTGGGTTAAAAAGACAGATTTGACAGATTTTACAAAATTACCCTTACACAGATAAACACGTTAAACTTATACCACCCCTCTTTTTATGTTGGAGGGTAAAAATACCATATGCTGTCGATCAAAACAAAAACAATTTAAATTGCGATACCAGTAAAGCCATCATTTTAGGTCAAGCAATCTTTCTTCATACTTATTCTCTTCTTGCGGTCAGATATCCTCAATATCAACAAATATCATCATGTAGCATAAGACTAGATGCAAGTCTATTCCTTTTTAAGTCTACGTTTTTAAAAGCAACCTATAGATAGGTTATATATTATACCTCGTAGTCCACACTCAGGATCTTTCGTCCATTAATTTGATTAAAGTAACTTCTTTATGCAGTCTCTTATTTAAAAGTACAAACACAAATATTGGACCTTTGAAACACCGTCTTTAGTTTGTTGCAAAAAATCACGTCGATTCGTAGCTCTGTTGCGGCGTGATTGAAGGACAAACCAATAAACAAACACACTTTCGCATTTATAATAATATTAGTAAGTATGATAATAATAAAAGCTTGTTTTTACATTTTTTTTTTCATAAATTTTCTTTGTATCGCATAAATTGTATCGAAAATTGACTTTTGGAACCCACTGCAAATTCAGGTGAAAGACTGGCTTCCCATAGCACAGACCCTTGTTTGGGGGTCAGACATTTTTCGGGCTGTACTATGGCGTACTTTGCATAATATTTATTTTGTAATACTTATATTTTTTAAACAATAAATATCAAAGATTATATGCATATTGAACTCTTCGACCAGAAAATTTTCTTCCAGAAACTGGAAAAGTCTTTTAGGTACTTTGCAGAAAGTTTTTAAAAGAAGTCTTTGTATGTAAAAGACTCTCAGATCTGCTGATCGCCTAATTAAGCCAAAAGGGGTGGATTTATCACCGCTCATCTTTCACATAATGCGATTAGTGGATGATTTTGAAAATTAGACCTATTTATTTATACCTATTGCCGGGCTATTTTATTTACTGAGGATACCCAATATTACAGGCTAGTTTATTAAACGTTTTGTGACATTCCCACGAATTACTAGTATTATTTAACATCTTGTAACATACATTGGCAACATTATTACTGTTACCAATATATGTTACAAGATTACAATTATGGGTGTGTTCCGATATACACTGGACCACTGTAAAGTGTGACGTCAATCCAGTATGTTACTGTGAAGCCGTCCCTTTTTAGCTTGCTATATATTTACTTTTTAAAATGGAACGTAGTCCAGTATACTATCAGAGCACCGAGCAGTGCTCGCAGTGTAAAAAAAAAAACTACAATTTACTACGTAACTGATCATTTTATATCATCTAATACTGAGTTTCCACGGCGCGGTTCGTTCCCGCGCCCGCAGCGGTTGCGGTACCGCTGTTTTATTTCAATACTCATGACACCGCAGGTAAAACCGCGGCGGTTGCGGGAAAGGCCCGCAAAAATGACGTCAGGACGAGAGAACACCTCCCGCCTACGTCGCGTCGCCCCGCGCCCGCGCGACCTACCGCAGAGTCCGCGGGCGACGGCCGCCAAGCTCGCGGACGACCGCGACCCGCGCGGTTCTACTGCGGGCGCAACGAGCAACCGCGCCCGCCGCGGGCGCAAACCGCGCCGTGAAATTGAAATTTCATTTTCCATACAAATCTGCATTCTACGGAGGCCGCGGGCCCGCAACCGTAAATTTCCATGGCGCGGTTGGCGCAGTACTAGCGGTACCGCAACCGCTGCGGGCGTGGGTGCGAACCGTGCCGTGGAAACTCACTCTTACACCGCTCAATCTCCTTCGTGCCTTCTCCATCAACGTGACACTTGCGAATCACTCTGTGCCCAGTTGGCACGCCAAAAAGCCATTGCTTGGGAATTGAATTGAATATCTATCGAAACACACCTCAAGTTTGCTAGATGGTCCCATATATATTTCCGGTTCCAAATCATCAGATATTGTAGGCATCAAGTCCAACATCGAACTGCAGGTCCAATTCCCAACTCCTTAACTCTGATTCTAAAAATCTTAAAATAAGAAAAAGTAACGACGACGCTCCCATGATAGGTTTTTGAAACCGGCATTTTGAAAAGCATTTTTATAGCCCGGAAAGCCGGAAAATTCTACAGGGATCCATTTAATATTTCTAAAACAAGCGGATGAAGATTCTGTCATAATCAATAATAGGTATAGATTACATATTATGGCATCATCATCATCATCATTATCAACATCATCGGCTCACTACTGAGCGAGGTCTCCTCTCAGAGAAGGGTTATAGGCCATAGTCCACCACGCTGGCCCAATGCGAATTGGTAGACTTCACACACCTAGAACACAATGGAGAACTCTCAGGTGTGCAGGTTTCTTCACGATGTTTCCTTCACCGTTATTCACATATTATGTAATCTAATGTATTTAATAAATCTGATTCTTTTCAAGGATGTTACAAAACAAGTGAAATACACAGCAATACAAGAAAGTAAAAAGCCTGCGGAATCTTCAGATCAATTATTGAAACCTTATGGCTTAACAAGGTAGTGTTACGTATTAGAGAGTTAATTCGGTGTTCATGAAACAGAATAACGAGAGTCGAATGAGAACTGTCTGCTAATGAGCGGCAAGTTAATTGCTGTTGGGGGCTGCTATTCAGCAAAAGGCACCTGAATGCCGGCAAAAACAATCATGAATGGGCAACTTCGGAATGAATTGCCGAAATGTAATGGAACGGGAAACGTATTTAGAAAAGAACGAACTTCATTTTGGATATAATTATACCGGTGCGGTGGTCTAGAAGACAAAGGCTTTTTTAGCAGAGCAGTTTAGTTAAATGTTACGTTAAAACTTGTAGCCATAATCTAATTTAGGTAATTACTATACAAATCGTGCTAAATGTGGAGTGGTGCCAAGTGAAATTATTTATTTACTAGCTGATGCCCGCGACTTCGTCCGCGTGGATTTAGTTTTTAAAATCCCTCGGGAACACTTTGATTTTCCGGGATAAAAGTAGCCTATGTCACTCTCCAGGTCCTCAATTATACCCATGTAAAATAATCACGTAGATCCGTGGCTCTGTTGCGGCGTGATTGAAGGACAAACCAACAAACAAACACACTCGCATTTATAATATTAGTAATTATTATTAGGATATTAAATTACATAGGAAAACACTGTAATATTACGTCCATACGATGTATTACATCCATACCTACTATGTAGTATGTAGGTTTAATGATCGTTTGGCAAAATCTGACGCCTTTGGAGTAGTTTGACTTTGACGAAATAGTATCCACGATGGCTATATACGATAAATTACGAATGCCAGCTGAGCCGTTCATTCAAAGTATCCTGTAGATTCCGGGGTTCAAGTTATTTGGACCTATACTGAAGATTGTGATGTCTATAATTTCTGAACTACGAAATTGACGACCTTGAAATAATTACAGGACAATCTCTAAAGAACCTGCTTTCTAACAAAAAAAGAATCGATTAAATCGGAATACGCCTTAATGAATTACAGCGAAATACACATTTTGACTTTCATCCCTTCTCCCAAGGGAACGGTGCTGAATTTCGGGATAAAAAGTATCCTATATTATACCTCGTAGTATTAACTTAAATCGTGCCAAGTTTCATTTAAATCCGTCCAGTAGTTTCGGCGTGATGCGCGGCCAAGAGACAGACAGACAGACAGACAGACAGACAGACAGACAGACAGACAAAAAATTAAAAAAAAATTGTTTTGGCTTCAGTATCGATTATAGAGTGCCCTCAAACAAAAATTTTCAAAATATCATCAATGTACAGAATTGGACCTGTTACAGTTTTATTATATTATAGATATGTACTAACTAGCTGATGCCCGCGACTTCGTCCGCATGGATTTAGTTTTTAAAAATCCCGCGGGTACTCTTTCATTATCCGAGATAAAAAGTAGCTCTCCCGGTCTGAGGAACCACTACTACATCCATTACTATACCCATGCAAAAAATCGCATCAATCCGCTGTTCTGCTACAACGTGATTGAAGGACAAACCAACAAACAAACACACTTTCGCATTTATAATATCAGTAATGCTTTATTGTAATACATTTTATAATTATCAAAATTTTTTACCATACTTAACCAAAGACAAAATTACGTTTAGCTGTCATTTACGTTTTGTTCTTCCACTGTCATTTTCGTTTTTTTATTCCATGTCAGATGCATTTTTGTTATACCAGGTTTTATATTGACTTGACGGAAACGCGGTCGAACGGGATAAAAAGTATCCTATGTCCGTCTCCTGGTTCTAAGCTACCTCTCCACTAATTTTGAGCCAAATCGGTTCATCCGTTCTTGAGTTATAAATAGTGTAACTAACACCACTTTCCTTTATATATATATAAGATTAATAAATTAATTTTAAAGATGCTTTTGGATTTTAACCCAAATAAAACATTCACTTATATTTACAACTTGATAATAATTGGAAATAATAAGGCCTAGATATTTTGCTATTGTCTTCGATATTCTCTAACTTACATTCGTATATTATACTAGCTGATGCCCGCGACTTCGTCCGCGTGGATTTAGTTTTTAAAATCCCGCGGGAACTCTTTGATTTTCTGGGATGCCTAATGCCTATGTCACCCTCCAGGCTCTCAACTATACCTATCTAAAAAATTACGTCAATCCGTAGCTCTCTTGCAGCGTGATTGGCGAACAAACCAACAAATAAACACACTTTCGCAATTATAATATTATGTATTAATTAGTAGGTAAGGAAGAATTAATACTACGATACGAATGTAATCAAATTTTTTTTACCGGCGATCTAATTAAATTTTAGAACACAAAAGCTACTATTGTGACTTAAATATGATAATTAGATATATTCCCTCGCGGCCTTTTTTGTAGAGAATAATGAGTACTTTAATCATGTACCACATAATATGTATGTATCATCAATAGTTTTCTCAGTACACGCCAAATAATGCATTATATAGACAAAATTTTGCTACTTTGGGTTACGTTATTGCAATTTACTTAAGGATCTCTAATTTTTTTGAAAATACATTAAAGCGTATACTTCCTGATAACTTAGCTTTCTATTGGTGAAAAAATGGTTAAAATCGGTCCATTAATTTCAGATCCTATTCGGTACAAACAAACAAACAAAAAAAATCTTTCCTCTTTATAATATTAAAAAATTAAAAAGTATAGATTATTCTGTGGTTTCGTTGTTCTTGTTTCAAACTTAAACCGTTCCCTAGCTTCACAGCTAGACAAAGGTCTTGTACAAGGATCGCTACAAAAAACGACTATGTGCAAGCCCTGCCGTTAGTATTCATCATCATTAGTACCCATCAACGTCTCACAACAGAGCGCAAGTCTCCTTTCAGAGTAGGGTTATAGGCCACAGTAACCACGCTGACCCAATGCGAATTGGCGGACTTCAAACACCTTTGAGAACATTATGGAGAACTCTCAGGTGTGCAGGTTTCCTCACGATGTTTTCCTTCACCGTTGAAGCGAGTGATATTTGATTGTATTAACGCACATAACTCCGAAAACTCCCGTATCTAACTCTCCCGTATCTAACTCTCCCGTAGGAGATCACAGTCCTAACCACTTGGCTATCACTGCTTTCAAAATATAGAAACTTTCTATTTGCGTGAAATGGCGACGTCCTACGGTAACTGAGTCCAACAATAGACGATAACTGACAGTGGCAGGGCGGGGACAAAAGCTTTTACCGAAATTTCATAATTCTCTCAGGTTTTCTTTGAATTCGCCCAGTGCCGGCGTTTCCCGTAGGCTTTGTCTCGGATGCGTCTTTATTGCCTTACGTTGAATACAATTAGACTATGATTTGGGTCTATTTTATGGATGTATGGGAATGGTAAATTAAAGTCCCCATGAAAAATCAAAATTATTTAAATTACATTCAAAATATGGTTATGGTTATATAATGGTTGAGCGAAGCAATGGCTGGGTCATGCGTCATGCTCGTGAATGGGTTCCACCGGCGGGAATGGGGCTACTTTCTGTCTGCCCGTCTTAACATGTGTTGAATTATAATTAGATATAGTAGAAGATAGGTATGCTTTTGTGGAACTTCCCCTCATTGTGGAAACACTGCATACATAGCATAATGTCTATTATATTGTAAATTTGTTTTGAAAAGAGCAACTGCCGAGTTTCTTGCTGGTTCTTCTCGGCAGGAACGGCATTCCGAACCAGTGATAGATAGATCGACGATTCAAAAACACTTGTAAAAAAGTTTATTTTCTATTCTATTCTATTCTAAAATGTGAGATTTATATAAGTTTCGACATATATGCATGATGCCGGGAGGCTCACCCGCCAAGACGTGAAAGTTGTCGGTACCAGCGCTATTCGATTATTGTGTAAAGTGAAGTTAATTTTAAAGTAAATTACAATAGCTCAATTCAAAATTCAAAAAAAAAATCAAAATTATTTATTTCACGTAGGCCTGTGGCTCTCAAATCACACGTCATGACTCTACCACCGGTTCGGAAAGCGGATTCTGCTGAGAAGAGCCGGCAAGAAACTCAGCTTTTCAAAATAATCATTTAACAATATTATTATGTAGCTATTACATTGTAATAAGTTTTTTATACTATCTTGTGGGCAGCTGGATGCCAAGCCGATTTAATCCATTCAACTCTTGTTAGACTAGAATAGAATATTTCCACAATGAGTGATGAAGTTCCAAAAATGCGTACTACAATTAAATACTTATTGCCAGTATTCTTGGCACCATTCCACGCGGGCATGATTTGTATAGTACATTTTAATAAAAAAAGAAAAAAAATAATTAAATACATGTTATGACATGTGACATTACAGTTCAATACATGTCAATTTGTTTAGAACCTGTGTTTTCTAATTATTTTCCGCGTCTGATTTTTAACATCAGACGCGGGATAGGCCTGTGCCCACTAGCCTTGATACACTACTATCGTAGCGCAACCGATTGGCATGCGGTTTTTAGGGTTTTGTTATAGTACCAGTTGGTAGTAAGGCCCAAATTAGACGGTGCCTCGTTTATCGTTGCGAAAGTTTTTGCGAGAATGAACCGTCTTAATTCGCCCTAAGGGTGAATTTTCTACGGTTAATTTTTAGAGATTTTTGCTTTCATTTTCAAGGGTCATCGGTGAGCCATCCGTCTTAATTCGCCCTTAGGGCAAATTTAGACGGCCTTAGGGTTCACTTTCGCATTAATATTCGCAAAAATGAACGATGAACGAGGCACCGTCTAATTTCAGCCTAATAGCTCGTGGTGAGCGGGTTGGTCGTGCTGTGGATGCTCGATGCTCTAGAGAGTCTAGACTCGTTGCGAACTCGATGCGGTGATGATCGCGGCGGGATCGACTTTTAGATTGCCGATTTAGTTTTACGCGGGAGACGACTTCGGAGTTTAATTTACACACAAACATTTAGAAGTAATAAAATTTAGAATATTTATAAGTTATGAACAACTGATGTGATGAGGGAGAGAATGCTGAACAGAATGAGGCTGGAGGAGTCAGGTCGCAGTATTTAAATAAATGCAGTGTTCTTTCATGGGTTCTGGTGAGTCCAAAATGAACAGCATTCATTGCTGTTCTGTTCGAACAATATCTTTTCACCTTTTATTTACCACACCTTATTATTTTCGGCCAAACTTTACCTTATTAATTTTTTGATTTCTTGCGTGTGGAGGAAAAGAACTATAACTATCTAATAAAGTAGGTTCTTCCTAAATAAAATTTTGAAAAATACGGAATTCTTTATTTTATCCCGAAAATAAAGAAAAATCTCTGTTCCTTTCATCAAAATCGGTTAAGTAAATAATGATGCCGTGAAAAGGCAACAGACAGGCACACTTTCGCATATTTTATAATACTAGATGATGCTCGCGACTTTGTCCGCGTGGATTAAGGTTTTTTTATTCCCGAGGGAACTCCTTAATTTTCCGGGATAAAATGTAGAATATGTGTTAATCCTGGGTAGAAGCTATCTCCATTCCAAATTTCAGCCAAGTCGGTTCATTCGTTGTGGCGTGAAAGAGTAACAAACATCCATCCATCCATCCAAACATCCATACATCCATCCTCACAAACTTTCGCATTTATATTATTAGTAGGAAGTAGGATAGTAGGATATTATAATATAGGGCCTCATAAGTAGGCTCACGATCGCTCAGCGGGCGATGGAGAGAGCTATGCTCGGAGTGTCCCTGCGGATCCAATCAGAAATGAGGAGATCCATAGGAGAACCAAAGTCACCGACATAGCTCAGCGAGTCGCGAAACTGAAGTGGAAATGGGCGGGGCACATAGTTCGAAGAGCTGATGGTCGTTGGGGTCCCAGGGTGTTGGAGTGGCGACCCCGCACCGGGAAGCGCAGTGTTGGCAGGCCCTCCACCAGGTGGACCGACGACATCAAACGAGTCGCAGGGATTCGCTGGATCCAGATGGCGCAAGACCGAGGCCTCTGGAAGTCCATGCAAGAGACCTTTGTCCAGCAGTGAAAGTCTATCGGTTGATAAAGAAGAAGAAGAAGAGGATATTACAAGGATATAAAGAAATATTATGTATTTCGCAGGTAGGTAGTCAAGGTTGTATCTGTCGTCGATAAAAAAAATGCTTAATAAAAATGTATGTCTGGGGGATAACAATAATTTGGAATGAGATCGTTTAGGCGGATAACGGCGCCGGTTATTATTTCCATAGCGCCGATAAACCTTGTAAATGGTTTTCCAAACGCCGCGCGCCGCTTTATTGCGGGGCTTGTCAAGACCGAGGGACTCGCAGCTGGAGGCTGGAGGGATCGTAATCGGAAATTTTACATTTCGCTCTCCATGTTACCGGTTTTTCGTTTCGTTTCGAAACACACACACACACACACACACACACACACGAAAAACCGGTTCATTAAATGGGCCATAAATCGTAAACGGTAAGTTTTACAAAAAAGTTTACAGGAAATAAAAGATGCAAAATTTTATTTTCTACAAAAAAGGTTAAAATACCTTTTGCCCTAAAGTGGATAGTTTCCGAGATATCGGTCAAAAACTTTTCTTTAAGATTGCGATCGAAGCTCCACCTGGATCTGTCAGCATTTTGTGTTTTTATGGTCAGTAAGTAACCCTTAACATAAAAAAAAAATTAAAATTGGATCGGAAATTTAGTGCGAGGTTGACCAAAAAAAACCGGCTTTATTTACTGACCTTTGTGTCTTATGTTAAGTCCCGGTGAGTTATTTGCTGGACGGTGCTTTTGTTGTTCCTTTTCCAATATTTGGGCGTGGATCTTTAACACGATCGTGTCCCCTGAACCCTCAAGGGTCCGGGGATATCCGATCAGGGCGTGGGCCCCCTTCAGATGGTTTCTCCTGCGAGCCGTTAAAACCACCCTCCTTAGATTTTACCATGTCTTTTCCATTCTGACCACGATTCCGAGGACGTATGGACTTATATAGTACACGGTCCAGGATTCGTCCCAACGTCATTCTATGCCGTGGTCTGAGTCTTACAGGAGGCGCCCTTAGGAAGACGTTTCCTCCCGATGTCTTCTAGAGCTCTTTTCCAAACTCCAGGCAGAGCCTCGTTCTTGCCAATCCCCCCGGTGATGCTGTAGCGGCCATTAGGGCCATTAATTTTGATGCGTCACCATTACCACAGAACTCGCCGAGAAGCCTCAATAGCCCAACGGTTAAAGGCGCGGACTGAAAACTGAAAGGTCGCAGGTTCGAATCCCACCCGTTGCACTATTGTCGTACCCACTCCTAACACAAGCTTTCAGCTTATTTGGAGGGGAGACGAGGATATTAGTCATCTTCAATTTGACTGACATTTTTCTATAAAAAAAAACTGCGAGAAGTCATGAGCGTTGTCATCCATACGTGGTTGGAATCCAACCTACTCGCATTCGTAACGCTTTAGCTAGACGTTTCTGAAACGAAACGCTAAGGTGTGGCCCTTCCGGTGTCCGTGTTTTCTACCACGTATAATTTGCCTTCAAGGCAAGAGTGAATAGGCATCTTCTAGGTAAGCGTGCTCCACTCAGACCTCTGAAGTGCTTTCCATCATTGATCGTCGTCAAGCGCAAGACCATCTCGCAATAAAAAAAAACTTTTGGAGTGCAGACATTGAGTCGTTCAATAGAAAATGTTCCGTTGGACGGCCCAGATAGGACGTAGCAAAGACCTGTAAGCCCTCAAAAGACTGTAGATAGGCTATATCTCGCAATAAAGAAGTATGTATATTTAACCGATTTCAAAAAAAGGAGGAGCTTTTCAATTCGACTGTATGTTTTTTAATTTTTGTGTTTGTTATTTATTTATGAATGGGTTTTAATATTCAACACTTTTTTTTTTGGCAATGTTACTCCAGATCTGATGAATATCTTCGGTGATGGAGAACGGAACTCCCTAATGAATAAGAGCAAATCTTTCGCGATCAGAGAATGTGATACACTAAAAGCTCAAAATAATAATATAAAAAAAGAACGATTTCAAACGCCTAGTTAAGTTTATAGTTAAGGTAGGTTAAGTTTCATTGTTAAATGTATGAATCGATGGGGTTAACATGCCAGGTGGAAAAAACCGCAAAAAATATAGATAAAAAAAAAACGCCAGTTACAAAGTATAAAATAATTTTAGTTTGTACACTGATGCTGAAGTTGGGTTAGCGTTGCGTGTTGCGTTACAGCAATGGTTGCAGTGTAACAGCGTGTTCTTGCAGAGAGATCGGTGAAGGAATAAAGAAACACAGACTGCAGTGTCTAATGGTAGTGGCATATATTACGTATTTACAAAGATCTTATATACTAATTAATTTTATAAATAAAAGGTGGGGAAAGATGTGCTTGGATATTACGTACGTGCAAAAGTTGCTGAACTAATATTATTATAAGTTTGTTGAAATACATTACAAGGTAATTATCGCGGAATTAAAATATGCTATGAGGTGCTCTATGGTCACGTCTCGTACGTGCCATAGATATTCCCCCCTTTAGGGAAAAAAATGACGTATACATAAAAAGGGAAAAAACTACTACTAATTAACATTGTTGAAAACGAACTGACTTCTTAATCTTGCTGTGGTTAGTTGAGGTAGGGAAAGGTCCTGCGATATCACTTTGCTCATGCGAAAAATGCTGTGCAGGCATAAATTTCCCGAGCGGCGATACTGTGTGCCTATGCACTTTTGATAGTTGACATGGTAAGCACGAATCGCACCACTGATTTATTTCTGTGTTCATTTTAGGCCAAATGTAATTTCTTCCGATTAATTTTCTTGTCGTATTTTTGCCAGGATGGCTGAAGTTGTGATAGCTGTCAAAAATAGTTCTTCTAAGTTGCTTCGGAATGTATGGTCGCGTAATTCCGGTAGAAATGTCGCAATAAATCTTGCTATTTGTATTGGGTACTGCTACTCGCGTCATGTGTAATGACCTATTTTGTTTGAGTTGCTGTAGCTCGATGTCACCTTCTTGGTATTTTTCTAGCTCAGAATAATCGATAACGGTGGGTAACGTAATAGTTTCCACAACTCGAGATAAGGCGTCAGCCACTACGTTGTGATTCCCGCTTACGTGCTGTATATCGGTGCTAAATTGTGATATATAATCCAAATATCTTATTCTCCTCGGAGTGTCATCTAGTGACGGCTTCTTGTCGAAGGCGTGCACCAATGGTTTGTGGTCGGTGTAAATTGTAAAAATGCGACCTTCTATCAGTCGCCGGAAATGTTTTACCGCCATATAAATTCCGAGTAGCTCTCGATCGTAAGTTGAATACTTCACTTGCGTATCTGATAAGGATTTTGAAAAATATGCAATAGGTATCCATTTTTGCTTGACCTTTTGTTGTAAAACTGCGCCGACGCATTTTAAACTAGCATCGGTCATTATTGCGATCGGTGCGTTTTCATCAGGAAATGCTATCGTTGCAATGTCACGCAAATCTTGCTTGCATTGTTGAAAAGCACACTCGGCCTCTGCGTTCCACTTAATCAGCGTATTATCGTTTTTTCTTGAATTTATTAAAAATATGTTGAGTGGAGCTTGATGATTGGCGGATTGCTTGATTGCATGTCTGTAAAAGTTGACCATGCCCAGGAAACGACAAAGTTCCTTCACAGTTTTGGGTTTGGGATAATCGATGATTGCTTGAATTTTTTCTTGTGTTGGTTTCATTCCTTGGCTCGTTATATGATAACCAAGAAAATCTAGTTCTCGTTTGGCGAACTCGCATTTGTTCATGTTGATTGTAATACCATTTTGTTGCAATCTCTTGAAAACTGTTTCCAGATGTTTGTAGTGTTGTTCTTCGGACTTGCTTGCTAAAGGGGGGAATATCACAGAGTCTCGCCGCACGCTGTGCTGAATCTAGTTTTCCGAATGTTTGTTTACCCAAGAACAGGGTTTTTCACACTTTCGAGCTTTGCCTCTAAAGTTTTTATGATAGTAACAAAAATTGCTTCGTTGTTCCGATCGTGAATGCAGGCGTGAACTTGACCTAGGTCTACTGTACCGAGGTTGACTAAAACTGCTACGTCGATGCATTGTTCGCGAGCGGTCATTGCGTAGCGCTGCAATTTCTAATTGCATCGTTGCAATTTGTGACGTCAGCTGGGTGATTAAATTTATGTCAGCTGATGCCGAAGACGATATGTTCGTATTGCAGCGGCTGTTCTCGTAGATGCGATCAGCCATTTCGCTCAGCTTGTCCAGTGCCAAATTTTCGGAGATCGCTAACACGGAGGTTACGGATGGAGGAAGTTGTCTCATCCATAATAAACGTAGTGTGTCGTCATTAATCTTGCCGCAGCCAGCTTCTTTCATTTTTCTTAATAGTTGAGATGGCTTTTGATCTCCGAGGTCCATCTCAGACAAAAGCTTATGGAATCGCCGATGTTCGCTTTCTTCATAACAGCTGATGAGTCGTTCCCGGATACAGTGGTATTTGTTCTCTGAAGGCGGACTCGTTAAAATGTCGCTGACTTGATGGATGACGTCTTTTGGTAATTTTGATACGACCGCGTTGAACTTGTATTCATCGCCTTGTTTCTGCGGAGCCACAATCGCGTCAAATTGAGAGAACCAAAGTCGCGGTGAATCCGTCCAGAACTGCGGAATCCTCTCTGCTATTGAGACTGATGCCACCAAGTCTGTGCTGCCGTTGAGTTGTTCGTCTGTAGAGTTGCCAGCGCCGAAACCTTTGACAGGTGTTTGACGAGCCATGATGACGAAAAAATGTGACTCACAATGATGAGGATGTCTTGATGTGTTGGCCGATCTCGTTGGTTGGTTGGACACGTTGGGTACGATCTCGTCGGATGATCGCGTCGGATGATGACGTCGAGGATCGCTGCTTCGTACGTCGGGAAGCAGAATCACGTTGAGCTTTTTTCACGGTCGGAAAGCAGGATCACGTCGGGGTCACCACTGTTGCGTTACAGCAATGGTTGCAGTGTAACAGCGTGTTCTTGCAGAGAGATCGGTGAAGGAATAAAGAAACACAGACTGCAGTGTCTAATGGTAGTGGCATATATTACGTATTTACAAAGATCTTATATACTAATTAATTTTATAAATAAAAGGTGGGGAAAGATGTGCTTGGATATTACGTACGTGCAAAAGTTGCTGAACTAATATTATTATAAGTTTGTTGAAATACATTACAAGGTAATTATCGCGGAATTAAAATATGCTATGAGGTGCTCTATGGTCACGTCTCGTACGTGCCATATCGCGCATTGGATTCATCGTTTCTATTTCGGCCCGCCTGACTTCAACATAACTACGTGTATCTATACAAACCAATTTTATACTTTGTGGCGTTTGAAGTCTTATAAATATTATTATGCTTATCAATTATCATCCATCCACCTGTATTCCATTATTTTGGACATAGGCCTTTCCGAGAGCGCGCCACCAACACAGTCCTGCGCCTTCCTCAGCCAACCGCTTCCCGCCACCTTCTTAAGGTCATCGGTCCAGCGAGCTGGAGGTCGTCCTACACTGCGCTTGCCGGTACGCGGTCTCCACTCCAGAACACGTCTGCCCCATCGGCCATCGGTTCTGCGACAGATATGACCTGCCCACTGCCACTTCAGCTTGCTAATCCTCAGAGCTATGTCGGTCACTTTTGTTCTTCTATGAATTTCCTCGTTCCGGATTATGCTTATATAGGCAATGATTAGTTAAATGCAAGCGTAGTTTACGAATACATTTGCTAAAATGATATGTCTGCTCGCGATAGCTCTAAGAAATGACAATAGCAAGCGGGACACAGTGATGGGCCGACGGATCGAGTCGGGCGGACAATTTCCGTGGAAACCGACCCCTAGCCGACCCCTAGCCGACCCAGCTCTGTGATTAGGCCACCCGATACAGCGCCAGGAAATGTACGTATTTGCTCTGCAGACGTGGCAGACTCGCATGAATTCTTGTGTATATTGATAGTTAGCGGTAAACAGTTTGAGTAGTAAAAATAATTGTGACACTCCTTCTTAAAAATGTGTACCTAAGTGTTATGGAGTCTCTGAACTAAGACCTCTCGTTCTAGAAGTTTTAACGTCCCAGTTAAACCACCTTTCGAATAAAAAGAACCACATTTAAATCTGTCCATCCGTTTGAGTTAGATAGACAGAGTGACAACTTAAAATATCCCTATTTTAGGTGACTACTTTGAAAGCTTCTCAAATCGTCAATTTAAAATAAATAAAAAAAAGCTTTCTTCAAGATTCGAAATAATTTTAAAATTGGAACATACCTACTAATATACATTGGTCAAAAAAATCTTTAAGACATTATATCAAAGTTAAACAGCTGATGTAAAATAAATAAATAATTATTGCCATTAGCGTTTTTATGGCCTTATGCGTCTGCTGCGCGATTTCGCGATCGAATGCAAAAGGCCATGAAAACGCTAAAAGCCATTAAGAACGCGTATAACGCCAAAAAAAATCAGATTTCGCGATGAGATAAAACATAGCCGCAACCTCATGTGAGGCGCGACAAAAGAAAGCGTTTTGCGCGGAATAGGAGTGTAGTAAGCGCCAAATACTTTGTAACTCGTAAAATATTCATTTTCTTTTCAATTCACTAGGCTACCTACTTTCTTGATACCTAATATCAATCGGAATTTAATGTAAAAATTTTGGCTCTGTAATATGCAACACATTGAAAATAAATGAATATTGGTTAAAAATTAGACCTAACTTCGCGATTTTTTATTATCGAACAAATTTCATCATTTTATGTTTTTGCCCAAGCACGTCCCTTGGCAGTATGATGTAATTTTTGCGTGTTTTTTTTCGGATAGTTGAAACTTGATCTACTACTGTAAAAATCAAATCTGTTTGCTGTTAACGAGCGCACACCCACTCTTAAAACGAGCGAATCGCGCAGCAGACGCAAAAGGCCATGAAAACGCTAAAAGCCATAAAAACGCGCGATCGCTGCAGCTAAAAGTAGCCAGTGTGCCCTCTCCTTAAATGAAACACCTAACCTAATCTAATAAGTAATCAAAATCATAAATTGCCAGCGCGAAATGTCAGCGGGAATAGATTCCAATTTTGCCGGATACACATTTATCCCGGCCCCAATACTCTGCCAATACGTCATGCGACTCTAATATATTTTTTCAATAACGATGCAATTTCGATGAATCATCGATATACGCGGAACATTTCGTAGATAGAAAATTGTTTGCGCTCAAAAACAAATGTCTGAAATTACTAAATTCTATTTATTAGGTTAACAAGGGTGTATATGTATAACTTTTCAAGTTGTAAATCTGCCCTTTAGTATGGAAATTAACTTTTTTTTTTGGACGGAACAAAATATTAATTTTTTAAGCCTAGTTTTTAACACTTCGATGTTTTCAGGCGGTAAGGGGTTCGTCCAGCACACATCTTTTGGGAGCAAAGTGCATTTTAAACAACTAAATAACTTTAGTTTTAAATTAAGCTTTATCGTTGAAGGCAAATTTTGCGAGGAAACCTGCTTGCTTGAGAGTTCTCCACAATCTTCTCAAAGGTGTGTGGATTCTGCCAATCCCAGTTTGCCACAGTTTGCACTTTGCCAGTGTGGTTGACGATGGGAGCAGGCCTGTGTAATTGGCAGAATCCACACACCTTTGAGAAGATTTTTTATTTTTTTTAAATCTTCTCAAAGGTGTGTGGATTCTGCCAATCCCAGTTTGCACTTTGCCAGTATGGTTGACGATGGGAGCAGGCCTTTGTCTAATTTTTAGACAATGCGTAGTGGACAACGACATTAGTACATTACGCAGCCACTGAGATACGGAATAAGCCTGTAGACAAGATCTTCATCATCTTCTCCTTCTTCTTTATGAACCAATAGACGATATTGGACAAAGGTCTCTTGCATGAAATTTTTGCAATCTTGCGCCGCCTGTATCACATAGCTCCCTGCACTTGTTGGATGTCGTCAGTCCACCTAATGGGGGTTCGCATAATGCGCTTCCCGATGCGGGGTCACCACTTCAGCACCTTGGGACCCCATCGACCATCAGTTCTTCGAACTGTGCCCTGACCACAACAAATTTCCTTTCTGATTTGGTCGCGCAATACAATCTATACTAATGTTATAAAGAAGAAAGATTTTTTTGTTTGTTTGTTTGTACCGAATAGGCTCTGTAACTACTGGACCGATTTTAACCATTTTTTCACCAATAGAATACTAAGTTATCAGGAAGTATACGCTTTATTGTATTTTCAAAAAAATTAGAGATCCTTAAGGAAATTGCAGTAATTTAACCCAAAGTAGCAAAATTTTGCCTGTAAAATGCATTATTTGGCGTGTGCTGAGAAAACTATTGATGATACATAAAAATTATGTACTACATGATTAAAGTACTCATTATTCTCTACAAAAGAGTACCCGAGGGAATATATCTCACTATCATATTTAAGTCACAATAATAGCTTTTGTGTTCTAAAATTTAATTACATCGCCTTTATTATCGTAGTATTAATTCTTTCTTACTAATACATATTACAAATTCGAAAGTGTGTTTGTTTGTTGGTTTTTCCGTCAATCACGCTGCTACGCTACGGATTGATGTGATTTTCTTGATAGGTATAGTTGAGAACCTGGAGAGTGACATAGGCATTCCGGAAAATCAAAGAGTTCCCGCGGGATTTTTAATACTAAATCCACGCGGACGAAGTCGCCGGCATCAGCTAGTTACAGATAAAATTTTGATATTAATGCATAAATTGGCCCTGCGGAAATTGTCACCTTTCACCTTTTAATTGTTTTCGCTTCTAAAAAAACGAAAGTAAGTTAACAGGTATAAAAGCAATACTAAACACGCAAATGCTGTTCAATTCTGAATAGAATGAAAAGCGTAAAAGCGAGAGTGGGCGGCCAACAGATAGCGGCTCTTCTAAAGAGGGGGGACGTTAAAAACAAATTTAAAGAGAGAAGTGGGCAAATTATGAAGTACGGAACGAGCAGACTATGAAGCTTTTGTTTACTTCTGTCCGATGCAACACTGCAAAGTTGCAAAGAACCCTCAGTTTTTCCGGCATAAAAGGTAGCTTAGGTCAGTCCTCAACTATGCTTTTGAAAAAAATTGTGTCACTCCGTTGGTCCGTTACTGCGTGATTGAAGGACAAACCCAGCAACAAATACATTTTTAACGCAGCTTAATCGAAACAGGTTTTAGTTCGTTTTGATAAACATAATTAATTATACAAACACGGCATAGTACTTGTTCTACTTCAAATTCAAATTATTCAAATTCAAATTCAAATTATTTATTTTGCCAGATTGAGTATTATAAAGATGTTACAATGATTTCAAGCACTTCAACCGCCACAGAGTAGCATGCAAAAGAACCAAAAGAAACAGTCACATAGTTATATAAAACTACATTTAAATTAATACCAATAGAGATTTTTTTGAATTTTTTTGTTATTGTCAACGTCAATTCTACAAATTGCAGATATTATTAATAATGAATGTCATAAATTAAAACATGTCAGCAAATTATTAAAACAAATACATATTTTAAATCATGTACTCCCCTGACCCCTCCCCAATTGTATAATAGTTTTTGCTTAAAAGGTATTCTTTTAATTTATTTTTAGATAGGAAAATATTGTCAATTTTGTAAAGTTCAGCTGGTAATTTATTATACAGTTTTGCTAACATAATATACTATTGCTGAACTTTATCGTTCTTGACGGTGGTATTCTCAGCTTGTGTCGGTGTACTTCCTATTAATATCGTACTAATTATAAAAGTGAAAGTATGTCTGGATGTTTGGATGGATGGACGTTTGTTACTCTTTCACGCCACAAATAATAAACTTATTTGGCTTTCCTAAAAACGATGATGCAAACTTTTCTCGATAGAATACATAAACTCCCGCCATTCTCTGTTATGCATGTTGGAGCGCCGAGGGTATCCATGAGTTAAAAACTTCAGGACGATGTTTATTCAACCAAAGTTCGAATACGAATGAATCGAAATACAGACAGCAAGCCTTTTTATAAGGCGATCAAAACAAGTGTCCGAAGGGTGGGGTCGGCGCAGGTGCGGTGTTTTGATCGCCTTATAGTACAATTAATTAGAATAATAGAAATAACGAATTATGACACAAATTAAGTAATAATATCATCAATTCATTTTTAACATATTGTTTAAATAATAAGATAAATCATCAATCATTACAAAAATAAATTAAATAATTAGAACGCTATCACGGCCATTCTGATGAAAAGCTCGTGCTCTGAGCGGAGATAAGTTCAATGCTATATTATAGTTTTATTTGCCCAGTTATCGGACTAAATCGCCAATGCGATCCGTGCAGATAAGTGGCAAACAAAGTGTAAATAATTCTGCCCAGTTGCCAGACTGAATCACTCAAGCGATCCGTGCAGACAAGTGGCTAGCACATTTTACTATCATATTGCCCAGTTGCCAGACTAAGTCACTTATGTGACCCGTGCAGACAAGTGGCAAACAAAGTTGCAATAATTGCTAGTTTCTGCCCAGTTGCCAGACTAAATCACATAGTGATCCGTACAGACAAGTGGCTAATTTTCGTCGTCAGTATCGGTAACGCTATCATGGTCATCTAAATTTGGGGTTGGTACTGCTCTTACTTGTTCGTGGGACGCAACAGTGATCCTGTCATTCTTTAAACTTTTAACCTCGTAGCGGTCATTTTTCAGTATTTTTGTAATTTGATAGGGACCTAAATATTTGGGGCCCAGTTTGTTGTTTGACCATTGGGTATCTTTGCAAAGAACGAAGTCGTCCAATTTGAATGGAATAACTGTAGCACATTTTTTGTTAAAACGATCTCTATTTTTTTGGGACTGTTCGGTCATTCTGATTTCAGCTTCTCTACGAATCTCGTCACGGTCAGTATTAGTTTCTATTAATTGAGTAATTTGTGCAATAGCGGGCGGAGCGCAAACTTTGCCAATCAATAATTCTAAAGGGGAGTGTCCGGTTGCTTTAGATTTTGTATAATTAATAGAAAGTTGAAGTTCGCCTAGCTTTGTAGCCCAAGCTCTTTTTTGAGTTTGAGCCACTGCACTGAGGTGATCTTTAATAGTTCGCATTAGACGTTAAATTTGACCGTTTGCTCTTGGTACGCCTTTGGCGATAGCATGATGTTCTATACCCCCGGATGTAAAAAAAATCTTGGATTTCTTTGCCCATTATTGCTGGTTCCCTGTCCGAGATTATGCGTTGAGGGGTACCGAAGAGATTAATTATTTCATGGAAAGATTTAAGAATGAGACTTAAGGTTTTATCTTTCAGCGGGTGAATAATAACGAATTTAGTGTAGGCATCAATCGCGATGAATGCGTAAGCTTTTTGCGTGCTACCCGTTAGATTTCCTATCAAATCAACATGTATCGTGTGAAAAGGACCACAAGTTTTATCAATTGGATGAAGGTTGATTTGCTTTTTACCTGATGCTTCTTTACCGACTTTACAGTTTAAGCAATTATCGCAAAATTTTCTGACTCTCTTTGACATGTTTTGGAACCAAAATTGTTCTCTGATTTTGTGTAAAGTTCGTTCCCACCCAGCATGTAAAAGGGTATGGTGGTATTCATTTATAAGATTGCATACAAGAGCATTTGGAACAACTATTTTACTAGAGGATTTGCCTTTATCATCTTGGATTTTAATAACTAATATATCGTTTTTTAGTGTGTATTTTTTGTCATGGTCTTCTTTGTAAATAATGGATTCTCTGATTTTATTTAAATCAAGATCTCTTTTTTGTTCTACGATAATCCAAGTTGAATCTTTGGTTACCATATTCATAAGAGGGTTTCTGCTTAAGAAATCAACATGTGACATATTCTCACCTTTTCTATATTTAATGTCAAATTCAAAATTTTGTAAAAAGGACCACCATCTATGTACTCGCGGTGTTAATTCCTTTTTTTGTTCGACTTGCCTTAAGGGCATTGCAATCAGTAACCACCGTGAATTGTCTACCAAAAAGAAAATGCCTAAAATGTTTTAAAGCTTTTACAACAGCGAGAGTTTCCAATTCGTAAGAGTGGTATTTTGATTCAGGTTCAGTTGTTCGTAAGCTGTAATAGCCAATGACTTTACGGCGGGAATTTTCAATTTGGATAAGCATTGCTCCGTAACCAACAGAACTGGCATCGGTATGAACCTCAATAGGTAAATCGTCATTAAATATAGACAGTATTGGTTCTGAAATAAGGTAGGTAATTATGTCTTGTCTAATATTTTCGTGAGCTTTAGTCCATTCCCAAGTGCTATCTTTTTTTTTGTTAATTGGTATAGTGGTGCCATTTTCTGCGAGAAATTTGGTATAAAACGACGGAAATAACTAGCAAGGCCATTGAATTGTCGTAACTGCTTAACACATGTTGGGGCTTGAGAGTTTTTGAGGACATTCGTTTTGTGGGGGCTAGGTTTAACTTGACCATTTGAAATAATATTACCTAAATATTCGACGGAATTTTTCAAAAATTTGCATTTTGAAATGTTAAGGGAAAAACCTGCAGCGGACAATCTTTTGAGTACTAGATCTAAGCGAGTGGGGTCTTTCAATCGGATTGATAGGCTTCCAGTTGTTATTTTACGAACTTCGTCCTTCATACCGAAACTATCTTGGTGTTGTGCAATTATTTTGTTAAGTTGAGACCGGTAGTTGTCAGTCAAGTCAGTGTCAATAGAAAAAGAGTTTTGAGAGGCGAAATAACAGATGTTTAGTTCCCTCTCAACGGCTATTCCATTATTAGTAATAGTAATTTTAAGACCAGGTGTTTTTAAGGTGTCTATGCCAAGGATAACAGAATACGGTAATTTTTCTACAATATGTAAACTGACGTCAAACGATACTCCGTTCAAATTAGCTACAGTATGAATAACTTCGTTAGATATCAGAGGTTGATTCGTAATACTGCGCAAGGTAAGCACTTCAGAAGTACGTTTTCCTGGGACAGATCCAGCAATTTTTTGTGAAATAAGGGAACATTCGGCACCAGTGTCAATCAAACAAGAAAAGAGTACATTACCAATGTTGATTTCCGTGCTTCCAGGTGTTTCACGCCGTGCCAGGTTTGCTTGAGATTCTCCTTTATTAGTTGTCTTCCAGGAAGGTGGTTTGGAGCGGCAATCCTTCGTGAGATGTCCCGCTCGCTTGCAAAATTCGCAGAAGATGGATTTGCAGTCTCGTGCTCGGTGTCCTGGTTTTCCGCATTTGAGGCATGTAAATTCAGTTCTTGGTTGTTTTGCGTTGGGTTCACTTGATGACGAGAACTCGGCGGGTCTTTTTCTATAGTTTCGTAGATTGGCAATTAGTTCAGCCTGTGATTTAGGTGCTGATCGCAGCAGTTCTGCTTGAATAAATTTCGGACGAATCCCTGATATGACGGCTTCAACCATTAAATCTTCGGAAGCTTTTGGAGAGATTCTTGAAAATAGACGCCAAGCTTCGCTGACGTACTCAGCGTAATTTTTTGCGTCATTAGATGTATATTCCCGAAATTTGTTGACTAAATGGATATAACGGGATTCTGCCATGAATTGTGTGTGTAACTCGTTCTTTATTTCAGCCCATGTTGCATATTTGTGTGCATTAGTATCGGCCCACAGCTTGGCGCGTCCACGTAGGCACGACAGTCCCTTCATCATTGCAGTTGTCGTAGAAAATCCTCGAAGATTGATTAAAGAATCCACCTGTTTGCACCATTCCTCTACTGTCATCCGACAATCATCAGGGTCAAAATCAGGTAAGTAAATCTCGCTTAATTTCTGGCTTGCAATCGTGGTCTGAGGTGTTCTATGTTGGCTAAGAAGTTGCTGTAGCAACTGAACTTGAAGACGTAACAGTGTAAGCTCGTTGGATTCTTCATTGTTGATGATGCGGGCCTTGTTTGTGGATAGTGATGACGGTTGTGCAGGCTTACATGGTAAAGTTGGAGAACATCTTCCAGGGTTTGGGTCAGGGGCGTGTCCATCCGCTTCTTCTGATGTTGGAGCGCCGAGGGTATCCATGAGTTAAAAACTTCAATACTTGTGGACGATGTTTATTCAACCAAAGTTCGAATACGAATGAATCGAAATACAGACAGCAAGCCTTTTTATAAGGCGATCAAAACAAGTGTCCGAAGGGTGGGGTCGGCGCAGGTGCGGTGTTTTGATCGCCTTATAGAACAATTAATTAGAATAATAGAAATAACGAATTATGACACAAATTAAGTAATAATATCATCAATTCATTTTTAACATATTGTTTAAATAATAAGATAAATCATCAATCATTACAAAAATAAATTAAATAATTAGAACGCTATCATGCATACATTTATTTTGATAAAATTAAGTACAATTTTTTTTTTATTTTACTACTACAAATGGCTGTTTTAGATTTTATTTATTCTGACTGTTATTTTTTTATTTATTTATTATTATATTTATTTTTTTATTTATTTATTTATTATTTTGCATTATAATTTATTCTTCCAAAACAATTGTACTTAATTTTACCAAAATAAATGTATGCATAACAGAGAACGTGTATTTGCAGAGTCAACTTTGCAATTTTTTTCTATCGAGAAAAGTTTGCGTCATCGTTTTTAGGAAACAGTCGTCAGGCCAGAAATACGATCAATTATAGCTACTTTTTTTCATAGTATTATGACCCATAGATTTTAAATAAGACGGTCTTCATTCGGCTTGTGATTCGGCTCCACGAATGAAGATCGTGTCTGAACACCGCGCCTTAAGCAGTATATCGAATTAGCCGTGGTTATTTTGTAAGTGTTCGTATCTTATAGCTGTTATCATTCCAGCATCTAGGAGCAAGCGCCCTGAACCATCGTCACTACGCCTATGATTACATCCCACACGTAGGTAAAATTTTACGTATTAGGTACTATTATTTATTCTGCGGGATGGACACGAAATTTGCATCGGTTCGTTGTATTCGGCCAATATGGGCGATAGAGGTCCGTGCGTGACAGGAAACCTTAGTGGATAGGGTACATCCCTTGAACGACCGCCACGTATTCTTACGAGTACGTTTCTCTGTCCCTTTGTAAGATTTTTTCTATGACTACATCGTTCCAATAACATTGAGTACGTGGTTGAATTTTATTCCTAGGAAATATATAAATAATAATATTATATCATTAGGAAGAATTTTTTGTTTGAAAAGCCAATAAGGGGACGCTGTACACTCGACCGAAGTTGCCGGCGCACGTGGGTAACCGGCTTGCTATTTCACCTAACATTGTGTGACAAAGAGATAGACTAAGTGTAGCGAGTGCATGCGCGCATACTTCCATGCTACCGTCCCGCTCCCGCTCCGTTTAGGGTGAGAGGCGCGATAATTTACACCGAAATCAAGCGCGCGAAAAGGGTTGAACAGTCGTTTGGGAAAAGTGTTTTTGAGAAAAAACTACTAAATGTATGTTTACAAAGTAAAGTTATTTGAACTGATGAATAAATAAACTATGTCTAATGATAATTTTTTTTACTCCTAATGTTATTTATTTGCGCCCAAAGTTGACATAAATTTAGTGTGAAAATGACGATCTTTCGAGGCTCGTAACTTTATAACGAATATTTTTTTCAATATTTTATATATCAATAAACCTAGATAATGACGAGGCAAATCGACATAATACTTAGTTTTGAGCGTACAATATCAAATAATGTAGTAATCACTCATCTACGTTTGTATGAAGAAGGTACTGGCTTGAGCCCCCTGTTGTTAATGTCACAAAGAAAAGACCAACAAGACAAATGTCGAAGGATTAACTGCTACTGATTATTATGTAGCATCATTCGCATTGGGCCAGCGTGGTGGACTATGGCCTATAACCATTCTCTGAGACGAGACGTCGCTCAGTAGTGAGCCGATGATGGGTTGATAATGATGATGATGATGATTATTATTATTATGTATTGACTGCAATACTGTTACTGGATAGAAATATGCATTACTTTGCGGAAGTTCATGATTAGCAAGAAAAGGTTAGAATTATTTTCTTGCCTATTTAGACGAGGATATTTTCTTGCCTGTTGCATGCAAGATAATTGAAGCAATGAATGACTTGCATCGTTTAAACACCACTCAACATTCATGCTCTATATCGGCAAGTTCCTATTCAAAACTGTCATGTCCTGTACAGACTAAAATTAATTTATACTTTGGCATTTAATTAATTATTATTAACTAGCTGATGCCCGCGACTTCGTCCGCGTTAATTTAATTTTTAAAATCCTTCGGGAACTCTTTGATTTTCTGGGATAAAAAGTAGCCTATGTCACTCTCCAGGTCATCAACTATACTCAATTACCCATGCAAAAAAACACGTCGATCCCTTGCTCTGTTGTGGCGTGATTGAAGGACAAACCAACAAACACACTTCGCATCCTTACTAATATTATAAATGCGAAAGTGTGTTTGTTTGTTGGTTTGTCCTTCAATCACGCCGCAACAGGGCTCCGGATCGACTCAACTATACCCATGCAATTTTTTGCATGGGTATAGTTGAGGACCTGGAGAGTGACATAGGCTACTTTTTATCACGGAAGATCAAAGAGTTCCTGAGGGATATTAAAAATTAAATCCACGCGGACGAAGTCGCGGGCATCAGCTAGTTTATCATATAAGTATGATTAATTATATTACTTAATTATTAATTAATTAATATTTAACCCGTACTTCTAAGCGGGCCATGCGGTCTACGCTACATCGTTATGCGCACCTCGCTAGTAGTGTTTTACCTACGGTAACTAGCTACAAGCTTCTCATCGGATTTGATTAAATTTTATATGAAAAAGGTTTTCTTATATTAGGCACAGAACAGTAAACTTATTGTTATAGGTAGAACATCACAGTAACAATACGTTTCGAGAACAATATTAAGTAGGGATGAGAAGGCCTCGTATACGACATTAAAGTCGTAAATAAAAAGTTTCATCCAGGCTGAGATAATATCCTCCTAAACAATGTTGATGGCATAGACTAAGGGAAAATACTGGAAGTTTTAGGGTAACTTTCCCAATAAAGTACCCATGTACCTACTGGTACTTTACTGACTTTTGGAATAGATGAGTAAAAATATCATCCCCACTTTATGTGTAGGGGAGGTAACCAAAAAAAAGTATTTATCAAGATTTTCACAACTTTATAGACATAATTACTATGACTAACTTTGCGAAATTACAGTTTTATAGTACCATTAGTCGTCACGAACAGATGGACGGACTTTGCAAAATTATAAGGGCAAAATGAAATGAAATGACTTTATTGTACACCACACATTAGAAGTTAGAACTCTCAGGCGTGCAGGTTTCCTCATGATGTTTTCCTTCACCGTTGAAGCATGTGATATTTAATTGCTTTAGCGCACATAACTCCGAAAAGTCAGAGGTCATTTCCAGCGAGCCCAGGATCAAACCTGCGATCCCCCCGAAAAGGACACCGCAATCCTAACCACTAAGCTATCACTGTTTTTTGTAAGAAACATTAAATAAAGGTATCCCGCCAATCTATATCTCAGCACCCTCAAGGCACGATATTTTACAATATTCAAGTTTTTCACATACTAAATCTGTAACTTTGCGATTTCTGGTATCAATTTCACATACTAAATCTGTGACCTTGCGATTTCTGGTATCAATTTCACATACTAAAGCTGTGACCTTCCGATATTTGGTATCAATTTCACATACTAAAGCTGTGACCTTGCGATTTCTGGTATCAATTTCACATACTAAAGCTGTGACCTTGCGATATTTGGTATCAATTTCACATACTAAAGCTGTGACCTTGCGATATCTGGTATCAATTTCACATACTAAAGCTGTGACCTTGCGATATTTGGTATCAATTTCACATACTAAAGCTGTGACCTTGCAATTTCTGGTATCAATTTCACACACTAAATCTGTGACCTTGCGATTTATGGTATCAATTTCACTGTTCACATACTAAAGCTGTGTTGCAATTTACTGGTATCAATTTAGCATACTAAAGCTGTAACCTTGCGATTTCTGGTATCAATTTCACATACTAAAGCGATGACCTTGCGATTTCTGGTATCAATTTCACATACTAAATCTGTGACCTTGCGATTTCTGGTATCAATTTCACTGTTCACATACTAAAGCTGTGACCTTGCGATTTCTGGTATCAATTTCACGTACTAAAGCTGTGACCTTGCAATTTAATGGTATCAATTTTTTTTAATAAGACGTCTGTTCTTTCGTCTAGTCCATGTTTGTTATAAGGAATCTCTTTTCACTGTATCACGCGTCCTTCGCTCGTAACTCATCGCTGTCTGGGTTATATTACACTTTTTAGACCCTTTGTAGCTCGCTGGAAGATACCTACCAACTTAAACTTTATTAGCATTGCTTCGTTTCGTTTTATTAATGACACTTTTACCCTTGACTTCAAACAAAATGTTCGTATCGTTCGTAAATAAAATGTAAAAGAAACGAACTTGTGCCGTTTTATTCCCGCAGATCTTAGCGACTCATGGTCTGAGTTATGATTTCACAAATTTTTTAAGAGCGCGTGTAACCCCAAAAAAAATCAGATTTCGCGATGAGATAAAACATAGCCACAACCTCATGTGAGGCGCGACAAAAGAAAGCGTTTTGCGCGGAATAGGAGTGTAGTAAGCGCCAAATACTTTGTAACTCGTAAAATATTCATTTTCTTTTCAATTCACTAGGCTACTCTCTTGATAATATCAATCGGAATTTAATTTAAAAGTTTTGGCTCTGTAATATGCAACACATTGAAAATAAATGAATATTGGTTAAAAATTAGACCTAACTTCGCCATTTTTTATTATCGAACAAATTTCATCATTTTATGTTTTTGCCCAAGCACGTCCCTTGGCAGTATGATGTAATTCTTGCGTGTTTTTTTTCGGATACTTGAAACTTGATCTACTACTGTAAAAATCAAATCTGTTTACTGTTAACGAGCGCACACCCACTCTTAACCCCCGACGCAAAAAGAGGGGTGTTACCCATAAGTTTGACCGCCATGTGTGTGTGTGTGTGTGTGTGTGTGTGTGTGTGTGTGTGTGTGTGTTAATTTTAGATTCCACCCTTTTTCTCTATCAAAATCTGGGTATAAGTATCATAATAAAACTATATCTAAAATATCCCTAATTTTATTGTCAAGGTAATTAAAAGACCACATTTAGGACCGATTTCACCAACGTAAAATAAATCTTATCCGAGCGTAAATTTCATATTTTGACAGTGTTTTCACTACAAAAACTGTCAGATTGCCCAATTTATTCCGAGAATAAACTTCAGTCGTTGGTAAAATCGGCCATGTCAAAAGTCAATATTATTAGAATGTGCGAGAAAGAGGGGTGCGAAATGAAATAGTCCTCTTCATGCATTAATTGTATAACAAGTGTAAATTGAAAATTTAAAACACTCCCGACATGAGAATCTATGGCTTTCGAAGTTATCAATTATTTGTCATTTAACGATTATACTGGCACGCGTGAAGCACTTAATCGAGTACTTAATTATACGCCAAAAATGCCTTACATCATTTTGGAAAAGAGCTGATACTCTTACACTGCTGGACCGATATTAACCAAACATAGCTAAGAACCACCGCAAGGAAACTGGCTTTCAAATGAAAAAAACCGCATCAAAATCGATTCATCCAGATGCCACAGACAGACACACACACATACACAGACAGACAGACATCGACGTAAAACTTATAACACCCGTCTTTTTACGCTCGTAAGCACAATAGGGCTTAAATAAGCATTCGCAGGTCCCAGTATTTTCCAAAAAAAAAAGAAAAACATGAAATCAAGACGCCTCTCAGATTGGATCCTGAATAGAATAAAAGCTTGAAACTAGGAGTGGAGCGTCGAGATAGCGGCCATTCAGATTTAAAAAGAAAAGTGAGCAAATTATTAAAGTACGGAGCGAAAGCTTTTGTCTGCGGGCTGCTACAGTTTGTTATCTTTCACAAAAAATTGGTTGTCTGTAAAGTCGGTTTACGGACGATAGTTTTACGTGATAACGCGAACGTCATAAAGAAACATTGATGAATAAATGTGTTACAAGCCAACGCTTGGGCCGATCGTACCTCTCTATCGCTTGTTCCGCGCTCTCGCTTGCACGCCCAGGCTCAGGCAGAACGTGACACTTTTTAGTGCGTGCAGCCGGTGTTCATCGATTTATAAGACGTTATCACGTCAAAAACCTTATTGTGACTCTTGATAGGACTGCGATTGATGATTCAATCTTCTCCTTCTTCTCAAATTCAAAATAATTTATTTCATGTAGGACAAAGTAGCTCTCCTGCTTCTTTGTCAGTCGATAGACGTCCACTGCTGGACAAAGGTTCCTTGGATGGACTCCCATTGCTGACTCGTTTGATGTCGTCGGTCTACTATGACTATGACTATAACTAGTTTTTACTGATGTCATGAAAAATTCAATATGACCTGCCATCACATTTTTAGGGTTCCGTAAAAAATGCTACAAAACTTCCGATCCGTCTCACGATGGCTGTCCGTCTGTCGATCTATCACAACTAAGAGCACAACTGCTTATTTCAGTATCTACTCATACGACACTTTATTACTTTTGAAATAATTTTTGTCCGACAAATTAAGGAAATTAAAAAATATTTTTTGTTTCGCTGCCAAAGGGGCCGAGAAGAAGTCGAAGTATTTTAGTGGGGTTACTAGATCTACATAAAGATCATACAGAATCAATAATTTTGATAAATGAGGCTTCAATCGATTCGTCATGCATCATGGTCCAGTAGACAATCGGCTTGATTTTTGCGGAACAGAATCAATAATTTCGATGAATGAGGCTTCAATCGATTCGTCATGCATCATGGTCCAGTTGACAATCGGCTTGATTTTTGCGGAACAGAATCAATAATTTTGATGAATGAGGCTTCAATCGATTCGTCATGCATCATGGTCCAGTAGACAATCGGCTTGATTTTTGCGGAACAGAATCAATAATTTTGATGAATGAGGCTTCAATCGATTCGTCATGCATCATGGTCCAGTAGACAATCGGCTTAATTTTGCGGAACAGAATCAATAATTTTGATGAATGAGGCTTCAATCGATTCGTCATGCATCATGTTCCAGTTGGCAATTGGCTTCGTTTTTATCAAACAGAATCAATAATTTTGATGAATGAGGCTTCAATCGATTCGTCATGCATCATGGTCCAGTTGACAATCGGCTTGATTTTTGCGGAACAGAATCAGTAATTTTGATGAATGAGGCTTCAATCGATTCGTCATGCATCATGGTCCAGTAGACAATCAGCTTGATTTTGCGGAACAGAATCAATAATTTTGATGAATGAGGCTTCAATCGATTCGTCATGCATCATGTTCCAGTTGGCAATTGGCTTCGTTTTTATCAAACATAATCAATAATTTTGATGAATGAAGCTTCAATCGATTCGTCATGCATCATGGTCCAGTAGACAATCGGCTTGATTTTTGCGGAACAGAATCAATAATTTTGATGAATGAGGCTTCAATCGATTCGTCATGCATCATGTTCCAGTTGGCAATTGGCTTCGTTTTTATCAAACAGAATCAATAATTTTGATGAATGAGGCTTCAATCGATTCGTCATGCATCATGGTCCAGTTGACAATCGGCTTGATTTTTGCGGAACAGAATCAGTAATTTTGATGAATGAGGCTTCAATCGATTCGTCATGCATCATGGTCCAGTAGACAATCAGCTTGATTTTGCGGAACAGAATCAATAATTTTGATGAATGAGGCTTCAATCGATTCGTCATGCATCATGTTCCAGTTGGCAATTGGCTTCGTTTTTATCAAACTGAATCAATAATTTTGATGAATGAAGCTTCAATCGATTCGTCATGCATCATGGTCCAGTTGGCAATTGACTTTACTTTATTTGTCGAACAGAATCATTAATTTAATGAATGAAGCTTCTGAAAATGTAGCGGATTGCCAACTGTTCAGCAGCAATGGCTTGAAGTTGAAGCATGCAGCTTCAAGTTCACAAATGGCTGCACAGTAGCAGAAATGTAGCATTACAACGGCAATAAAAGAGGTCACGTCAGTCAACAGAGTACGGTTCAAAGACGGAGTTATGAAGTAAAATTCCCCTATCACGGAGGAACCCTTATTGTTTATCAGGATAAAAACAACCCTGTATGTTGTCCCGGAGTATCAGCTACCACTATACCTTTAATTCAAATCTGTTCAGCTCAGACAGTTTTCACGTGATAACAGACAAAAATTAAAAAATAAAAGTCGTGTGGTGTCTTGGGACACCAGATAGGAACGAAGTTATTATTATAAAAATATTAATTTCAAGTTCTATTCGAGGTATAAAGAAAATAATTATTCGGGTATACATTTTTTATCATGATTTTTTTATCGATAAAAATCAAAATGACCCCAGGGAAGCCTAAATATCGATTTTATAAAATATTAAAATTAAAATAATTTTATATAATAAAAAATGAAAATAAAATAGCGCCCCCGGGTGGGCTCGAACCACCAATCTTTCGGTTAACAGCCGCACGCGAGCCAATTGAGCCACGGGAGCGATGCACAACTTGTTGAAATTATTATATAAGATATTTTTTAGGCCATCAAAGTGTCGAAAGTGTCGTTACAACTTTTGGTCTGAATTTCCGTCTAGCCCCCTTTCGCAACGCGTGATAAGGAACTTCGTTCCAAAATGTTTTGAGCTCAGTATCGATAATACAGAGTCCTCCAACTATCGAAATATATTTAGGCCCGCTTGCATAAACGCCGGGTTATCCTTTTAACCCAGAGTTAGCTGCTTCTTTGACAGATTTCGTATAAATCTTCTGTCAAAATTACAAATTTATTAATATAACCCGGCGTTAACAAGCGGCCTAACTAACAAGCGGGCCTTAATGTACAGAATTCATCCAGTTAGTTTTATTTAAAGTATAGATTCAACTCCTTCACACACACACGTGTAGGGTTCCCAATTTTTTGTACGAGAAATGAAGTAATTATTAGTCCAGGGTAGATAATTTTTGAAAACAAAAAAAAAATATAGTAGGATGAAACCCATTGGAAAAGGAAGAGAATGCAACAAAGATGAAAGGAAAAATAAATTATGGGCGATCATTATCATTTTAAGATAACTTATATAAACTTGAGTGACCTACGGAAAATTTTAGCCCATCAAAAGGTATTTCATAGAGAAGTGGGGAAGGAGCTAGGAGGGTCTGGGCCTTACTACTTACCTGTTATTTCGTATTTGGTTTCCTCATTTTTTGAGAGCATTTACCATAGTAATGTATATTTTTTTTTACACCATCAGAAAGTAGAGATTTCGACTAACAAAAAGCTTACCGACTTTTTTAAAAAAGCAGATATTTTGACGGGAGAATTTTCGATTGAAAATTAGGTGCTTTTTCAATATTAAGTCAAAAAAAAAGGTGAAAAAATAAATATTTTAAATCAGACAAATTACAGTATGTTTTGGACATAAAAAGGTAAGTTTTCACCAAATTTCGTGAAAAAATATTTTTTTTTTTGTAAAAGATAAAAATAAAAAACCAAAAACTTGGTTATTTGAATTTTTCACATACATTTTGAGGTTATGTGAAAAAAGTCTAAATACAAAAGTTGTAGATCTTTTTATTACCTACAACTTTGCCATTTAACTTTTTTCCATAGGACTTGTAGTTTTTCCGGAAATCGAGATAAACCGTTTTTTACCCTTAAACCCCCCCTCCCCCCCACTTCCCGACCTCAGATCGCCCGTAATTTATTTTTCCTTTCATTTTTGTTGCATTCTCTTCCTTTTCCAATGAGTTTCATCCTACTATTATTTTTTTTCACTTTTTATTATTTTTTAAGTCTTCTACCCTGGTCTATATATAAGATCGGAGAAATAAAATGAACAGTATTTTACAAA
This sequence comes from Oeneis ivallda, assembly GCA_029955525.1. NCBI lineage: Eukaryota > Metazoa > Arthropoda > Insecta > Lepidoptera > Nymphalidae > Oeneis > Oeneis ivallda. The sequence continues at coordinate 18,810,542 of JARPMR010000024.1, read as the reverse complement.
TGAAAACAGTATTTTCTTTTTTTGACGTTTTAAAAACATATTTTTTGGAGCTTCTTGCACTCACTATTTAAGTTAATATTGAATTAAATGAGGAGCTTATTTTTTATTAAATCAATAGAAGAATAATTCTTCTATTGATTTAATAAAAAATAAGCTCTCTAATTAATTATTAATTAGAGAATTTCAGAACGAAACTATCAATGTCGTTTGTATACGGACGTTTACTTTCTAGACAGACTTAACGTATGGCTCCGGATACCAGCGGACATAAAAACATTATTTTGTATACTTTTTAGGGTTCCGTAGTAAACAAGGAACCCTTATAGTTTCGCCATGTCCGTCCGTCTGTCTGTCTGTCTGTCTGTCTGTCTGTCCGCGGTTTAGCTCAGAGACTATTGGTACTAGAAATCTGTAATTTGACAAGGGTATAAATATTAATCACGCCGACAAAGTGGTTAAATAAAATTGTGAAAAATAATTTTTTTTATGGTACCTCCCCTACATGTAAAGTGGGGATGAATTTTTTTTTCCTCGTCTACCCCATAGTGTGGGGTGTCGTTGAATAGGTCTTTCAAAAATATTGTGGGTGTAGGGAACATCATTTTTCAATTCAGGGATCCGTTTGTGAAATATGATATTTTAAAGTGCTAAATTTTATTAGAGTCAAGTGTCCCCCCCCCCCCTCTGCCAGCTAAATGGTTGTTTATAGGATACAAGAAAAAAATCACAGCAGTAGTATATATAATAAATTTTAAAGGAAAACTATCACGGCTAAGTGGGGTTCATTAGTTAAAGAGTTATATCTGTTTTTTCTAAGTTAGGTATTACACGTAGTGTAAGTTGCATATTTTGTAGTATATTATAGTATTTAAACCATGGAACTCAAAATGTATTCAATATTCATAAATAAAATAAAAGCACTTTCAACTACGGAACCCTACACTGCGCGTGGCCCGACACGCACTTGGCCGCTTTTTATTTTTTATAGAACAGTAAAAAGTATTAACGAACGAATAAAAGTATAATATTGTTTTTAACAGTATGGTTGGGAACACACACGTTTCCTTCCAAGGTATGGAACCCTCAGTATGGCGGTCTGCCTTGCACTTGGCCGGTTTTATTTTCAATTACTTTGCTACGATGCCGTCGATGAATCATTGGTATCGGGTATTCGGTACGGCGAGCATTTCACGCCTCGGCTCGTCGACCTAGATAGGCATTTGAACGAATTTAACGGATTCTGTGCTGCTCAAATTATTAACCGACTTCAAAAAAGGAGGAGGTTATCAATTCGTCGGAATCTTTTGGAACGTAGTTCCTTATCGCGCGGTGCGGAAGGGGGCTAGACGGATCGACACTTTTTTGAAACCGACACTTTTTTGAATGTGAATTTGGCATTGTGGTCGGTATATTGGCGGTACAATATTGGGTCTCCGTAGCCTTGTGGCTTCTGCAGTCGCCTAACAGTTAAAAGTCGATGGTTCGAATCCCAGCTCGACAGACTATTTTCAACTTAAAAATTAGTTATAAAAAATTAGGGAAACATTCCACATGTAGAAATTATTTAAAATAAAATAGAAAATAGAAAATTCAGTCTGTCGAGCTCGGATTCGAACCATCGACTTTTAACTGTTAGGCGACTGCAGAAGCCACAAGGCTACGGAGACCCAATATTGTACCGCAAAAATACCGAACACAATGCCAAATTAATTAATCGAAAGGAACTTCGTTCCATCCGGGTGTCCCTTGACACCTCTCAAGTTTTTTTTTATGTATGTCCACCGATTAATCGAAGACGCCTGAACCGATTTGGAAAATTCTTTTTTGTTTGAAGGGGTATACTTCCCAGGTGATCTCATATAAATTTCATCGAAATCGGTCGAGCGGTTTTTAAAATATCAACAATAAATTATATATTTTGTATAGTGTGTATGTAATGTAGTAAAGTGGGAGTTTGAAGTCGGTTGTTTAAAAATATTTTATTTTATATTGAATTATTTTATCTACATTTATACTTACTTAAAGTAAAACTATAATTGGACGATGTCCCTATAATTAATAAAACATATTATAATCGTAAATAAAAAAATCGGCCAATTGCGAGTCGGGCCTCGCTCTTTTAGGGTTCCGTTAAAAAAAATTAAATTAAAAGATTATCATCTACCCACCTACCCATTTTAATTTAATTTTTTTAATTTAATTTAATTTTTATTATTTGTTGTTATAGCGGCAATAGAAATACATAATATGTGAAAATTTCATCTGTCTATCTACGGTTTACGAGATACAGCCCGCTGACAGACGGACGGACGGACGGACAGCGTAGGCTTAGTAATAGGGTCCCGTTGGTACCCTTTGGGTACGGAACCCTAAAAACCTGTACACCTGAGAGCGTTCCATAAGTTTCCATAACTTCCATTCCGAAGTTGTGTGAGATCCGCCAATTCGCATTGGGCCAGCGTGGTGGACCTATAACCCTTCTATGAAAAGAGACCTGCGCTCAGTAGTGAACCGCTGATGGGTTGATGATGATGATGATAGAATTTTTTTTGATAGATAAGACATATTATACAATCTGTGATTACCTTAATATGGAAAAATTTTAACTGTTGTATATTGTTTTTGGAACGTAAGTTCCTTATCGCGCGGTGCGGAAGGGGGCTAGACGGAAAAATTTAAGGAACCGACACTCGACACATTTTTGAAAACGACACTTTTTTGCTGAATGTGAATTTTGCATTGAATTCGGTATTTTCGCGGTACAACATTGGGTCTCCGTAGCCTAGTGGCTTCGGCAGTCGCTTAACAGTTACAAGTCCATGGTTCGAATCCCAGCTCGACAGACTGAATTTTCTATTTTCAATTTTATTTTAAATAATTTCTACATGTGGAATTTTTCCCTAATTTTTATTGTATAAATTGGATAAAATGTTAGTGTACTACTAACGCCATCTGTTAAAAAACCAGAGTAACTCTTTGGTTTTGTTACATAGCTGCAATAGAAATAAACTACAAATATAATTCATCGTAGTTAATCAATTTAATACTAGATGACATCACTAGTTTATTACAATTCCTTCACTAATTAATCGAAAGGAACTTCGTTCCATCCGGGTGTCCCTTGACACCTCTCAAGTTTTTTGACATTTATTTAATTTTTGACATAAATAACAAGAATAATAAGAACGTTAGACATTTCAGCTGATAGGATTATGAACATTTTGTAATATAGATTATGAACATCTATACATCTATACATATAATAAAACAGAAACGAAACCAATTCTGTACATGAAATAGATTCAAAAAAGGGTTTTTGCTTCTAATTGTGTTCAAGATACAGATATCAAAACAGAAGCTAAATTTTTTTTTGTCTGTTTGTCTGTTTGTTTGTCCTTCTTTCACGTAAAAACTACCGCACAGATTTCTACAAAATTTTATACCGTGGTAGCTTATTACTCGGGTCAACATCTAGGCTACTTTTTATCTCGGAAAATCAAGGAGTTCCCGATGGACTTAAAAAACTAAATCCACGCGGACAAAGTCGCGGGCATCAGCTAGTTTTGTAATATACTTTTTAATGTTGCATGCTGTAACTAAGCAGAGTTTGGCTGCTCATGTATTTTTGTATATTTTCAACACCTGTAACGTACATTACCCAAATTCGCAATAAAGAAAATTGAAATTGAAATTGAAAATTCTAAGTGGAGCTTTTGCCCGTGACTTCGTCCGTTGTAACTACAACGTTTTAAAAATTAACAAATGTTTTAAAAACTTCGCGGGAACCCTCTGTTTATTAAAGGTAGCCTGGATGTCACTTTCCATGTCCTATAATATAGTCATGCAAAAAATCATTTCGATCTGTTGCTCCCTTACTGCGTGATTAACCAACAGACAAACACACTTTTGCATTATTATAATATTAGTCAGGATAATATAGAGCTCTAAGAGGACTAAATTTTTTGCATCGTTTGTATCCCGCCTGAACTACTACACGGATTTAAGGTTGAAGACAAGGGTCTGCCCGCGAAATTCAAATTTAATTTGGGTTTTCGCAATTTGTAAACTAATACGACAAAGCAGGCTTATGGCCTTCTGATTGCGCCAGTGGAATTATCATCTTCACAGGTTTACATAAAAATCTTTACTTGGAAGTGACCAGTTTAAGAACTTAAACAAAATACTGAGTTTTACACAAATTAGTCGATATTTTGATTAATTTCTTAAACTGGACACTTTCAAGTAATTTTTTTTATATAAACCTGTGAAGATGATACTACCATTGTCGCAATTAGAATGCCATAAGCCTAATTTGTCTTATTAGTTTACAAATTGCGAAAAACCAAATTAAATTTGAATTTCGCGGGTACACCCTTGTCTTCAACCTTAACTAGAAGAATTTATTGTAGTTGTAGCTGAAACTCTGGATTAACTCCGCTTGTGTGAGCAACCCATTACCATCTCACTACTGAGCGCAAGTCTCCTCTCAGAGAAGGGTTAGAGGCCATAGTTCTACCACGCTGGCACAATGCGAATTGGTGGACTTCACACGCCTTTGAGAACATTATGGTGAACTCTTCGGTGTGCAGGTTTACTCACGATGTTTTCCGTCACCGTTGAAGCATGTGATATTTAAATGCTTAAACGCACTTAACTCCAAAAAGTCGGAGGTGCGTGCCCGGTATCGAACCTGCGACCCCCCGAATAGGAGACCGCAGTACTAGCCACAGAGCTATCACTGCTTGCACTGCATTCTGCTGCACTGGATTAACCATACATCGATGCAAATAAGACATTTTCAGCTTCGTTCATTGGCTGCTGACGCTGAAATAAAGCCAGAAGGAATTTTTAAGAATGGAATAGAATAGAAAAGTTTCTGGAACAAAGTTCCTTTTCGAACGGATGGAGGCTAGGCGAAAAAAAGTGTAAGAATTTTCCGCCACGACACTTGTTGCCTTCGTTTATTACACACGTTCCATTGTAGCTTTGGTGGCTTAGCTCATAAACGAAGGAGTGAAGCTATTGTCTCGGGGGTTCAATCCTAACTTCAGATTATTATTTTTTATTTTATTTAATTATTTTTCACGACACTCACGCATTTTTTTATTCAAATACACTATTCAAATAATCACCACTCACTGGTTGGGAAGAATAATATAATTTACATCTCTCATATTCGGTAAGTAGGTCCTTATTACCCCCAAATGGGGCTTATAAGTGACCAATTAGCGCTCTAGGGTAATAATGTAGCCAGAAAAGCCCTAGGGCGGTAAGTAATTAAAAAAAACTCTTCACTCTTTCAAAAAGTTCGCGTACATCTAACCATCATACTGGCAATATACATCATGCATTCAGCCCAATGACAAAAGAGGTCGCTTCGCTATTCAGCCTTGTCTTTGTATGAGTATAATAGTCATCAATTTTAAATATCGAACGGCGAAGCTCAATTTCGTTCTTGGAAAAAAAAATTAAAAAAAAAAGATGAAAAAAGGCAGTAATAGAAAACTTTTACTTTAAATATTGTTTGCTTTTGGGATTTTTTTATAATTACGTGCTAATTAGGAAAAAACATGAGTTCTGCAAGTGATGAAGATATAAGCTGCACTCCCGATTCAATGAAAATGGAAGCTGAAGCAGCAATTAACAATATTTTGCCTGAAAGTTCTAAGGAGAGATATTTGAAAACTTACGACAATCATGAAGTGGCGAAAAGAAAAACGAGTAAAGTCTTTATCTGAGACTGTATTCTTAACATACTTTAGTGAGCTATCAAAAAAGCTGCAGCCATCTAGTTTGTGGTGCATTTTTTCAATGTTAAAAGCAACTATGAGTACTAAACACGACATCAATATCAAGAACTTTTCAAAATTTAAAATGTTTTATTCTTGTAATGCCGGTTTTTTCTACTTACCTCACAATCGAGATGTAAAGCAGAGTAGTTAGCTCGGGTGTAAACATCAATTGCACCCTCGAACTATAGGCGCCCTCGCTGCGCTCGTGCGCCTAAATATCTCGGGCTGCAATTGATGCCTTACAGCCCTTGGCTACTAATCTACTATTACTACTTACTAAAAAAATGTCAAAAAAATCAAGTTTTTTCCAAACAGTAAAAATCCTCCTCCTGTAAGCCAAGCCAAGCCTTAAGGAAATACAAACCTTGTTCAATACACAGGCAATCAGCAGCATTTGCTACTCGCAAACACATTTCACCCGGCCGTCGAAGTGTTTACTTGTATTTTCTACTTTTCCCTATAAGTTTACTAGTCACTTGACTATGTTGACTTGACGTGTTTGTCGACATATTTTTTCTACTTCACGATCGCTTCGGCCATTCGATTGTGTAAAAACCGGCCAAGTGCGTGTCGGGCCACGCGCAGTTTAGGGTTCCTTAGTTGCAAGTCACAAATATTATTGCTGACCTAGGATAGTGCTTTTATTTTATTTATGAATATTGAGTATATTTTGAGTTCTATGGTTTAAATACTATAATATACTACAAAATATACAACTTACACTACGTCTAATACCTAACCTAGAAAAAACAGATATAACTCCTTAACTTATGAACCCTAAGCACTTTAAAATATCATATTTCACAAACGGATCCCTGAATCGAAACATGGTGTTCCCACACCTACAATATTTTTGAAAGACCTATTCAACGACACCCCACACTATGGGATAGACGTGAAAAAAAATTCATCCCCACTTTACAAATAGGGGAGGTACCCTAAAAAAATTATTTTTCACAATTTTATTTCAGCACTTTGTTGGCGTGATTAATATTTATACCCTTGTCAAATGTTACTACTTATGTGTTGAATTATAATACACAGTATCAACTACCAATTATTGGTACATAATATAGATCTTATAGTAATGTATAATACCATATCATTAAAATTAAAATATGCCTAAATTATATGCAACTAACAAAATTAAAACTAAAATAAAAATTAAATAAAATCTAAAACCCCATCGAAGTCACTGCAGTGTGGCATAGTACCCAAGATGCTGGCAGCATTACCCCTTTGGATGGCCAAGCTAATTCTTTGGCCAAGGTAGCTGCCAGCTCTTGGATCCCCGGTAGACTCGATCACCTTTATAGATAGCTCTACAAAAAGTGCTCGAGCCTCCGGGCCCCACGGCCCCAGGGTCTCACCACCACCACACCACACACACACCGTCACACCAAAAGGCACAAATATGAAACCACTGTCAAGGTTTTCATATTTGCGCCTCTTAGCCCGTTCAGCGCTAGTAGCCGCTGCACCCGCCACAGAGGAGGTCGCATGGGTGTGGGAAGCAGCTAGAGTATCTAGTATCTATACAGGTGGCATCCCACACAAGCGACCTCCCTGTCCTCCAAGGAACAAGCGTCATACCATCAGGTCTCTTGCCATCACTACGTGCCAAACCAATAGGTTCTAATACAGCTGGTCAAATTACAGTTTTCTAGTACCAATAGACTCTGAGCTAAACGGCGGACAGACGGACGGACATGGCGAAACTATAAGGGTTCTTGTTTACTATGTCTTAACATGAATTGAATTGTAGTACCTACGCTTTTTTTGGAACCTCACCTCATTGTGGAAATATTATATTCTATTCTATTCTAACAAAGTTGCATGGGTTAAATCGGCATGGCATCCGGCTGCCCACAAGATAGTATAAAAAACTTATTACAATGTAATAGCTGTATAATAATATTGTAAAATAATTATTTTGAAAAGAGCAACTGCTGAGTTTCTTGCCGGCTCTTCTCAGCAGAATCCGCTTTCCGAACCGGTGGTAGAGTCATAACATGTCATAATGTTTCATAAGAGCCACAGGTTGGCCTACACTTTGAGTATATAATGTTGGTTATATACTCAAAGGGCCTACATGAAATAAATAATTTTGAATTTGTATGGAACCCCTAAAAAATCGTTTTCATTTGACAGCCTAAAGCATAATCTTGACCCTACGTTTGAAACTGTCAAAAAAATACTAAAAAAAAGAGGAGGTAATCAATTCGTCGGAATCTATTTTTTTTTATGTATGTTCACCGATTACTCGAAGACTCCTGAACCGATTTGGAATAGTACATTGTTACCTTAGGGATGAAAGTAACTTATTTAGTCCCGAGACGGGGTTTGGCGCCCGAGCGTAGCGAGGGGGCCTATAGTTCGAGGGACTAAATAAGTCTTTATCCCGAGGTAAACACTGTGCTTTTCATTACGAATATAAGGAAAGTCAAAATAAAAATAGAAATTAGCTAAAGAAAATTGAGTGAACTTTATTTTACATAAATCAACAACTTTGGTGAGATATTTATTTAAAGTTTATGTTAAAATTAGAACAATTAGTAATAGTTAGTGAAAGGTTTTTGCCGGGTATATTGATATTTGATATTTTCTGGGAAAATTGAGTTTCTACAGTATCCAGGGATTCTTGGGTGAATGTTGGCGACATTGGTATTGGTGTCTTTTCTTCAGCTGTTACAGTTATATTGTTGGATTCCACCTGATAATCTTTTGAAGTGCTCGGCTGTGGGGTATCAGTGGAGTGCAGATTTATCATTTTTGTTACTATGTGTGATATCTTAGTTTTATTTTCCACTGACTCTTCTATGTAGCCTTCAGCTACTTTACTCGACTTCCAACCTCCATGTCTTTTAATGACAGTTAAATCGGCACCAGAATCGGCTAGCAAAGTTGCCGATGTTCTGCGAAAACAGTGACCCGAATATAGATGTGAGTTTGGCAAATTAAGGTATGTGGCTATCTCTTTAGGAATACTCGACATCTTGTTTTTGCCAATTACTTGCCGAAGACACTTCCCTTTATGATAGTTTATGAAAAAACGGTTCGTTTCTATACCACTTGGTCGTAACTTTTGCTATTTTTCTATTATATTTACAAATTCTTTTTTAATGACGAAGGTTCGGTCAACTTTGGTTTTAGTGCCACGTAAATTCACCAATATTATATCACCTTGTTTTTCAATGTCATCAACCTTCATATTTACTAGCTCGATACTTCTGCAAGCGCCACTTATTGCCAATATTAACACTACCTGCAAAAAAAAATATTTCTCTAATAGATGTATAAATATATGAGAGCAGTGATAGCCTAGTGGTTCAGTCCTCTGCCTCTCATCAGGAGGTCACGGGTTCGAATCCCGGGCACGCACCTCTGACTTTTCGAAGTTATGTGCGTTTTAGAAAACTCAAATATTACTTGCTTAGCGGTGAAGGAAAACATCGTGAGGAAACCTGCATGCCTGAGAGTTCACATAAGTGTTCTTAAGGGTGTGCGAAGCCCACCAACCCGCACTTGGCCAGCGTGGTGGGCTATGGCCAAATCCCTCTCATTCTGAGAGGAGTCGACCCGTGCCCAGCAGTGGGACATAAAAAAGGGTTGAGACGAGATAAATAAAATATGTATAGAAAGTTACAATTTGATACAAATTACTTATGTGCGTAAACAATAAAAAGATTAACTTACCTTCATTACTAGGTATATTTCATCAGGCGCTTTGTTTAAGAAGGTTTCTACCTCTTGAGAAGTGAAAACTTCGGATTTTTTCGATTTAAACCCATCAGACTGTCTTTTGAGAAATGATGTGAGTCTCTCAAAATCCTTTAAATGGACGTTGTGTTTAGTACTTAATGTTGTCTTTAACATAGAATACACGCTCCATAATGTTGAAGGTTTATAAGTCTTTGATAATTCGTTGAAATATATTAGCAAAACGTTTTCTGATAACGATTTCACTTTTTTCTCAGCGCGCCATTTCATAAAATCGTCGTATGATTTTAGGTATCTTTGTTTTGATTTAGGTGGTAAAAGGTTTTCCACTACTGCTTGAGCCTCTTCTCTCACAAAATCAGGCGTTAAATCCATATCTGAATCAGATGAACTCATTGTGTCAATAAAAATCACTGTTAAACAGAAGCCTAAACAAAACTCTACAACTCGAAAAACAAATGAAGATCGGATTGCCGCTTGCCACTTTCCCGCCTTTTTTTTTTCTTTGGCCTAGCCGGCGGGCTATGCATTTAGCTTTTTAATAGTCAAGTATTGTCTATGATTGTCTATGAATGTCTATGAATCAGTTGTCTTTACTTTATGAATAAAGTCTATCTTTCTTCTTGTCTATGGATGCACTCGGGTATGTCGTGTTTCATTTGAACTCCAATAAAAATGTGACAACTAGTTTTTTTTAATTATTTGACAGCTGTCAGTTGAAAACGATTCTCCCTAGGGCTGAAAAGTATTACTTTCAACCCGCTTCTCAGGCAACTTCAGACCTACTTTCCGTGTATGAGTAATGAAAATATATTTTTTTGTTTGAAAGGGTATTCTTCTAGGCGGTCCCATTTAAATTTTATCGAAATCGGTTGATCGGTTTTAAAAAATCTACAGTAAATTATATCCTACTTTGTAGTTGGTTTTTAAAAATATTTTTTGATATTAAACTGGCTGTGCCCGCGACTTCGTCCGCGTGGAATAGTGTCAATTTTAATTTTTTAGATATTAAAATAAGATATTTACAGTATTTAACTGCTTATTACATTTTTATACATTACATTTTTAGTTTTCCATCCACAGACGCGGCGGCGGACTTTGTTTTATAATAATATTACGTTGTGATGATGGGGAAAGTTTGTGTGTATGTTTTTTACTTTTTCACTCAATAACAACTGGACGGATTTGGCTGAAAATTGGAATGGAGACAGACCTGGAAATCAAATGGAATGTAAAATCAAAGATTTCCAGAGGGTCTTTAAAAACTAAATCCACGCAGGCAAATACGCGGGCATCAGCTAGTTTAATATTATTTTGTTCATCATTAACCGACTTCAAAAAAGGCGGAGGTGCAAGCAAGTTTTACAAAATGTCACATATCAATTTTATTAGCCTTTCAATTCAACCGTCGATGTTATTGACAGAAATGACAGATGGTTCGAACTTTGAAGTTCCAACTTCCAACATCCGTATCTGTGTGCATACTTGCAGAGTACTCTCAAGAAATACTCTTTCAAAAATTTTTAACAGATTTTATTAAAGTTTATTATAAATATTATTTACCGTCATCAACTGTGTAATACTTATTGCCGTCTCGTACCACTGTAGTACGCGGGAGGTAAGACTGAGCAGTGCCATCTATACTACACTTTGGCAACAAATCATAACTGCGCGAAGTTGATTATTTTATTAAAAAAGGAGGAGGTTATCAAATGATAACCTCCTCCTTTTTTAATAAAATATCGTCGGAATCTTTTTTTTTATGTATGTTCGCCGATTACTCGAAGACGCCTGAATCGATTTTAAAAATTCTTTTTTGTTTCAAAAAGTATACGTCTCAGGTGGTCCCATATAAATTTTATCGAAATCGGTCGAGCGGTTTTTAAAATATCAACAATAAATTATATACTTTTTATAGTGGCGCGCGAGTTTGAAGTCGGTTTTTAGGGTTCCGTAGTAAACAAGGAACCCTTATAGTTTCGCCATGTCCGTCCGTCTGTCTGTCTGTCTGTCTGTCTGTCTGTCCGCGGTTTAGCTCAGAGACTATTGGTACTAGAAATCTGTAATTTGATAAGGGTATAAATATCAGTCACGCCGACAAAGTCGTGAAATAAAATTTTGAAAAATAATTTTTTTTAGGGTACCTCCCCTACATGTAAAGTGGGGATGAATTATTTTTTTCTCGTCCATCCCATAGTGTGGGGTGTCGTTGAATAGGTCTTTCAAAAAAAAAATATTGTGGGTGTGGGAACATCATTTTTCAATTCAGGGATCCGTTTGTGAAATATGATATTTTAAAGTGCAAAATTTTATTAGAGTCAAGTTTCCCCCCCCTCTGCCAGCTAAACGGTTGTATATAGGATACAAAAAAAAATCATAGCAGTAGTATATATAATGAATTTTAAAGGAAAACTATCACGGCTAAGTAGGTTTCATTAGTTAAGGAGTTATATCTGTTTTTTCTAAGTTAGGTATTGCACGTAGTGTAAGTTGCATATTTTGTAGAATATTATAGTATTTAAACCATGGAACTCAAAATTTATTCAATATTCTATAAATAAAACAAAAGCACTATCCTAGGTCAGCAATAATATTGGAGACTTTCAACTACGGAACCCTACACTGCGCGTGGCCCGACACGCACTTGGCCGGTTTTATTTAAAAAGATTTTTTTAATTACATTATTTTAAGAAATGAAATAAAATCACAAGATAATCATCATCATTATAAACCGATAGACTTCCACTGCTGGACAAAGGTGCCTTGTACGTACCTCCACAGGCTTCGACTTTGCGCCTCCTGAATCCAGTGGCTCCCTGCGACTCGTTTGATGTCGTGGGTGCACCTATCGGGGGGTCTGCCAACACTGCCAAGCCGTATTTACGTAATTAATGGTAGGGTTCACGAACCTCAGCAATGCGGAATACGGCGCAGAGTGGGAGAAAATTCTAAACATGAAACGCGGAAATGGCATTTACATTTTCTTTTATTTCCTGGATCCAGTTGTAACTCGCAGTCTGAAGGTATTCCGCAGAAGCCCGTATCGACAAGAGGCTTAGCTTAAATTGAAACATATTGGCGGAGAAGCGGAATCCTTACCTTTCCCGCACAATTCACCTAAGTACACCCCACCCCATGACTGCACATTTTCTTATTACCATGGGAATAAAGGCTGAAACCCTGTGCTAGTATTTTATATTGCGTGGTTGACTGTATCCATGTTATTGATTTAAGAAACTGTTATGTAGGTATAAATGTCTAAACTAAAGTAAGCTTTTTCTATACGAAATAATGCGAAGTACTCTAATGTAATTACTATTGGACCAAGAGAGGTGTTATATTATTAGACTTTAGAGTCAGTGATGAGAGAGAGGGATATCTAGGCGTCTTTTATGCCGGAAAATCAAATAGTTCCCACGGGATTTAAAAAATCTAAATCTACGCGAAACGATACCTATTACAGCGCTTATAGCCTTGTAGTTAAGACTTGAACAGACTCAGGAAAATATCCGGGATTTTTTTTTGGTAAATCGTGTTTTTTGGAAATTATATATTAAAAAAAATAATAATAAAATTCATAGGGAAAAATATAATCGTCTTGGACTCGAAACGGAGTCTTCTGGTTTCGGGACCGCCCGACTTACCGTCGAGCTATCGGGAATTTATAGATGATGGCAAAATTTACCTTCGTATTCTAATGATATTGTAAGGGGGTTTTCATTGCCTGAAAACACGGATAAAACGACCTTTTCTAAAAATGAAACCTAACTAGATCGATTTATCGCCCCCGAAACCCCGTGCATACTAAATTTCATGAAAATCGTTGGAACCGTTTCCGAGATTCAGATTATATATACCTAATACACAAGAATTGCTCGTTTAAAGATATTAGATAGATAAAACAGAAAAGTCTCACGGTGGCCAATATTAAAGCAAATGTAAATGTTGCGTCGTGATTCAAGTAATACCCGGTGTAACACGGGACGGGGGAAGGAGCTTTTGTTTTATGTATGAAGCCCTTTCAATTCATTTGCCCGATATACTTGCGCCCGTGTCCCTTTGTTCCAAATTCAATATACCTAAATCTGTAGCTGAAGGTGAAGAGTTACAGGTCGCAATTGGCAAAGTTTGGAAACGAAACAAATACGCCATATAAAACACTTCTCTTACGGCCGATTTCACCAACGTGAAATACGAGTAAGTCTTATCCACGCGTGTTGGTATTTCCAATTATTCAATAAATAATATTATTTCAATAAAACATACTGTCTAATCTATATTATATGATACTATATCTTATATATATAAAAGAAAGTCGTGTTAGTTACACTATTTATGACTCAAGAACGGCTGAACCGATTTGGCTGAAAATTGGTGGGGAGGTAGCTTAGAACCAGGAGACGGACATAGGATACTTTTTAATATTATAAATGTGAAAGTGTGTTTGTATGTTGGTTTGATTTTCAATCAAGTAGCAAAAAAGCTACGGATCGACGTGATTTTTTGCATGGGTATAGTTGAGAACCTGGAGGGTGACAAAGGCTAAATTTTATCAGGGAAAATCAAAGAGTTCCCGCGGGATTTTAAAAATGAAATCCACACGGACGAAGTCGCGGGCATCAGCTAGTAATATTATAAAGAGGAAAGATTTTTTGTTTGTTAGTACCGAATAGGCTCCGTAACTACTGGACCGATTTTAATCATTTTATCACATATATAATTTATTTTCAAAAAAATTAGGGATCCTTAAGAAAATTGCAATAATGTAACCTAACTACCGAAATTTTGCGTATAAAATGCAATATTTGGCGTGTGCTGAGAAAACTATTGATGATACATAAAAATTATGTACTACATGAATAAAGTACTCATTATTCTCTACTCTCTATTTAAGCCACAATAGTATGTAGCGTTTATGTTCTAAAATTCTTATATTTTGTAAAAATGTTCAAAAACTTGAGTTTGCATTTTAACTTAAACAGCGCCAATAAGAATTGATGATATAAATCACAGAAGTTTCGCCATTTTTGATGTTATCACCTGCATAAGAGATATTGGTACTTAATCAAACGAAATTATATCTTCCTCTGAAATTTATGCTCTATCGTAAAATTTTATCTTTAAATCAAATGATGTTTTACTTCCATACATCCATAATATCGCTCTGGTTTATATTAGGTATTAAAGTGTGTGTGTGATTTTTCATTTGTTTATTGAGAACTGGATGATGCCCGCGACTTCTTTCGCATTTTTTAATTCCCGCGGAAACTCTGTAATTTTCCGGGATAAAAAGTAGTCTATGTTTTAATCCTGGTATGAGCTATCTCCATCCACGTATAAATAGAACTGGAAGCTCTCCAATGCGTGGATGCCACATAATTATAGAGCCAGAGTACAGTCCACAGTTCGAGGCCCGGCGCTCGAGTCTGGAGATTTAAAAAGAAAGGAGATTCCAGCACTACCGTAATGAAATGAAAGGTGGCGGTTCTATCCTTTCCACCAACAATAGCATTCCCAAAGAGGGTTGACGTCAGGCAGGCGGCCGGTCGTAAAATTTCATGCCGAATCACTTACAACGTGGCTTACAAGACATGTTGTGCCGACCCCGCATAGCGTGGGACAAGGATAAGATGATGATGCTGATGATGATGAGCTATCGCCATTCCAAACGGCCAAGTCGGTTCATTTGTTGTGGCCTAAAAGAGTAGCAAACATCCATCCATCCATATAATATCTATTCATACATCCATCCATCCTCACAAAATTGCACATATAAATGTGCATGTTCTATGAAGTATGAGTAGGATATCAACAGGTTACAAATAGTTCTATTACATAAAAAAGGGAATAATATATTATTATAATGTACCTTAATTGTATAACATGGATAAAATAATTATTTTACTCAAAACTTTAGGCGCGTTGAGCGATATTTGGAAAAGAAAATCTCATAGGTCATCTCGCGTCATCGACGTGCTAATGTTAACAGTATATATTATAATTCAGCTCTTCCCCATGTTTTATTTATCAACCATTTTAAAATACAATTTAATAATTATTTCTATTCTATTTCCATAATATATACCTAATACTACACTAAAACTAAATTTATTCTAAAATTAAAACTAAAATAAAAATTAAATAAAATCTAAAACCCCATCGAAGTCACTGCAGTGTGGCATGGTACCCAAGATGCTGGCAGCATTACCCCTTTGGATGGCCAAGCTAATCCTTTGGCCAAGGGAGCTGCCAGCTCTTGGATGCCCGGTAGATTCGATCACCTTTTCTATCTACAAAGAGCTATCTAAGCTCTACAAAAAGCGCTCGAGCCTCCGGGCCCCACGGCCCCAGGGTCTCTACACCAAAAGGCACAAATATGAAATCACTGTCAAGTGTTTCATATTTGCGCCTCTTAGCCTGTTCGGCGCTAGTAGCCGCCGCCGCTGCACCTGCCACAGAGGAGGTCGCATGGATGTGGGATGCAGCTAGAGTATCTACACAGGTGGCATCCCACACAAGCGACCTCCCTGTCCTCCAAGGAACAAGCGTCATACCATCAGGTCTCTTGCCATCACTACGTGCCAAACCAATAGGTTCTAATACAAAAATGGAATTATATATTATTATAAAATGTATCTTAATTGCATAACATGTATAAAATAATTATTTTAGGCGCTTTAGGCGCGTTGAGCGATATTTGGAAGGAGAAAATCTCATAGGTCATCTTGCGTCACCGACCTGCTAATTTATTCAGTTCTTCCCCATGTTTTATATATCAACCATTTTAAAATAATACACGTAGACACTTCAATCGGTTTCATTTGTATAGATTTAAAGAGGTATACGTAGCTAGAGATTGTGTCGATATTGTAGTTCTTCGAAAATACGTGCAGAAGTTTTGAAAACTTTTGTTTACTGAGTAAACCAAGTCTATTTTAAATAATGGGATGGTGTGACTCTATTTTTAAAACTCCATTTTAAAAATAGAGTGGACCCTTTTGTTAGCCATTTATTAAGATTTTATTAAGCTAAATGGAAAATGGCAGAGTGTTCGAGTGCTTTCACAGATAAGACGTAAATTGGACGCTGTGACAAAAGAATTCTGAATATAGGTATACCTACCTATTATGTGTGCAGATATTAGGTGACTCCATCTGCATTTTTATAAGTTTAATCTTCAGAATTTATATTGATAACTTTCAAAATTCTTAATTTTTTAATTCATGAATTTTATAATAATTTGATATTTTTAAGGTTCCACAAGAAAATGATAAAAATTATATTGGATAGAAGCAGGCGTTAATTTAAGCAAGTATTCAAAGAAAAATAAATATATCATTTTTTTTGAAATTTTTCAATGATTGAAAAAAGGTTTTTTAGGTTATGGACTGACTGAGTGACTCATCGATCTATCAACGCACAGCCCAAACCACTGAACGGATCGGGCTGAAATTTGGATTGTGACGTACATGCTGCTAAGAAAGGATTTTTGAAAATTAACTCCTAGTGGGGTACAAATTCAATACGGGATTGAACAATCGAACGTAATGTGAGCGATGCCGCGCGTTAAAGTTAGTTAGGCACATTTGTTTTAGAAGTGGGTACGTACGGCAATACTGCAACGGGTCGGTTTTGAAACTGAAGTAAAAGTCCCTCTTATAAATTAGACTACTCAGCTAGAGTCATACGTGAGCCTTCTTCACATCCACTTTATGGCAGTTCTCTTTGTCTAAAGATATAAACCGACAATAAAGCATTGTCGTTTCTTGTTTACGAGTTCTTTTGTCATAACATTCTATATCTACTAATATATAAACGCGAAAGTGTGTTTGAATTTGTTTGTAAATTTATCCTTCAATCACGCAGCAACAAAGCAACGGATTGACCGCATTTTTAAGCGACTTCAAAAAAATGGAAGTTATTATGGAATTGCAAAATGAGATTATAATCTACTAGCTGATCCGGCGAACTTCGTACCGCCAACTTATCTATATAAATAAAACAAATAAAATATCCTAATCCAAAAAACTATCCTATCTTTCAAGTTGGACCAAATTACAGATAGTTACGAAGTTTGATCAAAATCGGTTAAGTAGTTTAGGAGTCCATCGCGGACAAACAACGTGACACGTAATTTATATATATTAAGATTAAGATTAGGGCTTCCTAACAAATATAATACCTAATAAGTATAGCTGTTTGTACGTATGTATGTTTGTATGTTTGTCCACGCATTTCTCCGAAACTATTAATCGGATTGTGATCATATTTATTTATATTTTGCTTACATTTACTTCAACTTGGAGAACAGTAAAGGTTTCATTAAAAATCGGTTTAGAAGTTTCAAGATATGGACACTTTTTCCTTTTCAGTTATTCTTTATTTCGGTATATATTGAAGTTTATACAAAGTGCTTTCGACTTTTAACTGTCAAGTGAACTACCACTGGTTCAGAAGAACCAGTGGTAGATTCCTATCCAACCGAGAAGAACCATGAATCTCATGAATCGCTGGAGCGAGTTATATCCACGCTTTTTAAGGTTCCGTAGTAAACAAGGAACCCTTATAGCTTCGTCATGTCCGTCCGTCTGTCCGTCCGGCCGTCTGTCTGTCCGCGGTTTAGCTCAGAGATTATTGGTACTAGAAAACTAATTTGGCAGGGGTATAAATATTAATCACGCCAACAAAGTGGTGAAATAAAATTGTGAAAATAAGTTTTTTTAGGGCACCTCCCTACATGTAAAGTGGGGATGAATTTTTGTTCTCATCTATCCCATAGTGTGGGGTGTCGTTGAATAGGTCTTTCAAAAATATTATGGATGTGGGAGCACCATTTTTCGATTCAGGAATCCGTTTGTGAAATATGATATTTTAAAGTGCTAAATTTTATTGTATAAAGTCAAGTGCCCCCCCCCCCCTCTGCCATATTCATAAATACAATAAATATCATATTTCATAAACTGATCCCTGAATCAAAAATGGTGTTCACACACCCACAATATTTTTGAAATACTTATTCAACGACTTCCCACATTATGGGATACGCGAGAGAAAAAAAAATCACCCCCACTTTACATGTAGGGGAGGTACCCTAAAAAAATTATTTTTCACAATTTTATTTCACCACTTTGTTGGCGTAATTAATATTTCGGGGGTATAAATGTAAAACTCATTAAGTATAACCCATAACACATTAATGAGTTTTACCTGTACACCCACGATTTATTTGTATTACCCTTGTATTTACCCTTGTCAAATTACAGATTTCTAGTACCAATAGTCTCTGAGCTAAACCGCGGACGAATGGACGGACAGACGGACGGACCGGGCGAAACTATAAGGGTTCCTTGTTTACTACGGAACCCAAGAAATTCGTACCTAACGATTTCCAAGTTAAAAGCAAAGTGAACGGTTGAAGTGTCAAATTCAAGCAGGTCCTCCCTCGTCTGTGTGCGGCTTTTGGACTGAGCCTTTTTAATTAAAAACTTTTCTTTGTTATGCAAATGGGTCTGATCGGCTTCATCGAATTCCGAAATTAGGAAAAACAATTTTATCACGGTATAAACGGTACTTAATGATTATTTTTATATCTGTACGAATACAAGACAATAAAATTTTATGAATATTATAATTTATTGTTTAATTTAGCCTTTTGTTGAACGTACTCGCATAAATTATTGGTTATGTTTTGAACGAAAGAATAATCCAAACACACGTTTCCACAATTTTTGTCTGTTTGTCCACTCGTATCTTCTGTAGGTAGATATTGATGGAATATTTAAAGGCAGGTAGAAGATTATACACATAAATTATAATCTAAAAAGTGGACAAAATCGTTCGAAAAATCGGGTATCATTGAAAATAACTAACCCTTGACAAAAAAGAGGGGTGTTATAAGCTTAACGTATATTTCTGTTTATCTGTGTGTCTGTGTATCTGTCTAAATGTTTCCCCAACGAGTAGTCATTGGAAAGCTACGAGGGAACAGACGGAATACTACTAATAACCTTTTTTCTTTTAACTAGTCTTAACATATGATAAGTTAAATTAAATAATAATGTGTACCCAGAGTTCATCAACCTCGCAGGGGTTATCACAAAGTTCGCTGCACTACAAATTATATTGCCGGCGACAGAACCGTTCGTAGATTGAATACATTACCGCAATGAGACGACTTTATTCATGAAAATGGAATGAAATAGGTATTTAAGTAATACTTATTCTCAAACTACAGTTAATTGAAACAATTACAGAAGAGAAACTTGCTCGGGTCAAGTTGCAAGCATCAGCATGCTCGTAACAGTAACTTGAGCCAGGCAAATTCCGCTTACGTCATGGAGTAACGAAATTCACGTTCGTTTCAAGTTGGCCGTCGACGACTGTTACAAAATGACGTCATGCTGTACCGTCGTCAAAAATAAATGACTATTACCACGGCTGTGACAGAAGTTTTCTTTTCTGGCAATGAGGTCTTGAAAGTCGAAGGGTGTGAATTATTTTAATTTCTTATTTTGCTCCTCTTTGAAGGAAGTCATTAAGTAATTAAAGTATTAAATAGTCTACGCTATGCAAAAAGGAGGTTGGCGAATTTCATAGAGTTTCTGACCCAGACGAACTGAACTGAACACTGAACGCCCACGTTCACGAATCAAACTTCTCATACTTGTTCTAGTAAACCAGATATTATAACAAAAAATTAATCAAAGTCTATCAAATGAAGTTGGGAGAAAAAATATATTCACTTGTATTGCCATGTTATGGTTATTATAATGTGTAATTGTGAACAATTATATTTTCCATCCCCATGTTCTAAAAATATGGGGTATACACAGAAAAATACTCTAAAAATATTAATTAAAATTAAATGTTTTCTGAATCTGAACGTTTTTTAAAAATGCTGAGTCAAAATTCGCCAACCTCTTTTTCCTTTTTTACTCATCGTAGAAAACCGATAGTAACCAAACAACAATAAATAACTAATTATGAACTTAAAACTTAAAAAAATGTAAACGTAACAAAACAAAAAAAAAACAATGTACTGACAATCGCGAGCGTTACGTTGCTATCTGTACTAAGTGGGTCTGACTTGAGGTGCGGTCCGGGGAAGCGAGACGGGAAGTAGCGGTCAACTTGAAACGAACGTGTAGTACTTACTTCATGCCACAACTTTGGCAGTTTCGCTATATTTATTTCGACGCGGAGGTCTACTGTCTGAACTGTAGTATGCCGGATCTTCTCAACAGAATCTGCATTTTGAACCGGTGTTAGAGTCTTGAGGACGAAAGGATTGCCTACGTGAAACAACTTTTGAGTTTAAGAGTTGAGACCTTCACAGAGTTTAATGGAATTTTGATTAATATTACTTGCTTATCCATTCTAATGTTATAAATGCAAAATTGTGTTTGTTTGTCCTTCAATCAAGCAGCAACGGAGCAACGGATAGACGTGATTTTTTTATCGGTATTGAAGACTTGGAGAGATGTCACTCTCCTACCTTTATCTCGAAAAAACAGATTGTTCCCGCGGGATTATTAAATACATAACTCCACGCAGACTAAGTCGTGGGCAAAAGCTAGTTTAGGATTTAGTTTTTAAAATTCCCGTTTGAACGCTTTGATTTTCCGGGATAATAATGTCACTTTTTAGATTCTCGACCATCAAAAAATCACGAAAACCTGTTGCTCTGTTGCTGTGTGATTGAAGGAAAAACTAACAAACAAGCATACTTTTGCATTTATAATATTAGTAAAGATGAGATTACGCATAATACATTATAGTGTATATTAAAAATTAGTACCTACTACCTACCAATATCGAATATAGTAAATAACGGTTGCATAAAAGCTAGTAAATAAGCTGATACCCGCGTCTACGTAATTCGTCCACGTGGATTTAGTTTTCAAGAATCCCGCTGGAACACATTGATTTTTCGGGATAAAAAGTTGCATACGTATGACACTCTCCAGATTATCAACTATAGCCATGCCGTAAAAAAAATAACGTCGATCCGTAACTCTGTTACGGCGTGATTTAAGGACAAACCAACAGAGAAACATACTTTCGCATTTAAAATATTTGCAAGGATTATATAGACTGTATCAACCCCTTCCATTAGACCGGATTCAAAAGAGGGCATTACGGCTTGTGGACAATCTTAAACTAACTAGCTCACTGGAAAGCCTGGAGCACCACAGAGACGAAAGCTCTCTGTGCGTATTCTATCGGCTATATAACGGGGAGTGTTCTGAAGAGCTATTTGACCTTACACCACCCTTTTTCTTCTAAAACCGCACCGCACGCCACCGAAAGCAATTTCACCCACACCACCTGGGTGCCTATTGCCACTTCGACTATTCGTTGTGCCAGATCTTTCTTCCACGCACTACCAAACTGTGGAACCAACTCCCATCGACTGTGTTCCCGCTTAATTTCAACTTGGGGTTATTCAAGGGGCGGACCAACAAATTCCTGAAAAGTCGGCAATGCATTGGTGGTGCCTCTGGTGCTACAAATGTTCATGGGCGGCGGTAATGACCCGCCTGCTACATAGTTTGCTCGCTATTCTTATAAAATAAAGAAAAATTAAGTGGCACTCGGGTCTGCCGCGGTCTGCGCACTGTCACTACTTCGCGAGTGAGATTCGAACCTGCGACATCATACACCATACGGTAAAGAAAGCGGCCGCTCGCCCACTGCGCCGAACAGAGCTACTTGCGAAACTCTAAAATGATGAACGCTTACTGAACGACGGTGTTAGGTTTATTTTCGTTACGGGATTTCTTGATTCGGTCGCCACGCTCAAACTGTTTGTCCTAGTTCAAAGCCCGCGAAAAGCTATATGCAATAGCTTAAAAAAATCGGCCAAGTGCGAGTCGGGCCTCGCTCTTTTAGGGTTCCGTTAAAAAAATTAAATTAAAAGATTTCCATCTACCCACCTACCCATTTTAATTTAATTTTTTTAATTTAATTTAATTTTTATTATTTGTTGTTATAGCGGCAATAGAAATACATAATATGTGAAAATTTCATCTGTCTATCTATTACGGTTTACGAGATACAGCCCGCTGACAGACGGACGGACGGATAGACGGACAGCGTAGGCTTAGTAATAGGGTCCCGTTGGTACCCTTTGGGTACGGAACCCTAAAAAAGACTGTGAGCAGAATTAGTACCAATATCGACGATGTTTAATACAGATTGCATACACCATAGTAAATAGTTCGGCGTCCGCAGCAGGTGCTCACCCGCAACTACATCCCCCTCCGAGTCGGTTTACGTGTAATCGCTTTAAGCATACAGTTTACCTAGCTCTCTGCATAAACCTAGCAATAGCATATCGACCGATTGCCTATATGATACAATATTAAGTAGGTGCGTACAAGCTTTTGCCATTGGTTTTTGTCAGTTTCCTTGTCCTACCTAAAATTAGAACACCCTACGGCAGAAAAACCCTTCCCTATGAAGGTAAAATAAGTTATAAAGGCCCGCTTGCAGAAGCGCCGAGTTATCCTTCTAACCCAGAGTTAGCTGCTGCATTGACAGATTTCGTATGAAGCCTCTGTCAAAATTACAAATTTATTCCTGGGTTAAACCTAACTCAGCGTCTCTGCAAGCGGGCTTAAAAGGATTAGTGGTTAGTGTGGTGTATAAATAAAACACTTGTTTTATTGATCGGAATTATAGTGCTTGCACGGTGGTCAAGGCACGACTGAGCCTAAGCGGCCGGCGTCACTATTATATATTCTGTGCCGAAGTCGTTGACCGACTGCATTCACTACATCCCTTCTTTATTTCAATTTTAAATGTATGTAACAATGTAATTAATAGAAAATATAATTTTATACAATAATTAATTCGATTCAACATTATTCACCTTATAGAAGCCAACTTGTTACTCTTGTTACATCATGATTCTACCACCGGTTCGGAAAGCTGATTCTGCTGAGAAGAGCCGGCAAGAAACTCAGCAGTTGCTTTTTTTCAACAACAAAATATTACAACTATTAAGTAGACAGCTGAATACAAAGCAGATTGCTCATATGCAACTTTGTCAACAACTGTTTATTAATTATTTTGACCTAGTAATTAAAATTACATTAACAATATTGTCAAAACAACTTATAACATCTTAGTATTTCATTTTAAGTATAACAGGAAACATAACTTTAGTGTACAAACTACATCAGAGAAAATGTTGTAAGATCTTTAAAATCAGTAATCATTAAACTGTAACAAGCTGTGTTTAGATTATGACCGGACCTCGCTTGCTTGGTCGGCTATGTACGGTGAAACATTTATATTGGAAAATATTATTTCTTTTGTTACAAAATGTTTAACTTTCTTCCTCTATCCTCCTTCCTTCTTTTCCCCTCAGGCTATCTGATTTCAAGCTTTATGAGGTATACAAATAAAAATGCTACTGGTAGCGATTACCATTTTCACGGGTATGGTTGCAGGATAGATGAACCCCGAGAAAGTCTTTAACTTTAAGACGCAATATTATTGAATATCAAAATATCGTAAAATGACCACATCAATGATTACTTAATAAAACTATAAGTATTAACAGGTCACTGCAAGTTTGCAATACGTAAACATAAAATGACTGATCGATCAGCGAAGTGGATTAAGAAAGGGCTCTGGGACATCTTTTAATATTATGCAGATATTACAGGTACATAATTGGAGTTTCGATGAACCCCATTAAAATTTTAATTAATGGGACTGTAACTAGTTAAGAATAATAACTCAAAAGTGTTGTGTTATATTTTTAGTATCTAATTATTTGTTTGTATTTGTAGTTATTATATAGCTACTATATTATAAGTTCTTATTCTCAACTGGCTGGAGCTTACATAACCATAAACAACCCTCATGTGGATTATTTTCGCTAATCTAGACCATTACAAGAGACGCTTGAAAAGATTGCGCTGCTGGTCTTTTTTTTGTTTTAATTATTATAGAAAGGATTATGACATAATATATATGTCATTCATATAGTGGGGCATTCATTATGGAAGTTCTTTACAATTTAAAATTTTTACATTTGGTTACTATCGTGGCAATATTCATGTTTATAATCATTATTACATTTCATCATTATCATCATTAACAACCCATCAACGGCTCACTACTGAGCGCAGGTCTCCTTTCAGAGAAGGGTTATAGGCCATACTCCACCACACTGGCCTAATGCGAATTGGCTGACTTCACACATCTTCGAGAACAATTATTACATTTAATATAATAGTATACCAATAGTTTATCTTAAGGAATTGCCGAGCATTAATTATTGAATAAAATCTATGTGAAATTAGTGTATATATTCTATAATGCACTGTAATCCATAACATTCATTGGTACTCTTACTTGGTATTCTACCAGCATCTTAATGAAAATACTCTGAAACGTGCATTTTTGAGTACAAGAGATTTCAAAAATCTATCTCTAATGTCAGAACAAATACAAGTACTAAAAGTGGTAATATATTTTTATCTAATTTGGAAAAACTTAATCTGAGCAATACATCGTCCCAATAGCTCGTTTATAATCAATCGGACGCGAACGGTTTTCTCCAATTATCGCCTACTTGTTTATCTTATCATAACTTTGCTCTAGCGATTTGTTTGACAGGCCTGTATGGTGATTAATTTATCCACCGCCATTGTTTGCATTGCCATGTTATAAAAAAATATCACTTTTTTTTAAATAATTAACAATTTGTTAAGTTCACCACCCAACGGTGGGTAGATCTATCGAGAAGGTTGGTTTTTTTCCAATTTTTCATAATGTATGTAAACAGCCTACTTGTTGTTTCTTATTAATATTTTTGTTTTCTTTTGTGTGTAGACTGCAATCTTAAATTGCTAAATTGGTTTATTAAAATATCGCCCATCTTTTTTTTTTGATCTTTCATCTTTCTTCATTACAACATAATATATAAATACCTACATATATGTAGTATACAATTTTATTTATCATAAGACTATCTTCTTATTTATCGTATTTACGATTTTATACATTTACCACAGCAATCAAAAATTTCATTGTTGGTTTTTTTTTTGAAATATAAGGTTTTAAATCATTATTATTATTTTGCCTTTCTTTATTTAATTGTATATTCATTTTTTTAATAGTACCTATTGTTTGATAAGATCAAGTAATTTTGGTTATTGTAAATTTTAGTAATTTTTTTTTTCAATTTATTGAAAATAAGTTGTTCTGAATTTATAATTAAAAGGAGCCTTTCAAAATTCCCTTTTCCATATTAAATATGAAAAAGAAATACAAAATAATGTTAAATTATAATTAAAATATCAAACGTCTCCTTTTTTTTTATTAACAATGAGAAATCATTCTTATTCTCAATGGTTAAAACCTCAATAAATTGCAACTACGGCTTTGTTTCTTTGAGTTTAGAGCAAATTAAAATAAATCTCTGGCACCTGTAGTGATACTACAGTAGTAATATGAAGAAAATAGCCCGCCTATTTTTTTTTGATGTTTCAAAACATACATAAACTTTGTCATCGCGAATCCATCACCATTGCAATTATAAAAGTCTATAAATTACAATATTTATGGTGTGGTTTTTCCAGTAACAATATCTTACTGAATATAATGGATATTTTGATTTTGTATACGTGGCTCTTTGCTTACATTTTAATCGACCGCATAGCCCTGAGATACAATTAAATATCATTATTATTTTATGTGCGTGGCTCTTTGCTTACATTTAAGCAACATAGCCCTGAGATACCATTATTATTATTTTATGTGCGTGGCTCTGTGCTTACATTAAGCAATATAGCCCTGAGATACCATTATTATTTTATGTGCATGGCTCTTTGCTTACATTTAAGCAAACAGTATTGTGACTGGCATAGCCCTTTGGTATCAAGCAATGTGCGTGGCTCTTTGCTTACATTTAAGCAACAGTATTGTAACTGGCATAGCCCTTTGGTATCAAGCATGACCCCCTAATAAATTATTTATTATTAGCAATAGCGTGAGCATTAGCTCATTGTTATCTTGGGGTCTTATTATTAAATCTAATTTTACCTTTAAATTACCTTTACGTTACCTTTGGCTGGAGACTTTAGCTATAAAACATAAATACTTTACAAATTTTCTATTCATATTTGTATTTTAATTAATACATAATACGATATTAAAAGGTAGGAATAACAAAATGCAAAATAAATACATTTTTTTTAAAAACATTACAATTACACTGATTAACTTGATAAAATGGTAACAGTTGGTCGATTCCGGAAAAAATTGCAGCAATTATTGCGCCACAATATCATTGCTTTTCTCATCTCATCTCAATTTATATGGCATATTCTCCTCACCACAGCAACTTTAGCCAATATCGACAGAGTGTCGGCCAATCGGAGTTGGTTACGATCGCTACACTGTAGCAATCATTTATAGACCATTTCGCAGCTGGTACTCACTGTATCAGGTATTTGCAATAGGTATGTTCAGAAATAAATGTACCCACATCCACCACTCAATGATATTGTATTATGTTAACACATAATAAAAGCAATACCTACCTATCATAGGTAGGTATTGCTTTTGAGTTGGAAGTGGATTTTTATTACTTCGTATTATTTTGGGTTAAAATGAATGAATAAATGAAGTTAACGTGGAAATTAACTATCTGTAGGTTAGGTTAGGTAATCACTACGATACAATAATAACCTTCTTTTGCTTATTGTTCTTTTGTTTGTCAATGCTTTGACGGTAGTTAATCTCTGCACAACCGATATATTTTTAACATGGGTTTTGTTTCAAAACTCGCCTGGACTTAATTAAGTTCGTCCAGTTTCTTGTTAAATGAGTACCTAGGTAGGTACTTTTTAATATTTGCATGCTATTGAGTGTAGACCATGTAATATTATAGCAATATGTTTACCAACTTACTATTTAGGTACAATTCCACAAAACTAACTTCATTAGATTTTGAATAGTTTTGCTTTTGTTTTCTATTTTTATTAATAACTATTAATTATTTTAACTTGGTTATCCGAACAGTACTTTACCCTATTATTTACGCCTTAAACTTATAGGATTAGTGATAAACTAAACACTCATATTTTGTGTCGGTACACAACAAAAGTTATAATTATGCCAATACTTTAGCCAGTAATTATGTAGGTAGGCGTTTAAATTAATTGCTCAAAAATATTATGTTAAAACATATTATTTTTAATTTATAATTAATAATCTATCTTATTGAATTATATCATTACAAAAAATAATTATTGTGTGGGAACACAACTGTTCGAATAACAAGTAAATGTAAACACTCAGTCCTTCTTTGAAAGCTGATATTATGTACTTCCAAAAAAAAAATTTGAATTACTCACATAGTTTGATCCTCGCCTCGTCGCCACTTTTGTGGTGTTTAAATAAAACACTTGTTTTATTGATCGGAATTATAGTGCTTGCACGGTGGTCAAGGCACGACTGAGCCTAAGCGGCCGGCGTCACTATTATATATTCTGTGCCGAAGTCGTTGACCGACTGCATTCACTACATCTAGCATGTTTGATTACGGATGACAAGATCCTAGGTTCGATTCCCGGGTCGGGCCAAAAATGTATTGGGTTTTTCTGTTAAGAAATTTTCAGTACTTGATCGGAGTTCGAAGGTTTTGAGAAGTAGGCGGCGTCATCTCCGTGCCCCGAAAAGCAAGTCTTCAATCCTGCACCTTATGTCTCTTCGGTTTCAAAGGATTATGAAAGTGAGGGAATAGAGCGTGCACCTGTATTTTAGCACACACTTTTGCACTATAGTACATTCCTCGCGGATGGTTAATCTCTGTGGAGATAGGCTGCGTGGACGTTTGTCCAGCAGTGAAGCAAGTTAGCACTTCTTTCAATTGATAAAGAAGTAAGTACATAATAATTTTTTTTCCATGACTATGAAACGGTGCTAACTCGACTTTGTATCCTACAACATTCGTTATAAGACAGCTAATAATAATAAAAAGTGCCCAAGTTTACGGTTGTTTCAGTAGATACTTCGTTTTTACATCTTTTCAGAATGAAAGTTAGCTTACCGTGAAGTTTCAATGCTTGCGCAAAAGTATTACAAGAAACTTGAAATGTTTTGATATAAATTGTGTAAAAGGTGAGAGGACATTTAACTAATGAAGGATGAAGTTATGAGTCAGAAAGCCATTGGCTTAATGAAGAAGCTCATATTAAAACACGTTGTATTTCATCAATTCGAATAACATATTACACGTAAATCCTTACTAATATTATAAATGCGTATATGTTTGTTGGTTTGTCCTTCAATCACGCCGCAACAGGGCTACGGATCGACAGGATTTTTTGCATGGGTATAGTTGAGGACATGGAGAGTGACATAGGCTAGTGAGTGGCTTTTTATCCCGAAAAATAAAAGACTTCCCGAGGGATTTTAAAAACTAAAACCACGCGGACGAAGTCGCGGGCATCAGCTAGTAAAAAAACCGGCCAAGTGCGTGTCGGGCCACGCGCAGTGTAGGGTTCCGTAGTTGAAAGTCTCGATTGAGTCTCATTTTGAGTTCCATGGTTTAAATACTATAATATACTATAAATACAAAATATGCAACTTACACTACGTCTAATATCTAACTTAGAAAAACCGATATAACTCCTTCACTAATGAACCCTACTTAGCCGTGATAGTTTTCCTTTAAAATTCATTATATATACTACTGCTGTGAATTTTTCTTGTATCCTATATACAACCATTTAGCTGGCAGAGGGGGGGGGGACACTTGACTCTAATAAAATTTAGCACTTTAAAATATCTTATTTCACAAACGGATCCCTGAATTGAAAAATGGTGTTCCCACACCCACAACGTTTTTGAAAGACCTATTCAACGACACCCCACATAGGATCCCATAGGATAGATGAGAAAAAAAAATCATCCCTACTTTACATGTAGGGGAGGTACCCTAAAAAAATTTTTTCACAATTTTATTTCACCACTTTGTCGGTGTGATTGATATTTATACCCTTGTCAAATTACAGATTTCTAGTACCAATAGTCTCCGAGCTAAACCGCGGACAGACAGACAGACAGACGGACGGACATGGCGAAACTATAAGGGTTCCTTGTTTACTACGGAACCCTAAAAATAGATGAAATTGAAGTGTACAGCAGATTACGCAGTTGTGGCTTTTTATCCAACCATAACCTAACATAACATTGTGGCTTTTTTTAAGCAACATAGTTTTTAAAGTTTTTGGATGTGTCAGTGTTTGTCCGGGAAAACTTTCGGATCGGCTGAACCGATCTTCACTGGATTATCACGGGCATGGAGATGATTTTACAATGAGTGATCTAGGATACTTTCTACCCCGGCAGAGCAATGGATTGCTACGCAAAAATCGAAGAAGTCGCGGGCCAAAGATACATCATCATCATCATCATCAGCAACTCATCAACGGCTCATTACTGAGCGCAGGTCTCCTCAGAGAAAGGTTTATAGGCCATAGTCTACCACGCTGGCCCAATTGGCAGATTTCACACACCATTGAGAACATTATGAAGAACTCTCAGGTGTGCAGGTTTCTTCAAAATGTTTTCCTTCACCGTTGAAGCATGTGATATTTAATTGCCTAAACGAACAATAACGCTGAAAAGTCAGAGGTGCCCGGGATCGAACCTGCGACCCCCCGAATAGGAGACCTCAATCCTAACAACTAGAGTATCACTGCTTTTTTACCAAAGATACAATCATCAATCATGATGATATTGTAATTTGTAGCTATTATATCATCATCATCATTATCAACCCATCAACGGCTCACTACTGAGCGCAGGTCTCCTCTCAGAGAAGGGTTATAGGCCATAGTCCACCACGCTGGCACAATGCGAATTGGCGGACTTCACACACCTTTGAGAACATTTTTGACAAAAATACAAAGCAAATCGAAATTTCGTTTGTATGGCGAGAGCTAGAACCGATATAATTACTTAATTCACCCATTCATAATCGTAAACTAGTTAAAATTCATCATTGTTACCTTTAAAATTCTTTTTAAAATTTTTAAATCCGTACTACTTAATCTAAGAAAGGTGTGGTCATGCTTCAAAGCTCGGAGCCCGGAGTGCGCAAAATAGGAGAATCATTCCGGCTTTTGCCAGGAGCAGAGCGACGCGATTTATATGCAAGTGCCATCTATATATGCTCACGATATAAGAGGCACTATGCATCTCTATCGGTCGCTCTGTTCCTGGCAATAGCTACTCTCGCTATTTTGCTTGCGTACTCCAGGAACGCATCTCTGCCAGAGGCCTCGCCCAGTATGGTGGGCACGGAGTCTCTGCACAGTTTCATCCGCAATTCTTGCTGTAGGTCCTCCCGGGCCGCTTCGTGTTGAGGACAGTCCATCAGAAGATGTATAATCGATTCTGATACACTGTCGTCGCACACGCAACCCGGGTGGTCCTTGCGTTTGAACCTATGCAGGTACTCCGCAAACCCTCCATGACCAGTCAACACCTGGGAAAGCACCATATTGTGGTCGATCTTTTTGACCACGCGATGTGCAAAAAGCACATCCGGCAGAAAGACCTTTGTGGTGCCCGCGGTTTCTTCGGACGTATACCTCCGGTTCCACTCTTCAAGCGACTCCTCACGGAGCAGTCGCTTGACGAACGAAACCGGGCACCGGTCATAGTCTGGTTTCCTCCTTAAGCCTAGAGCCGCCTCTTTCGCGAGCTCATCGGCTCTTTCATTTCTCTCCAACCCCGCATGCGCTTTCACCCAGAACAAGGAAACTTCCTTGTTCTGAGTGCGACATATTTGTAAATTGTCGACAATGCGTGCGACTAATGGGTGGAGGGATTTGCGCCCGACCACCGACTCAAGAGATGATCTTGAGTCGGTGTATATGCCGATGGAAGCTTCCGAGCGCTTCGTCGCGAGAGAGGCAGCTCTATCCAGGGCAAGGAGCTCAGCCTGGTAGACCGAGCAGTGCGCACTTAACTTTAGCTTGACGGCTTTGGTTTCGGCCTCGTGATTCCATATGGAAAGCGAGGCCCCCACCTTGCCGTCAATTTTACTGCCATCAGTAAAGATGCGCACTGCTTGAGTGTTGTTGTTCTCAAGGTCTTCTCGGTCCACCAGGCTGGTAAACCGCAGGCACGTCTGTTCCGCCGGGTGTGGTCGCCCACAATATGGTACCTTCCCCTCCATCTCCCTATCAAGGAGTACTCGCTGAGACACTCCCCTTTTGGCCTCGTACAATGCCGAGGCCTCTCGGATCCTAAGATCCAAGGGGAGTATCCCAGCCAGTATCAATGCCGAGTTTAGGGAGACGGTTCGGTAGGACTTGGTCATCTTCAGCGCGAAGCCCCTTTGGAGTGCACCCAAACGCTTCCGCACTCCGAGCTTTGAAGCGGCTTAATTCCCCATTAAACCGTTATAGTTCTAGCAGATGTTTTTAATGGCTACTAAATAATAAAGTTAATCCACTCAGGAAATACTAGGAAGGCGGGCCAACGTGATCTCAGTACTAGAGTAATTAACTAATGCTAATTAAACTTTGCTTTGGCAATAGTATGTTTTAGCTCTTATTAGGTCCTTTTGAATAATCAAGGTACAGTCTTTTATATCTTTAGTGGCGATTTTACCACCGTCGCGTGATGTTTAGCCAAGAAATAAGTTGGGCATTCTATGGGCTCTTCTGCTGCCCATATTTATATTAGAATAGAACAGAATAGAATAGAAATGTTTTTTATTCAAATAAACTTTTTACAAGTGCCTTTGAATCGTCGATGAGTCTACCACCACTGGTTCGATAATTATATATTTTAATAGAACCAATAAAAGTTTGGTCTCTTGCAAATTATATTGTATTACATATATTACATTTAAAACGACTTGGGAAATAAATATTCCTAATATCAAAATTACAGCACAAGAATTTGGATAGAGGCCGGCTAAATGGCGATAAAGAACTGCTTGCGCAGAGATCTCGCGCAGCTATTTGTTTATTAACGTTCGAACTTCAAGTAGTTCTCGCTGACATGACTAGTGGCTACTGGCTACTTTAAAATCCTATCTAAGAGGTTGCATGCGCCACAATTCTGACAGTTTTGGTATTGTAAATCTGTCAAAATATCAGAAAGTTCGGATAAGATGTGGTAAATATATTATTCGTCTATGGATAAGATAGGATAAGATTAACCCCCCGAATAAAAAGAGGGGGGTTATAAGTTTGTCGTGTGTATCTGTGTATATTATGTGTATCACTGTGTCT
This sequence comes from Oeneis ivallda, assembly GCA_029955525.1. NCBI lineage: Eukaryota > Metazoa > Arthropoda > Insecta > Lepidoptera > Nymphalidae > Oeneis > Oeneis ivallda. The sequence goes on along the minus strand of JARPMR010000024.1, from coordinate 18,777,751 downwards.
GTCTGTTTCCTCGTAGCAGCCTCTCCAATGGACCGATTATGATGCGATTTTTTCTGTTTGAAAGCTAATGTAATCGAGGTGGACGAACTGTTAGTCTCTAGCACTCGATGGTAAAAATAACACAACGAAACACTGGAACTAACTATTATAGTATAAAGTTTTTTATAGGATTCTCACAATTCACTGACTTTAGTTAATTACTCAAATCACTACTTTACTTTTAAAATTACGCGACTCGCGACCTCCAAAATGTCTTTCGGCGACTAGGTTCAAGACCTTAGCTTCTTAGCTTCCTTGCTGTACCAGACCAGCGGGCAGAATACCAGATCCGTAGCTGGGCAGCAATTGGGCTAATTCCAGAACGACTGGAAGAGTTTGAATTACTTAGCCGTTTTATAGGCATTTATTGCTGACTAACATTTTATTATTTACGTAAATCGATAAAAATCATGGCTCAGCAATACATGGCTTCGAACTAGGGATGTAACAGAACGATCAACTGATGCAGGCGGCACAAGACCGTGCTCTGTGGCGATCGTTCAAGAGACCTATGTTCAGGAGTGGTTGTCTTTCGGTTGAAATGACGATGATGATGATGAGGCAAGTTGTTATTTTGGGAGCAATTAGTAAGGCGAACGTTTTACATGTTTTAGTAAGCATGTAAAACGCTGTTTAGCGAGTATCAGCTAGTGCTGATACTCGCTACTTTGTGTGGATTTAGGTTTAAATAAAATAAATTTATAAATCATCATCATCATCATTAGCAACCCATCAACGGCTCACTACTGAGCGCAGGTCTCCTCTCAGAGAAGGGTTACAGACTCTCAGGTGTACATGTTTTTCTTCATCGTTGAAGCTTCTAATATTTAATTTCTTGTACGCACATTACTTACAAAAGCCAGATGCGTGCCCGGGATCAAACCTGCGATCCCCAAAATGAAGCCCGCAGTACCAACCACTAGGCTATCACTGCTTTAATTTTAAAATAAATTAGATCTATAATTCACTACAGAATAGTTTCGGGAAAATGTTTACAAAGAAACCGACTGGAAAAATAGTATGTTAAGTATGCAAGTAATTAAATAAAAATTATGAGTCTATTATTTAATATTAATAATTCTTTTTAAAAAACCGACATCAAACACCCGTTTATAATTTATTGATGATTTTTTAAAACCGCTCGACCGATTTCGATAAAATTTAAATGGGACCACTTGGGAAGTAATACCCTTTCAAGCAAAAAAAGACTTTCCAAATCGGTTCAGGCGTCTTCGAGTAATCGGTGAACATACATTAAAAAAAGAATCCGACGAATTGAGAATCTCCTCCTTTTTTGAAGTCGGTTAAAAATAACGTCTACCTATTCCCAACCATTCGAACTGGCAAATAGCAAACGTGAAAGTTAAATCCCATCACATTTAGTTTACTTGAAACAGGACACATGACGTACCTTAATAGGTACCGTTCGTTGCCTTCATTACGAAAAGCTTGTTGACACGTGTATCATTAAATGGCACACGACCAATATTAGCCTTTGATGCGCTGGCTCCGAGCACGGAGCACGGAATACGGAGCACGGCTAATACAAAATCACTGCCAGACTTCACCGGATCGTTCATCGCTCCCCATTCACGACAATTTTAGGAAAATGTTTCCACAACATTCTAGAGTGTAGAGAGGATCACATTAGTGTTGCAACACAAAATTGCTCATTTTACATCGGATATATTTATCTTGTTATGTACATTGTACTGGTTCCCGAGCCGTTAACATTGAAAGTCCCCCTCATAGCGGATTCGAAAATTTTATAATTGAATTGATAATTATTAAAGATTATACGTTTCTTGGTATGCAATAATTTGAAAAGCCGAAACAAAGCTAAAAAAAAATTCAAAAATGTTTTACCGTCATCGCGGATGTTGATTTTTTGCATTGCATTCGATAGAAAATTTCTTACTCTTTCAGTAAAAATTACGCAAACCATATTCTTTGGCCGGAAGAGTCTCGCATACCTACTTGAAGTATTGTGATAGAGGGGAGACTGCCGGCCAAAAAAAGTGATTTTTTCCTGAAAGAGTAAGAAATTTTCTATCGAAAGCAATGCAAAAAATCAACATCCGCGATGACGGTAAAACATTTTTGAAAAATTTTTTTTAACATTATTTCGGCTTTTGGAATTAACACATTTAAAACTTATAATGTTTAACTATCAATTAACTTTTAATGTTACCGGCTTCCGATATATTATAGAGTAATAAGAAAATATGTTAATGGAATTTCAATATTTGAACTAAATGTTTTATAAAACAGACATATAAATCTAAATTAATATTTAATAGCAACTAAAATAAGCAGTGATAGCCTAGTGGTTAGGACTGTGGTCTCCTATTCGGAGGGTCGCAGGTTCGATCCCGGGTACGCACCTCTGACTTTTCGGAGTCAAGTGCGTTTAAGCAATTAAATATCACTTGCTTCAGCGGTGAAGGAAAACATCGTGAGGAAACCTGCACATCTGAGAGTTCTTCATAATGTTCTTGAAGGTGTGTGAAGTCCGCCAATTCACATTGGGCCAGCGTGGTGGAATATGGCCTATAACCCTTCTCTGAGGGGAGACCTGCGCTCAGTAGTGAGCCGTTGATGGGTTGCTAATGATGATGATGAATGAACTAAAATAAAACCTAAACCCTAAAACCTTGTTGAAGTCAAATTAAAATATCCGTGGGGATCTTTTAATTTCCCAGTAGGTAGGTATGAAAGTATTCAATCAAAACACAACTTAATTCATAGTAGGTAAATAGAAAAGCTTTCACATTGCAATAAAATATGAAACTGACATAATTATAAGATACAACATTGTCTGTTTTAAAGTTTATCCACTTAGGGGTTTAAAATACGTATTTCCAACGCTCATATTCAATTCTATTAAAAGCTACGTGGAAGCTTCGGTGTGCCCACACTACAATTCTCCGCGTAATAACAGCTATTCTCACAGACGAGCTGAGCTGTAATAACTATTTTACGGCAAGAATCCTGTACGTGACGGCTGCTTGAAAGTTCATTCTTTTGCAAGTACCGGCTGATCTCATTAGGAATCTTAACGCTCTTAGTAAGATATTTACTTCATTTTTCAGAGTTTCCGTACCCAAAGGGTGCCAACGGGACTCTATTGCTAAGCCTCCGCTGTCCGTCCGTCCGTCCGTCAGTGGGCTGTATCTCATGAATCGTAATAGGTAGATAAGGTAGGCACTTGAAATTTTCACAGAGCGTGTATTTCTATTGCCGCTTTAACAACAAATAAAAAAAGTTAAAAGTTTACGAGGGTCTCTATACAATAAACTTTTAATTATTTTTGATGGACTTTAATAATAGCTGGTAATAGGTGGTACGGAACCCTTTGTGTGTGGATCCAACTCCCATTTGGTCGGTTTTTGTACCGAGTTCCTTTCCTTCTCACTCTTTTATTGCCAAAGCTGATTACAATGGACAGGTTACAAATTTTGAAGAGCTTTATTTGATCACTCTGCAATAGAACAACATACAGACAGATAAATCTGTATATCTGTTCAAATGTGTATATTATCTTTAACGCAGACGGATATATAATACATTTATAGATTTGGACCTCCTTAGGTGGACGTACTAAAGACCTCATGTAAGTAGGCTCAGGATCGCTCAGCGGGCGATGGAGACAGCTATGCTCGGAGTGTCCCTGCGGGATCGAATCAGACATGAGGAGATCCGTAGGAGAACCAAAGTCACCGACATAACTCAACGAGTCACGACACTGAAGTGGAAATGGGCGGCCACATAGTTCGAAGAGCTGATGGTCGTTGGAGCCCTGATATCTTTTTGAGTTTCACTGCCAGATTGACTCATCAGATACTTCCCTTATCAACAGATAGACGTCCACTGCTGGACAAAGGTCTGTTGCATGGACTTCCACAGGCCTCGGTCTTGCGCCGCCTGAATCCAGCGGCTCCCTGCGACTCGTTTGAGGTCGTCTGTCCACCTGGTGGGGAGTCTGCCAACACTGCGCTTCCCGGTGCGGGGTCGCCACTCCAACACCTTGGGACCCCAATCAGATACTTATGAAACAGAAATTTAGCCGCTATCCGTCAGATAAGTTGTGGATAGGCTATCAGACCTTTATCAGCAAGTGGTGAAACAGACCCTAAGGCTGTTATCATCGGCATTACGATGCGACGAGGTCGCAGGCAGTTACTGGTAAAGCTAAAGGCTTTTAAAATGTTGACACAAAATATTACAGCACCGACTTTATTACTAAGTTCGCATTAATTTTATTACTTCGTGGCGTGGGCCCGGAGCTTTTACGAAATTTTCATATTTTACTTTAAAAACTAAAATGCGGAGCGCAACTCAATTTCATCCGAAGCAATTACGCGATGGCCCAAGTTATTTTATTAGTAATGAGCCTCTTAAGTTAAACGAAATTACAAGGAAATTACAGACCGGTTTACTTGCTTGTTCTTAAAAAAAATTGTCAAAATATTTTAATTGGCACTTGATTCTTAATTTTTAGCGTCAGGGGTTTAGCTCCTAAAAAAGGGTTGTTATAAGTGTGACCAATTTGTTGGTCTGAGTGTCGGTCTGTCTGCGTTTAGAATAGAATAGAATAGAATAGAATAGAATAGAAATGTTTTTTATTCAAATCAACTTTTTTACAAGTGCTTTTGAATCGTCGATGAGTCTACCACTGGTTCGGAATGCCCTTCCTGCCAAGCAGCAAGAAACTCGGCAGTTGCTCTTTTCAAAACAAGTTTACAATTCAATAGAATAGTTATACAGTTTAATTACCACCTGCTGTCTCATGAATCGCTGGAACGAATGATGTCCACGCTTTTTTATCATCTAAATAGTCTTCAATTGCATAATATGCTTTTTTCATGAGATTAGTTTTAACTGATTTCTTAAACTTGTGTAAAGGCAAGTCTAAGATCGACTGTGGAATTTTATTATAAAACGTCACGCCCATTCCCACAAATGTCTTTCGGACCCTCTTGAGGCGCAATCGAGGAATCACGAGCCTGTTTGGATCTCTAACTTGCCTATCGTGTAAATCACCCTTTTTTTTGTAATTCACAATGTTTTGTCTTTATATTATATTGTTGTAAATATATTGTGAAGCTACTGTAAGAATGCCTATTTCTTTAAATTTTTCTCGAAGGGATTCCCGCGGTTTTAAATTATAGATTGCGCGAATTGCCCTCTTCTGCAATACAAAAATTTTTCCAATATCGGCCGCTTTACCCCATAATAAAATTCCGTGTGACATAATACTTTTGCATTACATAAACAATTTTTGCAGTTTCTATGTCAGTTAACTGTCGAATCTTCCTAACAGCGTAAGCAGCAGAGCTAAGCTTGCCAGCAAGTGTTGCTATATGGGTGCCCCATTGCAGCTTTGAGTCCAGGGTTAATCCCAAGAACACTGTGGAGTCCTCACTTTTCAAGGGTTCATTACTTATTTTTAAATTTTTACTGACAGTTCTGGTGTTGGGCAATAAAAACTCCACACACTTGATTTTTTTAGCATTTAAAAGTAGATTATTTGCCGTAAACCATTTAGAAACTTGAGATAATGCAATATTTACATCGTCAAAATTGTCTTTCGTCCTATCGACTTTAAAAATTAAAGACGTATCATCAGCAAATAGTACAATATCGCAAGTATTTTGGACAAAATGTGGTAAATCATTTATGTAAATCAAAAACATGAATGGACCTAGAATAGAACCCTGGGGTACACCCATTACTGAGGCTGATCCGGATGTTTCTTCTGCTTCTGCCAAGTTCTGCCTGCAGCGAGAGGCGTCCAGAATTTGACTCCCAGATCGAGTTTCTACTCGGCGCACGTCTCCTCACAGAGATTGGTTATAGGCCATAGTCTACCACGCTGGCCCAATTGGCAGATTTCACACACCTTTGAGAACATTATGAAGAACTCTCATGTGTGCAGGTTTTCTCACAATGTTTTAAAAAACAAGGTTTACACTAATTATCCGTTTTAAGGTTAAGAAGGAATGTTTAATATCTATAAAAAATTCCGTTCAAGATTTCTCCGAAGCCGAAAATTTGGCCCAAGATGGCTGAAACCGAGGGTTTCTTTCTTCTTTCTTCCTTCTGGGCTGGTTTCCACACGTAAACCGTGATGGTCTGTTGTGTGTGACCAATCCTTCCAGTGTTATTACTCCAACCATCCCAGATCTCTACAGAAGCCTAGCAGGCCGCCCAGGTGTCCAAGGACTTCTTGAATTGAAGCTGGAGATCCGAGGTGGTTCTTGCATTGTTCTTCCACGCCCGTGTATGACAAGAGCACGTGCGTGGGCGTTTAATCTGCCTCCATGCAGGCCCCGCACAGAGGACTGTCGGTGACACCTATAATAAAAAGGTGTTTGTTTAGTGGGCTGTGCCCCGTTATAATTCCCACCACTTTCCTGAGTTTACCTCTGTCCAGGCGGAGAACTCTGTTTATTAGTTGTTTGTTTAGATAAGGAAAGGCTTTCTTAGTCTGTTTAGTCTAAGCCGAGGGTTAGGTCGGATATTGGCCTACGGACTATCGGGAAAGACCTTGCTCTCACACTGTCAACACTATAAGATTTAGAAGCAGTAATGGGCTTTAGTGAGTTATACCTACGTGCATGCCGTATTGTTTGCTATAACGACGTAGTTTATAACGTCTAAACAGAGTAAATAGTGTACTCGAGGCTTGCCATCAGCACATCCACGGCGCGATATTAATTATTCCTCAGTGAATACAGTGCGCACAAAAGGCATTAACCGTGCAGATAATGGCGTCTCAGAGGCGGAGACTTCCGCTTCCTTTCGTGGCAGCTATCATTCACCACACGAAGGCTTTATTATTTGCTCTGCGGTGGAAAAAAACTCAATGTAGCCATTTTTTGCACTAAGGTGGAATAGACACGGGTCTGCCCGCGAAATTCAAATTTAATTTGGTCTTTCGCAATTTGTAAACGAATACGACAAAGTAGGCTTATCGCATTCTAATTGCGCCAGTAGAATTATCATCTTCACAGGTTTACATAAAAATCTTTAATTGAAAGTGAGCAGTTTAAGAAATTAATCAAAATACCGAGTTGGACGTGAGTTACTCACAAATTAGTCGATATTTTGATAAATTTCTTAAACTGGTCACTTTCAAGTAAAGATTTTTATGTAAACCTGTGAAGATGATAATTCCACTGGCGCAATTAGAAGGCCATAAGCCTACTTTGTCGTATTAGTTTACAAATTGCGAAAAACCAAATTAAATTTGAATTTCGCGGGCAGACCCGTGTCTTCCACCTTAAAGCTTTGACTTCTCTTTCAGTTGGATGCTGATTCTATACTTGACCGCTACGTGGATGATATCCCACGGTGACGGCACTCTCACACAGCTCAGACTCAAGACTGAATTTAAAGATTTTTGTGGGAACATATAATTTGTGTCTCATTTTAACTCTATCCTGTGTCTTGAGCAGAGCCAGAGTAAGATCTAATATAGCTCTCAGCTTAAGTATTTTGCTTCCACGTCTTGCCCTTCCGGCTTCCGTTTTTCAAGACAATGACAATTAATTGGGTACCTAAATTAGTTTATAGGCATTTTTCAGGCAAGCGCGCTCCATCTTAGGCTGCATCTTCAATTACCATCAGCGTGAGCGCTTTAAAAATACTATGACATTGAAATTAAAACAAAAAAAATCGGCCAAGTGCGAGTCGATAATTAAAATATTTCCATGTACCCATGGAAAGATTTTAATTTAATTTTTTTTAATTTAATTTAATTTTTATTATTTGTTGTTATAGCGGCAATAGAAATACATAATATGTGAAAATTTCATCTGTCTATCTATTATGGTTTACGAGATACAGCCCGCTGACAGACGGACGGACGGACGGACGGACGGACGGACGGACAGCGTAGGCTTAGTAATAGGGTCCCGTTGGTACCCTTTGGGTACGGAACCCTAAAAAGTGGCACCATCGACTAACATAGCCCGGCGCGGACGCCTGTCGCAGGTGGAAAAACTTACGGTTGTAGTCAAGGGGGCAGGAGAAGACCACGTGGCATATCAACTTTTTGACGACCTCCCTGGCTCAGTTTGTGAGCGCTGTTGTCTTATAACTGGGAGGTCCTGGGTTCGATTCCCGGCGGGGTCAATTTGGGAATTTATAATTACTGAATTGTCTCTGGTCTGGTCTGGTGGGAGGCTTTGGCCGTGGCTAGTTACCACCCTACCGTCAAAGACGTGCCGCCAAGCGATTTAGCGTTCCGGCACAATGGCGTGTAGAAACCAGAATCAGAATCAGAATCAGAATTTTATTTATTGCATTATACACTAGTAGTATACAAGTGATGGTAGGTACAATAGATTGTTGGCAGTAGTGTATTACCAATCTAATGGTGTGCAATAAAAATAGAAAGTTATACAATTAAATTTAAAAATTGGATAGTTCACAGTACACACTTAATTATATCGATAATAAAATAATATAATAATAATTAATATGTCAATTGTTTATCAAATCTAGTAATGTCAATAATAATTTAAAATAAATAATAACACGTTACTTCATTGAAATTATTATTATCGATAAAATTAATTACTTATTTTTAAAAATTAAAATAATAATAAAATAAAATAGAATATCTGAAGCACAAGGCATTGAAAAAAAAGAAAGAAAACTGCTTTAAATAATTTTATGTATACCTACTCATTTCACTGTTTCATTAAAAAATTCCTCTAGTGTGTAGTAGGCCTTATTTATAAGCCAATTTTTCAAAGTTTTCTTAAACTTAGCTAAGGGAAGTCCCTTGATATCATCAGGTAAGTTATTATATACTCGAATGGCCATGATGTATGCACTTTTACGGTAAATATTACAACTTACAGGAGGCAAATGTAGTTTATCTTTTTGTCTACTAGGTCTTGTGCGCAATTCAGATTTTTTTGTGAAGAACTGATTATTGGTTTTTACAAGTAGACTTAATTCTAACAAGTATATTCCTGTAAGAGTAAGAAACTTTTTTTCTATAAATATTGGACGTACAGAATCCTCTCTTTTTTTATCATATAGTATTCTTAAGCATCGCTTTTGCAAAATAAACGTGCTTTGAACATTGACAGAGTTCCCCCAGAAAATGACACCATAAAGCAGAATCGAATAGACACTACTGTAGTAAAAGGCGGTGGCCAACGACGTGGAGGATACATCCTTTAGCATTGATAGGGCGTATATGCAACTGGATAATCTTTTGTTGACCTTATCAATATGTTCTTTCCAATTCAAGTGATTGTCCAATATAACACCTAGAAATGATGTGCTATTGGTTTCCTGGATTGGTAATCCATTTAATGTTAGATTTAGAGGTAGTGGCTGCTTCTTATAGTTCCTAACCTGCATGTACATTGTTTTGGATGGGTTAACATTCAAAAACCAATTAGGGGTATGGGTTAAATGTTCACTGCCATACCCCTTCCAAGTTAGCTCGCTACCATCTTAGACTGCATCGTCTCTTACCATCAGGTGAGATCGCAGTCAAGGACTAGCTTGTCATCGAATAAAAAAAACTTACAACAAAAGTTCCACAGGGCTCTGAAGAAACTCTGAAAATTTTGATCTCGATTTCGTCCCGGAGGAGTTGGGTTTTTAAAATCCCAAGCGATTTCTGTTTTTTCGGGACACAAAGAAGCATTATGCCACTCTCCAATTCATGCAAAAAGTTTCATTGCGCTGCATTGCATCGCTGCTGCTTGATTGGAGGACAAACAAACATACTTTTGCATCTTATATTAATCTAGCTTTTGTCCGCGGCTTCGCTCACGTTAAGTTCGATTTTTCAAATCCCTATTTAACCCCTTTAGGGGTTGAATTTTCACCTTTCTTAGCGGATGCCTACGTCATAATAGCTATCTGTATGTTTCAGTTCGATCCATCCAGTGGTTGAGATGTGCGTTGATCGATCAGTCAGTCAGTCAGTCACGTTTTGTTTTATATATTCTTTTATATATATCGTTTCCTTTTATATATTTAGAAGAGTAAGGAAGTACCTGAAGATTAGTGTTTGCGCGTCAATGCTTAAACCAGTTTATCCTAACGTTAATGTTGCTAACTGGAAAAGTTACACTGAGGTCTCGGTAGTCAAACTACAACATTCCCTTAGTAATATTGTTGAAAATTAACTAACTATATATTGAAACGTTTTCCTTCAAAAAGGACTCAAACCTTCGCCTATAAGTGGTTACCACGCTCGGCGGATTTCATTAGAAACTTCGCTTACAAAACACCGATATAGGAACGTAACAACTTTAGCATTGCCCACGGAAATGGGAATCAGCGAAATAAATCGAATTCGTCTACACCTATCACCGAACTTGTGTTAGGATTGAGAGAATCCATTTAAATGTAGATTGTCTCAGTCTTTGGTAATACCTACTTCCGTTTTGTTTTTACAGTATCGAGCTATAATAGAAAAGTCTGCTTACTTACCTATTCTCTGTATATAAATAAAGACCAAGCAGTTGGGGACGCCTGGTTGTTTATTTTTATATGAATAGCGAGCAAACGAGCAGGCAGGTCACCTTTTTAATGATTATCGCCCATGAACATTTATAGCACCAGAGGCACCACCAATGCGTTGCCGGCTTTTCAGGAATTTGTTAGTCCACCCCTTGAATAGCCCCATGTTGTAATTGATATTGTAGGTAACAAGTATAGACTACATCATGAAGCTCTAGGTCCAGTAGGGCAGGGGGCGGAGGGGGCTGCCCGCCCCGGGCCTCTGGTCCAGGGGGCCCCCATATGCTTCCATGTTCCCTTGATCAAATCCTATACAAGGCTTTAAAATTTATTCTATCCTATCTAAGAGGTGATTTGGATCTTATAATATACTACACTTAAAAGCTTAAAATAAAAATTCTTTTCAAAAAACCGACTTCTAACGCCACTACAAAGTATAAAAATAATTTTAGTTTGTCCACGTTTGTTGAAGTCGGGCGGGCCTAACTACAAACTATGAAACCGACTCGCGATGCTCGTTCGACTTCTACAAACGAGTCTCTCATATATTGTGTAGCGTCGCGCATCGGTTTCATAGTTTGTATTTAGGCCCGCCCGACTTCAACAAACGTGGACAAACTAAAATTATTTTTATACTTTGTAGTGGCGTTAGAAGTCGGTTTTTTGAAAAGAATTTTTATTTGAAGTCGGTTAAAAATGAAAGGGTAGGGAGACCCCCTTAAGTAAACTTTTGTTTTTGCTCATAAAAAAATAGTTTTTGATAAATCTTGTACGATGGTACGGAACCTTTCTTGGGCGGCTTCAATTCGCACTTGGCCGGTTTTTATTTCTGTTTTAGAAGAGCAAAATAGTGTGAATGTGCAAACCTTTATCATAGACTCGAATATTCACATTCAACTTAATCACCTGCTATTTGCTCGGCAAAATATTAACATTCCGGGCAGTTTTACAGTAGGTATACACTTTACGTGAAGCAGTGATAGTCTAGTAGTGAGCCGTTGATGGGTTGCTAATGATGATGATGATGACACTTTACGTGCAATCTACCAACATATAGGTAGGTACAGTTCGATTATTATTTTAAATGTAGCCCATCGGATTTCTGACCGCAGCAGTTTATAAGCCAACAGCGGCTCCTGCAAGTTATATTTACATAATATTTCGATTTTATGTCAACATTGTCAACTGTGCTGGCTATTCCTGTAATGGCATTTGATAAGCGACATGAGCGAAATTCAGTCCATATACATACGAATAAAGCCTCACTACACAGCTGCGCGATTTTATATTTGGATTTATGTAGTAATGTACAACAAGTGTAAATTAAAATAAATAAATAAATAAATAAAACTTTATTGACCAAAACCTTAACCAACACAACAAATTAGTTATCACTAAGAGTCTAAGCTAAGAGTAGGTACAGCTATATACCTACTATATACCTATTTAAAATTAAGTGTGGTGTGGAGTGGTCAATGGGCCACCCCCTCAGCTTGTGACCTTGCACCTACCAGACACACCGCAACGCTGATTTTCAGGAGGGGCCCAAGGGCCGAAACGTCACAGACCACCACTGTGGTCACACAAAAAAAAACGAATTAAAAGCTTAGATTTTATATACAACTTATTTTAAAATTTTTATTTTTAAAATAAGCTTAGTCAATCGGTAAATCATCGAAAAATATTCAACGCGGACAAAGTCACAGGCATCAGCTTGGCCTCAATAAATTTTTGAAAGATAAATCACTGGGTATGATCGCCATAGGTCGATACGATATATTCATACGTGTGTATTTTGTATGATGGATTGAAAACGTAGATTTCGTTATGAGTCGACGTGAATATTAATGCATTTCGTTTCATCGGAATATCATGTATACGTTGCAGTCAGTGCGTTAAATCTGCAATTTTATAAGGTGTCTAGGCGTTTTTACGATTGTATTTTGCAAGAGACTGTGTAACGTTTTAACTTGTAGGTGGAAATTAAAAAAAAACGTTATCACAAATTTTTAGAGGTATATTAGTAGCTAATACACAACAAGTAGGGACGTGGGTTTTAGGGGCCTTCAATTATTTTTGCTTCCTGACCGCAGTGGACCATGTACTGCCCTGGCTTGGTTGCTGGAGTAGGCCGCAAGCGAAGGATGCTCAGCGAGGTAGGTAAGCAGGCCAGAAGAGGGCGCGGCGAACGGCACCCGTAGCCTCAGCGACAACCAGGGGCGACACGACGTCCACGACACACAGAAGTGGTGTGCGTGGTGTTGCGCTGGCAGGGAGCGTGAAGTGGTTCGTCCGGTTCCTACGAGTACTCGTACCGTGAACTCGTACCCAGAACTCGTACCCAGAACTCGTACCCAGAACTCGTACCCAGAACTCGTACCCAGAACTCGTACCCAGAACCCTGGAATCAACGCCCTGGCAATAAGGCACCGTCCTACATCCTCACGCTTGATTGTGACCACGCAATAAGCTACGGGTGGGTACATAGTAGAAGATGGCGGCGCTGGTCACAATCAGACGGAGTTTACATTAAACAAAACGAATAAAACTATAGTAGGTGTACGCAACACTTACCCGATATTCGGGGTTCTACGCAGTAAAAAGACGTTTTCAGGAATGCGGACGGCTCAAGGAACACAATATATGCCGGCTCGGCATCGCAAGTGACACGCTATTGCTTTCCGATGTAAGAACGACGTAATGGCCACGGCCGCTGCGGAGGCCTACGCGACTGCCAGCTCATACAAAAGAAACCGGCCCAGGCGCGGGACGCGGGGAAAGGGAACGCTCAACGCGAGAATCACCTAATGTTACTCAAGGTCACGCGTCAAGTTGTCTAATAATGTTTATTAATTTTGAATTTAGTAGGTAGGTATGTTATAGGTATTTAACTGATCGAAACCTTCCAAAGATGATTTTAATGAGAAATTCTGTTTGTGTAGGTAGTTAAGTAACCTACTACGTTACATATCCCCCTCTCCTACGAAAGGATTTTATTCTGCTCAAAAGAAAATCCACTAAATTAAACTGCCAAGGAGACGTAAGTACATTATCCATTCAACCTAGCCTTTCATAATCTTTCATACTTCACGCAACTATAAAAGCAACAGTACGTAGGTATTTATTCAAAATACTGACGCATCCTATCACGACAAAGTTAACGGTATTATAAAAAACCAAAAACTCTTGTACAAACTAAGCATAAACGATGTTAAATATGGGGAAAGTAACAACAATAAAATATATAGTTATATAAAGAATATATGTATTCAAGACTTGGCTTTATTAGTTGCCTATTGATTTTAGGTCTTTTATATGCCAGGTACCTAGGTCTTTCCCAGTCATGTCTTGCAAAACATAGACTAAAGGAGACTTTTTACCTGTTATTCTAGCCTTAATAAATTTAGGAGCCAATTTCCGTGAAAATTGATTTTCCTTATTACTTAAGAAGTAAGCACGCTTCATGACTACGTCACCTACGTTGAATTCTGCGAATTTTCGGCGAAGGTTATAGTGAGAGGTATTTTTTACGTGAGCCTGCCAAAGTCTAGACTGAACTGTATCAAATATTGAAGCTAAATGACCTATATTTTCCGCATAGATTTCGCGAGGCAAAAATAATATTTCATCGCCGTGATCATTATCAACGTAGTGTGATCCACAAGGAACAAGTTCGCGACCGTAAACTAAAAATGAAGGAGTAAATCCTGTTGACTCGTTTACTGAGTTATTAATTGCGAATTGAATTTTGGGAATAAGTACGTCCCATGACCTATGATCATCGTCAACATACATGGAGATACACGTAATTATAGTTTTATTATACCGCTCGACTAAGTTGACTTGAGGAGTGTACTTAGGGGTATAATAAATTTTGGGGATTCTATATTTTTTAAAGAAGGAATCCGCCACTTTTCCGCAAAAAATACTAGCATTATCTATCAGAACAGTTTGTGGCACGCCGTGCACTAATATTACCGAATCTTCTAGTATTTTTGTTACAATTTCCGCAGTAGCCTTCTTTATTGGAAAAATCAAGCAAAATTTTGAAAAACAGCATGTTACCACAAGGATATAACTATTACGCGACCTGGTAATGGGAAGAGGGCCCATTAGATCAATCGAAATCATTTGGAAGGGGCGAGAGACTTGTTTCGGTCTACCCATAGTTCCTAAAGTACCATGTGTAGACTGTTTATAAGTTTGGCATTTAACGCAACGAGAAACAAAGTTAGCGACGTCTGCATACATGCCTGGCCAATAGAAACGAAGTGAAAGACGCTTATAAGTTTTAAAAATTCCGAGATGACCAGCAGTAGGTTCGGAATGACAGTCAGCCATAATTTGCTGACGTCGCTCCTCTGGTACGACTTCCTTCCATTCGAATTCCTTATTAAGAGTGCATTTAGATTGCATGTAACGATAAAGCTGGTTGTTTTTAACTATGAAGTTTGGAAAAGATGTGGGAGAATTTTGGCAACCATTGAAAATATTAAGATACCACGGATCCGCAATTTGAGTTGTAGTTAAGGATGATACCGGGCAAGCACGCGAAAGAGCATCTGGGATGATATTATCAACTCCTCGGCGATGTTTGATTTCAAAATTGAAACACGAGAGTCTAACACCCCAGCGAGCGAGACGGCCAGTAGGGTTATTCAAATTAAGAAACCATTTAAGGGCCGAGTGATCGGTATGGACAGTAAATCGTTGACCGTTGTCAAGATAACATCTCCAATGCTCCAGCGCTACGAGAACCGCAAGTGTCTCGCGTTCAGTCACACTGTAATTACGCTCACTAGCTGTTAGCGATCTACTCATATAGGCTATAGGATGTTCAACCTTATCAATAGTCTGAGTTAGAAGAGCGCCAATCCCGAAGTTGCTAGCGTCAGTATGTACCTCGAATGGAAGATTATAGTCTGGGCAAGATAATATGGGAGCTGAGATTAAACATTCTTTAAGTTTGTTAAAAGATTCCTCGGCTTCTTTAGTCCAAACGAAAGGTTTAGCCTTTTTACCACCGGATGTTAATTGATTTAAAGGACCTGCAATTGTACTAAAATTTGGTACAAACCTTCTGTACCAAGAAGCTGTTCCGATGAATCTTTTCACCTCTTTCTTGTTAGTAGGAGTAGGGAAATTGAGAATAGCCTCGACTTTTCCAGGATCGACGTGCAAACCTTTAGAATTAACAACGTACCCAAGATATTTCAATTCATCGCGAAAGAAAACAGATTTAGACAAATTTATAGTTAGATTAGCCGATTGTAATTTTTTATATACTTTTATTAATAAGGATATGTGAGTATCAAAGTCTGACGAAATTATTATAATGTCATCCACGAAAACGAATACGGAATTTTCGAATTCGGGACCATAAAATAAAAGATCAACTAATCGTTGCTGAGTTGCTGGCGCGTTTGTCAACCCAAAAGGCATAGTTACAAATCGATAAGTGCCACGACCAGGGATGTAAAAAGCCGTTTTATCGCGATCTTTCTCCGTAATCGGTATTTGCCAGAAAGCTTTAGACAAGTCGATGCTAGATAAGTACTTAGCGTTTTTAAGGTTATCTAAAATTTCCGAAACGTAAGGTAATCTGTACGCATCTTTACGTGTAACAGCATTGAGCTTTCGGCTGTCTAAGCAAAACCTGAGTCTTCCATCCTTTTTTGGGGTAAGTAGAACGGGAGAAGACCAAGGGCTCTCGCAAGGTTCTACGACTCCGAGTTTAAGCATTTGATCTAACTCCTCAATCAAGATTTTTTGTTTATCGGGTGACATTCGGTAATACCGTTGACGAATCGGTTCAGCGTCTCCAGTATCAATGTTATGAGTAGTAAGATTGGTAATACCGAGACCCTTCTGTTCGAATGAAATGTCATTATAAAGTTTAATGACATTATCAGCTAGCTGTTTTTCAGTCTCTGATAGATTAGTGTAAGGTTGTATAAAAGTACCAAGTATAGTATTATTAATTTCGCTGCTAACCGTACGAACACTATTTACGTATTTTGGACAAAGTTGAAACTTACGCCAAAAGTCAATGCCGAGAATTATGTCAGGTGTTATCTCCGGAACAACAAAAGCTTGCAAAATGTGAAATTGTCCCTCGAATTCTATAGGTAAGTTAATGTATCCGAGACTTTGCAAACGTTGTCCACCGGCCGTAATAACAGCGACGCAGTTCTCCCTAATTAGAGGTAGACCAAGGCTTTCGAAAGTGGAGTGGATACTGTTACCTAAGATCGTAACACCAGAACCTGAGTCCAAAAGACCTAAAAAGTTGTGACCACAAACTTGCACTGATGCGTGAGGCCTACTATCATAGTTATAGTTTTTATGGAGAATTGTGTGGATTCTATAGGTTTTAAAATATAAGTTTACTGTATCCAGCCAATTTTGCCAATCATTTCTATCAAATTTGGTATCCACACAATTCTCTGAATCTAGTTTTTTGTATCAGGACGTTTATTATTTCTAGCGCAGTCTGGGCAATCTGGGAATTTTACATTTTTACGTCTACAGCCGAAACAGAAAATTTCACTGCGGTCAGCAGTACACCCTCTAGTGCTGTGCGTATCAGTGCGACAACGAATACAGTAACGAGGTCGTTTATTATTTTCAGGGGCACTGACTGCGTGAACATAGTTACTGTCTGAGTTTGTAGTTTTATTGCTAGAATGTTGAGGTTTATTAGAATTAGATTTATTATTGTCAGTAGTAGTATTTTTAAATTTATAGTTATAATTAAATTTTTGAGAAAAATTCGAATTCTGTTTGCTACTTGAACTACTAGCGTAAGCAAAATCAGGTGCTAAAGTATCAGCTGTAGCTTTCGGTGGTTCCTTAAAATGCGAAAGGCGAGATTGAATATCCTCGTAGTTACGGCATAAGTTTCTTAACTCATCAATGGACTTTATTGTTGAAACTGATGATAAAGTACTAGCGTAACATGGCCGAATATTATGTAAGAGAATTTCTAATTTTTCATCTTCTGAAGGTTGTTTCGATAGACGCGAAAAAAGACCAGACATAATCGAAAGGTAAATAGCAATATTTTCTTTTTCGCCTTGCGTACGAGATCTGATTTCTGAACTAAGTGTATAATCATAATCCGGCCGACTGAAATCCCGCCTCAAGAGAATCGCGAGCTCATCCCAAGTATTAACAGTATCCTTGACACTACGATACCAGTGAATCGCGTCGCCTTGAAAAATTTCCGTTGCATTCCTTAAAACTGTTTCAGATTTAATATTCTTAGCGAGACAAAATTCATTTATACGTTGAATAAAAGCTCTAACGCAGGTTTTTCCATCAAATTTAATTTTAGAAAATAAATTTAAATTATTGCCTTCGCATGTGACATTAATAGTAAGAGGTGTAGTTGAGGTACTAGATGTAGCATGAGATTCGCTACTCGTGGTTGCTAATGGATCAGTCGCTGTATCAAGAAGTTTATTGAGTGTGGATCTATAATCTTTGTATAGACCAACACACTCGTCATAATCCTCCTGAATTTTATCCGTGCGTGATATCCGGTGAAGCCGGTGATAAATATGGTTCAGCAAATTTTGAGATCGTAAAAGTGCACTCTTATCAGCAGGGGCAGAAATTACTGAGCTGACTTTGTCGAGAGCTTCAAAAACACCAAGGATGTCAACCGAAGGTTGAAAGGGCTTGTTAGAATATCCTCAGAGGGATATGAGGGACTACATTTTGCAATCTGTTTTCTTAGCTCCTGAACTGTAGAACCGGGAGTTTCACCACGAATAGCTACCTCATACTCCAGTTCTCCTTTTTGCAAGGACATGAATTTTATCTCGTAAGACATATTTTTAAATGATAACAATAATTAATTACAAAAAAAATTAAAGTGCAAATGTATGAGAAATGAAAAAAAAAACTAAACACTCCGTCTGTTACAAATTAAAAGAATAATTAATAACGTTTCGGTTGTTTATCTTTAAAAGCGTGAAATGATAAAATGAAATCAGCGAATAAAATAAATGGATGATTAATTGAATGATTGATTGAATGATTGTTGAATACTTGCAACAGAAATAAAAAATCTACCAAAATAAAATGAAATAAGCAAATAAAATCAATAAATAATTATTGCAACTAATGTGTACGGGTACGAATATGCAAAACAAATTTACAACAAAAATTTTTTTTTTTTTTTTTTTGCTAACGGTACATTATTAGTTTTAGAACCGATAATAATACACAGATAATACTAATAATCACAAAGGAACAATAAACAAAATTAGAATTTTTATAAGTTTAGGTGAGTTATTTTTTATAAGTGAGGTAGGTAAGGCGTGGACTAGGTCAAAACAAGGTGACCGCGCCTTAGCAAGTTACAAGTAATACAGTAGGTACGTACCTCGGACACTTTAGTTGCTAGCAACCAAAATAAAATCAACGTTTTACAACTAAAACAAGCACACACCAAACTTACCACTACGAATGAAGAAGCAAAATAATGAAATTACCACGTTGAGTGCGCCATTGTAACGTTTTAACTTGTAGGTGGAAATTAAAAAAAAACGTTATCACAAATTTTTAGAGGTATATTAGTAGCTAATACACAACAAGTAGGGACGTGGGTTTTAGGGGCCTTCAATTATTTTTGCTTCCTGACCGCAGTGGACCATGTACTGCCCTGGCTTGGTTGCTGGAGTAGGCCGCAAGCGAAGGATGCTCAGCGAGGTAGGTAAGCAGGCCAGAAGAGGGCGCGGCGAACGGCACCCGTAGCCTCAGCGACAACCAGGGGCGACACGACGTCCACGACACACAGAAGTGGTGTGCGTGGTGTTGCGCTGGCAGGGAGCGTGAAGTGGTTCGTCCGGTTCCTACGAGTACTCGTACCGTGAACTCGTACCCAGAACTCGTACCCAGAACTCGTACCCAGAACTCGTACCCAGAACTCGTACCCAGAACCCTGGAATCAACGCCCTGGCAATAAGGCACCGTCCTACATCCTCACGCTTGATTGTGACCACGCAATAAGCTACGGGTGGGTACATAGTAGAAGATGGCGGCGCTGGTCACAATCAGACGGAGTTTACATTAAACAAAACGAATAAAACTATAGTAGGTGTACGCAACACTTACCCGATATTCGGGGTTCTACGCAGTAAAAAGACGTTTTCAGGAATGCGGACGGCTCAAGGAACACAATATATGCCGGCTCGGCATCGCAAGTGACACGCTATTGCTTTCCGATGTAAGAACGACGTAATGGCCACGGCCGCTGCGGAGGCCTACGCGACTGCCAGCTCATACAAAAGAAACCGGCCCAGGCGCGGGACGCGGGGAAAGGGAACGCTCAACGCGAGAATCACCTAATGTTACTCAAGGTCACGCGTCAAGTTGTCTAATAATGTTTATTAATTTTGAATTTAGTAGGTAGGTATGTTATAGGTATTTAACTGATCGAAACCTTCCAAAGATGATTTTAATGAGAAATTCTGTTTGTGTAGGTAGTTAAGTAACCTACTACGTTACAACTGTTAAAAAAATAGTTGTAAATAGTAAAGTTCGCCTCACTATTTGACTGGTCATGTCACGGCTCATTGGAGACTAGTCAATTACGCAGAAAATATTGGAGTAGTGCATACGTGCACTTTATTTTTACTTGCTTTCAAAGTCAGATAAGGTACATAGCTGAATAAAAGATTGATCAAATAAAAAACCTTAGGCGTAAGTTTTTTATTTTTATTCGATTTAAAGTCAGACCAGTCCCCTACTGGTTTTCCAGGAGAAAATTTTGTATTTTCATTCATTCATTCCATATTCTCGTGACATCTCTTACAGTGGTAATCTCGTAGCTTTAGCTGTCGCCATTATCCTTTCACTTGACTCTCACACATTCCGCAATTTCCATATAATTAAATGTTACCTAAAAAAATAATTGAAATTCAAAAAGTTTTTTATGGAATATCTTTATCTAATAACTGTGCTCTCTTAAGAAAAAATTCCAGTCTGATTAGCTGGTTTTAAGAGCATTAAATTTTAAATTATTTCAAGAAAATTAAGTTCATACAAAATCTACAGAAAACTTTAAAATTCCATTAAAAATAAAAAAAGAGGTTCATAGCACTGGTGATTTTTTAAAAACTGTAGCAACTTATGTTCTTTCGATTGCCAAAAGAAAAATTGTATGTCAATGTGCCGGATAAAAAGTTATGATTTTTCAAAAGTCCTGATGGTAGGTACAATAGATTGTAGGGCATAGTGTATTACCAATCTAATGGTGTGCAATAACAATAGAAAATTATACAATTAAATTTAAAAATTGGATATTTGACAGTACACATTGGATAGACGTCAAAGTTAAGAAGTTAGCTGCAACATATCGCCGCGTCGTCAACTGTAACCGAGCCCCCAGTGACGTCATCCATCATGCAGACACCTCGACGCCTCCAGACGAATGATCCATTGCATATACATATACCGGCGCCCTATTCATTCTTATGTGCATGTTTAAGACTTTTTGTAAATTACTTTTGCCACCCTTTTAAACCTTTTGTTGCACTTTCCCGTATCTTTTGGTCTTGCATAGTCTGTTTTTGGAGTTTACTCCTTAAGAATCGATTTTCATATATAAGGCGCCCGGTATGAGAAAAATTCGAGGAGTAAAATCTACTTATGAATGACTTCGTTACGTTTTTCACAACGATGCAAATTTCTACCCTAACGTTGAGTAAGTAAGGTTGGTTTTCGCTTGAGTTGTGTCTATGGTCCGAATACGAAAGAGCTTTCGCTTCGGGAAGCCGAGCGCGTACCGATCGGCGGGGTGATTACGTATCTCGCGACAGGCTGGCGACAGGCGTAAATCTCGCGATCGCTGCTGTCAAACGTCAATTTAAACGTCACTTTTGTATTACGTAAATATTTTTACATACTATTTGACATTTTGCGACCGGTCGCTTTGCTATTGCTGTCGCGTTGCTACTGCTGTCGCTACTGCAAAGTTTTACGTAATCAGCCCGCGGGTCCGAGCGGCGCCGAGACGCAGCGAGCGTCGCGAATGCATTACGACGTTGCGGTTTAGGGTTGGCACATCGGAAAATCATTAACTTTTTTTTAAATTAACTTTTTGCGTATGTTTAGACAATCGTACTTAAGGAGTAAACTCCAGTCGTGCGTCGGAGCTGACACACATACTTTTTTTTTAACAAACGAGTACCGAAAATTTTGACTGTGTTGCTATTGGTCCACGTAATCAACATAGAATCCCAGACCTCACCCCTAAAATGACCCATCTCACTCTGTCAATATCGGAAATGTGCGAGAGACATACTCAGTACTCGTTTGTTAAAAAAAAATAGACTATAGTCTTCTAGTATTCTGGGCATCGGCTCTGTTCACACTATCGAGTGTGACTAGTTACCACCCTATCGTCTCAGTCGGCCGTATACAGAGGGTCATCATCATTGTCATCATCAGCAACCCATCAACAGCTTACTGCTGAGCGCAGGTCCCCTCTCAGAGAAGGATTATATTCCACCACGCCGGCCCAATGCGAATTGGCAGACTTCACACACCTTCGAGAACATTACAGAGAACTGTGGACTCTGGAGTATAAAAGTTGTTTGTAGTTTAACAGTTATAATATACTTTAGTTTATGGTTTTCGTTTATTTTAGTTTTTTAAGTTGGATTCTTCACGATGTTTTCTTTCACCGTTGAAGCATGTGATATTTAATTGCATATGCGCACATAACTCCGTCAAAGTCAGTGGTGCGTGCCCGGGATCGAACCTGTGACCCTCCGAATGGGAGAACACAGTCCTAAACACCCACTTCATCACTGCTTACTAAGCAAGTCTATAAAAACAACCTATAAGTTTTCTCCTACCAAAGATCTAAAAAGTTTTCACTTCAAAAAACTAAGATGGCGTTATTTGGCCAATGTTACAGTACAATTCAACCGTGTGCGAATGAAAATCTATCGAGATGGTTCAATTTACAGGCGAGCGATTGCAAATCAAAAACAACGTCGATTGTCGATTGTCAATAGAGGTGCTCGTGACACAAACAGAGCAAGCTGAAATGGACGCCTCTCAACAATACTCAGTTGTTTGGATCGAATTTCTAAGGGTTATTCGATCGTTTCAACACCAGAGAATTCCCATATAGGCCCCCTTGAGAGACCTCTAGGCTCTATACATCAGATTCATCAATGTTATGACCCCATTTCATTGACCAGGTAATAAATAATATGATAAAACTTTTAGTAGTTTCGAAATCCTGTGGAATGTCCAGTAAAAAGTAATATATACCACTCCTTGTATATTGTGTAATCTTCTAACAGGCCGTGGAAGTTGATCCAACCATCGCGAAGCTGGACTAAGCAAACAGACAAATTCAAATTGACCCACTACGGAAAATGAAATGAAATGAAAATATTCTTTATTGTACACCACAGGATAACAGCTTACATGACTAATACATACATAAAAAAAAACACAGAGTACAAAGGCGACCTTATCGCTGAAAAGCGATCTCTTCCAGGCAACCCATGGTAAAAGAAGGAGTTTTAAACAAAAACACAGGGAAGGGTGTACACAAAATTTCAAATAGCTTACAAAATAGAAAAATACAAGAAAACAAATGCCATTAGAAACTGAAAGTAACAATGTTTAACACAATAATACAAAAAGTAGTAAATAAATACATACATAAAATATATAAAATATAATAACATATACCTAATATATAATACATAAATACAATATAATAAATAAATAAATAAATATAACTGTATAGATACACAATATCATTATACATTATAAAATATAGATGTATTACATAAGGATTAAGCAGGCATAAAGTGCTTATTGAGTAGCCGCTTAAAAATAGGCAGCGATTTCGCACGCCTAATATCAACAGTATACGGAATCGAACCTAGAACCTCACGACCACAGCGAATCAGTAAAATCTTTAGCAATATGTATGACGTACTTAATATATTCAATAAGATTACGATGACTACTTCTTATTAAGCATATCACACTATTCACCATAGAAGTTATTAGTCTATAAGCTATTCAATATATGACTATATCTAATATATAAAATTCTCGTATCACAATGTTAGTTACCTTACTCCTCCGAAACGGCTGGACCGATTTTTATGAAATTTTGTGTGCATATCGGGTAGGTCTGAGAATTGGCCAACATCTATTTTTCATACCTCTAAATGATAAGGTGTGATCAACCACTAAATATTTTTGTTGGCGGTACGAAGTTCGCTGGGTCAGCTAGTCTAATATATAAAATTCTCATGTCGCGGTGTTTGTTACCAAACTCCTCCGAAACGGCTGGACCGATTTTTATGAAATTTTGTGTGCATATCGGCTAGGTCTGAGAATCGGCCAACATCTATTTTTCATACCCCAAAATGTGAAATCGATGTGAAATCGCGGACATCAGAAATTCATCAGCTAACTAGTAACAATCAAACTACCTAATACACAACATTCTACAATGCAGAAAGAATCTTTTACAAAGCTACGCAAGACAATGTGCACGAAATATCTGTCGCAAATAGTAGAAACCTCTCGTTTACAACAATACGCTTTGTGTCGCGTCAATCTGAAAAGGATATTCGGATGTATTGAATGCTGGCTTGCCTCACTTCGATCCATCCGAGTGAAGTTCCTTTATCAAATTGTGACACGATTTTTAGTGTTTACCAATGGATTGACGCTGTGAATTCTTGGTAGACAAAAACTCTTATATTATTTTTAGTCAAGTATGTGTAAGTTAGATAGAGTTAGAACTAGGTCTCCTATTCGGGGGGTCGCAGGTTCGATCCCGGGTACGCACCTCTGACTTGTAGGAGTCAAGTGCGTTTAAGCAATTAAATATCACTTGCTTCAACGATGAAGGAAAACATCGTGAGGAAACCTGCACATCTGAGAGATCTTTATAAAGGTTCTCGAACGAGTGTGAAGTCCGCCAATACGCATTGGGCCAGTGTGGTGGACTATGGCCTATAACCCTTCTCTGAAAGGAAACCTGTGCTCAGTAGTGAGCCGTTGATGGGTTGCTGATGATGATGATGATGATGATGCGTAAGTTTGTATATATAAGTATGTTACTTCGTAACGCCTGCATTACTGAGCCAATTTTGATGATTAATTGTGAACGGGTGACATAAGGTACATTTTTTTTCGAAACAAAAAGAACAATATGAGGGATTTTATTTCCAATTATTATTTATCGTCGGGTTATTACAGTTTTATACCTTTTTGTTGTTATTTCTATTAAGTGTTTTACTAGAGAACCTTAAAATGCACTGTACTAATTTGATTTAACCAACTTAATACTCACAGATGTGCTAGGACTTATGAAGAATTTTAGAAGTTCACATTTTATCTTTAAAATAGTTGTCTTAGAATGTCTGCGTCAAATTGAATTTTGTAGGATCCGATTTTCATACATTTTGTTGACATGACGTGCCGTGTCTTCAATCTGATAAAGGATTTATGACACCAATAAAATACCTCTACACTGCAACAAATAGGTTGTGAGAAATGTGAACAATTTCAAATAGGTATGTGTATTTTGTCTTATATCCTGCCTAATAATATTATAAATGCGAAAGAAGAATCGGTGGTCGATCGCAGTGTTGAGTAGACGTGTACGACTAATTAGTTAAAAAAATATAATTTTTCCCAATTAATTGGCACATTAAAAATGATCTCAAAGCAGACTGTGCAGTGTGCAGTGCATTTACTTAAGTACCTTGTTGCCTTGTTAAACTACAACTAAAACACATCAATGTTATTTACAATTCAAACCAATTAACGAAATAGTAATAAATTAAAATAACTTAATTAAATAATAATAAAAATATTTACTATAAAGTTATAATAATATAATTACGATTTCAATTTTTTTCTTAAAGTTTATTAGAATATCATGAGAGATACGCTAAAAAGATATAGAATAGGGCAGGCTGAATTGTTAAAAGCCCTTGTACCCTTTGTACCAACAAAGCTCTACAATGGCTTTAGGTCTACATAGATCATCACTAAACCTAATTAATTACCATAATTAGTCAATCAAAGCAGTGTAACCACAAATCTAGGCGATAAGATTGTCAAGAGCGATGGATCGTGTTCCCGATGACATACTGGGAAGTTCGTGTTGTATCGATTTCGAATCAGTTTAAATTTATCTGCTACTAGCTTTTGGACGCGACTTCGTACGCGGATATTTTTTATATCACGTAGAAACCATTAATTTTCCATGCATAAAAATATTTGTTGATTTGTGTTTTTTGTTTTTGTTGAAATCGTTCCTAAGAGGACTTAGGGCCGATTTCAACGACGTAAAATAAGGTTTATCCAATCTTTTTGATATATATTGTCAGATTTTCAATACAAAAATTGTCAGAACGCCCAATTTATTCCAGGGTTAAACGTCACTCGACGTTGGTAAAATCGGCACTTATGTCTACCAAAAAGCTCGTCTGAAATCTGAATCAGTACTGTCATTTCATAATCACATCGATCAGACACACAGACAGAAAACAAACTGGGCTTTTATAACCGTGGGAGTAAATAATAATGGTATAAGTTTAAAACGGAGCAATCAATTATTTTGAAATTAGATTATAAGACAGACGCTTTAATTCTTTTTATTAAATTTAGTTTCGCCAATTTTAAGTTGGTTTTCCTTAAAATGTATTCGGTTAGAATAGAATCGGGTGTTACTTTGCGGAATTCCATGATATTTAAAGAAAAATCGGCCAAGTGCGAGTCGGGCCTCGCTCTTTTAGGGTTCCGTTAAAAAAATTAAATAAAAATATTTCCATGTACCCACGGAAATATTTTAATTTATTTTTTTAATTTAATTTAATTTTTATTATTTGTTGTTATAGCGGCAATAGAAATACATAATATATGAAAATGTCATCTGTCTATCTATTACGGTTTACGAGATACAGCCCGCTGACAGACGGACGGACGGACGGACGGACGGACGGACGGACGGACGGACAGCGTAGGCTTAGTAATAGGGTCCCGTTGGTACCCTTTGGGTACGGAACCCTAAAAATTAATATTACTTTGCTATAATCGAGTGTTAAAACATTTATTCTGTTTGGCGGATTATAGCAAAGGAATATTAATTTTTCTTTAAATGTTTCTATTTTCCTTACGACCACGTAATCTACCTAAAACGCTCGGAAGATTTTTAGTATATGAAAAATGTATGAACGCAATTTTCATTACAAATGTTCCTGCCAGAGCCAGCAAAAATTCGCCTTTCAATCTATAAAATATCTTGTAACATTAAAACAAAGTTATTTCTTCACAAGTTTCCATATTTTTCTTGTGTAAAGTTTCATTGCGGAGCCACGCAAACTTTCGCGACGGCTGTCCGTAGTCCATACCGTGGCGGTGGCGCCTACATAAATTCCCGATTTATCGTCAACCTGTCAAACTTTCCAGTAGACAAGTGCAGAATGATACAAATGAACTATATCACTGAAATTTTTATATGTACTGAAATTTTTATAAATACATATATACTAGCTGACCCAGCCACGCGTTGCTGTTACTCAATAGGTAGGTAGTGAGCGATGTTAGAGCACAGAATATATAATAGTACTACGTAGTTAGAGTTGTATCCATAAATTAACCTACAGAGCCATCTATTAACAATTCGTCGATCTAAAAATAAATACACACTACTGACTGTCGTGTAATAAACATTTAATTTGCAATAACAAATATTGATGTCAATAATTAAAAACTATCCTATAGTCTTTTAGGTTGGACCAAATTACAGATAGTTACGAAGTTTGATCAAAATCGGTTCACTAGTTTCAGAGTTTATCCCGAACATACATCGTGACACGAGATTTTTGCATATACTATATAAGATATTAGCTGTTTGTTGCTTAATATTACAATGCTTTGGATGCTAGATTTAATTACGTGTTATCGAATTTATGAATACCTGAAAAGTAAAGTGGTCTTGATGTCCCGACAACATAGGATAAAATAATAATCGAAAATAGCAACCCAGCAACATGTTCTGGATATTTAGGCATGTAAAAGTATTACCTTATTTATTGTCAATTTCACCAACGTCGATTGACGTTTATCCAAGCGATAAATTCGGCATTTTGACAGTTTATTGGAAACTCTGTCAAAATTAAAGGAATCTTCACTGAGTGAAAAAAAATCACGGTAATTCACCCAAAAGATATGTGTCTCTTTTTTGTTTCAGTGAACCGTTTTGTACACCTCTATCCGAGCTGCCAAACTTTCCGCTCACCTCGGTTCGCCGAACCCTATTTTATTTAACTACTTTATTCCGTTGAACGGCTTTGGGACATCCCGCACCACTAAAACTTAATTATACATGACATTACGGAGAACGATAACAATTTTCGATGGTTTACTGCTATTACCCTCCTGGGTGTTATGTACGATACCTATTATGTCTTTTTTTCTTCTACGATATTGCTTTTTGGTAGGTAAATCATGTTGCCAGTGATGACTTACGGATCCGAGACATAACTTCGCTAAATATGGGCCTCATAAGAAGGCTCAGGGTCACTTAGCGGGCGATGGAAAGAGCTATGCTCGGAGTGTCCCTGCGGGATCAAATCAGAAATGAGGAGATCCGTAGGAGAAACAAAGGCACGGACATAACTCAGTGAGTCGCGAAACTGAAGTGGAAATGGCGGAAAATTATTATACCTAAACCATTCGATTCCATGCTGAAGTCAAAGGGTGAGTCTATACAAAAACCACGCAGTAGAAAGTCTACGTTTCGGATTAAAATTCTAAGAATCCTGAGGAGTCTGCAAATTGAATTGACTTTCTTTAACTTGTAGCTGGGCGGAGGTTGAATAGAGCATCCAGGTTCAGCATTATTGCTGCTAGACTCTAGTTAGCTTAATTGAATGTACCTTACGTGTAGGTTAGCATTGATGTAGAAAGACTTTTCAACAAGTTTATGGTGGTACCTATATGTCTATATACGGAGGAATATTACGAACCTATTTTTAACAAGGATAAAATTTTTAAAAAAGAATAAAAAACCCGAATGCTTTAAAGAATATCAATGAAAATATCAATCACCAAATTTAAAAAAAAATATGAAAAATATATTTTCGTAATCACCTTTTTAATTTGATACCCCACTCGATAGGATTTGAAGAAAAAACATTTTTGAACACAACACTACGGCGCCCAAAATCCGCCATTTTGAATTTTTCAAATTTTTATGTTCTCGATGACACTCCCGTTGGCATGGCAAATCTAACAACGTGCCACTTGTCAAAATCACCCCACGCGTTTCGTCTCTAGAGTGCCACTAAGGAACAAACAAACATACATACTTACCTACATAGACTGATAAACACAGTACCACTCCTTTGCGTCGCGCAGTCGGGTAAAAACTAAAAATTATCTATACTAAAAATCGAAAAATCGGATATAACATCCGTCATACTGATTTGGTTCCTATTTAGCCTATTCCTGTAGCCTATGTCACCCGGACCATTATAACGAATGCATTGACACCTCACTTATCAAAATCGGTTCAGCAGTTTATTCGCTACGGTGGAAAATTCGTAAATAGTAACATACATACATACACAGTCTGCTAAAGTCACCCTTCCTTATGGCTTTGTCGTATCGGGTAGTAAAAAGTCCATCATTAAGAACTAAACCGTTAGAACACTGCTGGACAATGGACATGAGTCGCCTGAAATGGTCGCCACAGAACATGATCATCTGCCGCTTGCATCCAGCGGCTGCCAGCGACTCACCTGAGGTCGTCCGTCCACCTAGTGGGGGGTCTTCCACCACTCTTTAAACATTTCTGTGGTGGTATCGTGTGATGCGGGTTGTTACGTTCCTTCAAATATGGTTGAGCCGTGAGCGAAACAACGGCTGGGTCATGCGTCATGCTCGTGAAAGGGTTCCGCCGGCGGGAATGGGGCTACTTTTTGTCTGCCCATCTTAATATGTATTGTATAATTGTAAGTAGTATGCATTTTTGGAACTTCCACTCATTGTGGAAACACTGGATACATAGCATAGTATCTATTGTATTGTAAACTTGTTTTAAAAAGAGCAACCGCCGAGTTTCTTGCTGGTTCTATCTCGGCAGGAAGGGTATTCCGAACCAGTGGTAAAAAAAAGTTTATTTGAATAAAAAATATTTGTATTTTATTCTATTCTATACTACGCCTCCTAGTGCGGTCTCCTGTTTCCCTGATATGATATGGGGCCAATTTGACAACTAGCTGTCAACACAGGTTGCGTCCCTTTTCTCAATTTCTATTTCTTTTTCTAGACGTAGGATATAGGGTGTACCATTGGGGCTAAACCACATTTATCAGCATTTATTCGCATTTGATCTATTAGAATAGGCTATATTACATGAAGAAGCAAACGCTTACCTATTCTTCTTAGCGAAGCGATTCACCTAACATAAAGTAGATAAGCCGCCTTAGCCATATTACATATCTATTGTCGTATCTATTCTCTTTCTATGATCGTTAACACTTTAGAGTAGGGGTTCCCAAAGTTTTTTAGCACGCCTTTCTTCGGAAAGGATAGGAGGCGTGATAAAACCCCTACTTTTATTGATTGAGATTAATTGGTAGCAAAGTCGACACAGCGTTCTCCATCATTCCTTCTCTCCACGGAATAGAATTCACGCTACACGCTTTTATATAAACACGCTTACACGCTTGTCGAACACGAATACACGCTTCCTCTAAAGCAGGAGTTCCCAAAGTTTTTTTATCACACCTCCTATCATTTCAGAAGGGAGGCGTGATAAAAAAAACTTTAGGAACCCTTGCTCTGAAGCATTAACGATCATAGAAAGAGAATAGATACAACGAAGTGTAATTTGGCTAGGGCGGAAAGGTATAAGTAAACCATACGACAGCCTCAAGATATCGCATACTTGTCAGATTGGATCAAATATTGCCAAAATATTGGACCTACCAGCTAATTACACACCTAGAAAATATTATGTGAATTGAATTGAAATAAGCGATAGTCAAATACGAATCAATGCTGATAAATATGATTTGACCCGTACCTATTCTTATAAATATTGCTTACTTTACGTAGGTATATTACGTTATCAATAGTAAGCCAATCCTATTATATCAACTAGTTTATCGTGGGTATTTTGTGAAAGAAATTTCGTACCCTATGTTATTGGGGCGATGTAGTCATAGAAAGGCCCTACAAAGGGACAGAGCGTATGTAAGAAATGTGTACGCGGCACTCGTTCAAAGGGCATTATATTTCTTGTCACGGACAGCCTCGCCTTAAGCCTGCCCTTCTTCGATGTGACATACTTATCTCTTGACCACGTGTAAACCGAAATTTCGATGAAATAAAGAAAAATATATGTATGACTTGAGAACCTCCTCCTTTTTTTCATGTGTTGAAAAAGGACCTACATATCTATAAGGATATCTGGTGGGAGGCTTTGGCCGTGGTTAGTTACCACCATACCATCTAGGTGAGCCGCAAAAAAAATGGTTTAAAAGATCCATTTCTGAAGTCGAAAAAATTAATGAATAAATTTCCGTATATTACGGCAAATTACTGTATCAATAACAGCACTGCACACCGCGGCGCGGTAGTGTTATGTAGAACCTATTTACTCAGCGCTCTCTCGAATTTTCTTATAGGCGCGAAATTCAAAATGGTTTGAAATAAAGTAACACAGTGAGGTTGGCATATGGGCTAACCACACAAGCCCGACTGGCTACATGCGGCCCGTGGGCCGTAGTTTGAGTATAGCTGGTCTAAGCCATCACAACTATGCTCAGAAGCCGATGATGCGCAAACATCTCACTATCAGCGCCTCGCACCTGTCTTACCTAACCGAGTATTTGAATGCAGCTGCCGTCAGCTAAGCCGATTTGCTACGTTGCAGCGAGCAAGAGGTATTTACTATTTTGTAATATGGGCTCGGAGTACATTATGTATAAAAAATATTTCTATATAATATTTTGAAGCAGTGATAGCCTAGTGGGAAGCAGTGATTGCCTAGTGGTTAGGACTGTGATCTCCTATTCGGGGGGTCGCAGGTTCGATCCCGGGTACGCACCTCTGACTTTTCGGAGTCAAGTGCGTTTAAGCAAATTAAATATCACTTGCTTCAACGGTGAAGGAAAACATCGTGAGGAAACCTGCACACCTGAGAGTTCTTCATAGTTCTTGAAGGTGTGTGAAGTCCGCCAATTCGCATTGGGCCAGCGTGGTGGACTATGGCCTATAACCCTTCTCTGAGAGGAGACCTCGCTCATTAGTGAGCCGTTGATGGGTTGCTCATGAATAATGATGATGAATATTTTGACGCGATAACGTCTTATAAATCGATGAACACCGGCTGCACGCACGAAAAAGTGTCACGTTCCGCCTGAGCCTGTGCTTGCATGCGAGAGCGCGGAACAAGCGATAGAGAGGCACGATCGGCCCAAGCGTTGGCTTTTGACACATTTATAAATGTTTCTTTATGACGTTTTCACGTAAAACTATCGTCCGTAAGCCGACTTTTTTTAGACAACCAATTTTTAATATATTATTATGAGGCTTTGCTTCAGTTGTCCACTAGATAAGCTACATTTTGTAACATTTTTAACCGACTTCAAAAAAAGGAGGTTATCAATTTGTCGGAATCTTTTTTATATAATATGTTCTACGATTACTCGAAGACGCTTGAACCGATTTGGAAAATTCTTTTTTTGTTTGAAAGGGTATACTTCCCAGGTGGTCTCATTTAAATTTTTTCGAAATCAGTTTTTAGAAAATCAACAATAAATAATGTATGTACTTTGTAGTGGCGGACGTTTAAAGTCGATTTTTTAAAAATAAAATTTTAATATGTTTTGAAAAGAGCAACCGCTAAGTTTCTTGCCGGCTTTTCACAGCAGAATCTGCAGTCCGAACCAATGGTGGGGTCTTGACGTGTCATAAGAGTCACAGGTTGGCCTACACGAAATAACTTTGAATTTTGAATTTTGTACTCTCCAGATAAGCAGATGAAACCGACTTGTTAACCGTAATTTGTTTGAAATAATATTTTTATTTTTTATTCGATGACAAGAGTCAAGACAGTCCTTGACTGCGATCTCACCTGATGGTAAGTGACGTGACGGTGAAGTGGTAAAAAGGAAGACATATGGAGCGAATTCGTCCGTACATCCGGTTGTCTGTCACAGCTAAATATTGTAATAACTAGTTAAAAACTCAGTGATTTATGAGCAACAAATATATGCCACGAAGAGGAATTGCGACTAATGTATTGATAAAATAAAATCTGGGCCTCACCTTAAATAAAAATTGAGTGGGTGTGCGCTCGTTAACAGTAAACAGATTTGATTTTTACAGTAGTAGATCAAGTTTCAATCATCCGAAAAAAAACACGCAAGAATTACATCATACTGCCAAGGGACGTGTTTGGGCAAAAACATAAAATGATGAAATTTGTTCGATAATAAAAAATCGCGAAGTTAGGTCTAATTTTTAACCAATATTCATTTATTTTCAATGTGTTGCATATTACAGAGCCAAAATTTTTACATTAAATTCCGATTGATATTATCAAGAGAGTAGCCTAGCGAATTGAAAAGAAAATGAATATTTTACGAGTTACAAAGTATTTTGGCGCTTACTACAATCCTATTCCGCGCAAAACGCTTTCTTTTGTCGCGCCTCACATGAGGTTGTGGCTATGTTTTATCATTATATATATTATTATATTTCATCGCGAAATCTGATTTTTTTTTGGGGTTACACGCGCTCTTAACAAAAAAGGATCATAAAACGTTTTGCAAGCTGGAATCGTTTCCCTTAGCGAGTAGCTTCGCGGCAGAACAAATGGAAGTAGGTATTACCACGGACAATCTACATTTAAATGGATTTCGCCCTCAAACCTTCGCGAGTTCGGCGATAGGTATCGCCTTCTTCGATTTATTTAGCTGAATTTACGGTTTCTTGGGCCTGAGATTACAACACAGAAATGTATCAAGATAGAACGGAAAAGTGGGAGAGGCGCGCGTGCCAACAATTTTGCGATAAAGTGCAACAGTTTTTAAATAAAATAAATATATAAACCCGTAAAAATTATATATTATACTATTCCTTGAAGCAGTGATAGCCTAGTGGTTAGGACTGTGGTCTCTTATTCGGGGAGTCGCAGGTTCAATCCCGGGTACGCACCTCTGAATTTTCGGAGTCAAGTGCATTTAAGCAATTAAATATCACTTGCTTCAACGGTGAAGGAAAACATCGTGAGGAAACCTGCACACCTGAGAGTTCTTCATAATGTTCTTGAAGATGTGTGAAGTCCGCGAATTCGCATTGGGCCAGCGTGGTAGAGTATGGCCTATAACCCTTCTCTGAGAGGAGACCTGCGCTCAGTAGTGAGCCGTTGATGGGTTGCTAATGATGATGATGATGATACTATTCCTCATTATAGCAGTAAAAGTTAGGAAGTTAATCTCATAAAAGAAAGCGTTTCATTTTACAAGGAAGCGTTTATTTAAAAAAAAAGTTCAAATAAAACAATGACGTGTTTTTGTCCTGAAATATAGTTCTATGTAGGCACGCATAAATCCTTACTATAGTGTATTTGCTTGTTGGATTGATGGTTTGTTCTTCAATCACGCAGCATCGGAGCATCGGATCATCGTGATATATTGCATGGAGACTTAAGACTTGGAGAGTGACATAGCTACCTTTTATTCCGGTAAAAGAGGATCCCACAGGATTTCCTAGTTTACAACAAATCCTTTACAAAACAGTAGTGATAGGTACTGCTACCATTTCTATATTGATGTATTTTTGTGGATTAACAGTTTGTTAGGTGCGCTCTATTTTCTCGACTCAGCCGTAAGTTGTTGATGAAGTCGAGTCATTAGCAGATGTACATTGTACATGGTACCATAGATTTAGGATTGGTAGTCACTACTAGATACGGCCGTTCCTTAAATACAATAGCTAGTTGAATGCGGCAACGTAATATCATTGTCTAGTCACCCCAGTTCAGGCGTAAGTACTATAAATTGTCGTAATTTATAGTACGCCGAGCGACGGTATCTAGTAGGTGCGCAACGACTATCAATCCTAAATTACTTAGAACAAGCGTTTACCTAAGGCTACGTCAGCGTAGATCTAAGTTTTTATAATCCCACAGGAAAACTTTGTTTTTGAGGTATAGAAGGCTTATGTCACTTTCCAGAATCAGAATCAGAATCAGAATTTATTTATTGCATTATACACTAGTAGTATACAAGAGATGGTAGGTACAATAGATTGTTGGCCGTAGTGTATTACCAATCTAATGATGTGCAATAACAATAGAAAATTATACAATTAAATTTAAAAGTTGGATAGTTCATAGTACACATTTAATTATATCGATAATAAAATAATATAATAATAATTAATATGTCAATTGTTTATCAAATCTAGTAATGTCAATAATTTAAAATAAATAATAACACGTTACTTCATTGAAATTATTATTATCGATAAAATTAATTACTTATTTTTTAAAAATTAAAAAAATAATAAAAAAAAATTGAATATCTGAAGCACAAGGCATTGAAAAAAAAAGAAAGAAAACAGCTCTAAATAATTTTATGTATACCTACTCATTTCACTGTTTCATTAAAAAATGCCTCTAGTGTGTAGTAGGCCTTATTTATAAGCCAATTTTTCAAAGTTTTCTTAAACTTAGCTAAGGGAAGTTCCTTGATATCATCAGGTAAGTTATTATATACTCGAATGGCCATGATGTATGCACTTTTACGGTAAATATTACAACTTACAGGAGGCAAATGAAGTTTATCTTTTTGTCTACTAGGTCTTGTGCGCAATTCAGATTTTTTTGTGAAGAATTGATTATTGGTTTTTACGAGTAGACTTAATTCTAACAAGTATATTCCTGTAAGAGTAAGAAATTTTTTTTCTATAAATATTGGACGTACAGAATCCTCTCTTTTCATATCATATAGTATTCTTAAGCATCGCTTTTGCAAAATAAACGTGCTTTGAACATTGACAGAGTTCCCCCAGAAAATGACACCATAAAGCAGAATCGAATAGACACTACTGTAGTAAAACGCGGTGGCCACCGACGTGGAGGATACATCCTTTAGCATTGATAGATATTGATATGCAACTGGATAATCTTTTGTTGACCTTATCAATATGCACTTTCCAATTCAAGTGATTGTCCAATATAACACCTAGAAATGATGTGCTATTGGTTTCCTGGATTGGTAATCCAGGTCAGGCTTGGTTACGACTCTACCAGACGTATCGCCAAGCGATTTGACGTTAAGGTACGAAAACGTGTAATTTCCCCCTTCAAGTTAACCCACTTCCATCTTAAACTCCATCGTCACTTACTATCCGATGAAATCACAGTCGAGGGGTAACTTATCATCAAATAAAAAGATGGGCAGCCAGGTGGATGTGGGCAGAACCGAAAATACGTTAATAACTAGATGCCCACAACTTCATCTGCGTGGATTTATTTTTTAAAATCTAGGAACTCTTTGATTTTCCGGGATAAAAAGTAGCCTATGTCACCCATGCAAAAAAATCACGTCGATCCGTAGCTCTGTTGCGGTGTGATTGAAGGACAAACCAGCAAACCAGCAAACCAACAAACCAACAAACCAACAAACAAAAACACTTTCGCCTTTGTAATAATACTAGCTGTTGCTCTCGCGACTTCGTCCGCGTGAAATTAGGTTCTTTGGAAATCCCGTAGGAACGGCTAGTTTTATCGGGATAAAAAACAAACATTCAACCTTTATTTAAACCTTTTAGGGGTAGAATTTTCAAAAACTATGAAATTCGTACTTCTTTGTTTTTAATCATGAGCCAAAATACCAAGTTTCGTGGATATACCTTGAAAAATAACAGACTTTCATACAAACTTCCATCCCCAATTAAACCCTTTTGAAGGTAGAATTATCAAAAAATATAAAAAACGTACTTCTTTATTTTCAATTAAAAGCCAAAATACCAAGTTTCATACACATAACTTGAAAAATAACTTGAACTATCATACAAATATTCAACCGCAATTTAACCCCTTTGGAGGAAGAAATTTCAAAACTGTGAAACACGTAATTCTTCATTTTTAATTTAAAGCCCAAATACCGAGTTTCATGGGTATAACTTGAAAACTTTAACCCTCCATTTAACCCTCTTGGTTGTGGAATTTCAAAAAATCCTTCCTTAGTGCTCGCCTACGTCATAAAAGGAACCTACTGTCAAGTCAAACTTTCAAGTTTCTAGCTTCAGTGGTTTAGGCTGTGCGTTGATGGATCAGTCAGTCAGTCAGTTAGTTAGGACAAGTCTTTTTATAAGTATAGATATGATGATACTGCAAAAATAGATTAGATTTGAGCCTTGCCAGTGCCAACTGCGAACCCTCACTAAAGGTTTGTGAGGGACTTACATATAAATCGTGAAGGTCATGAAATGTGTGATAGCCCTGACAAAGGCGCCCGCCTCCGCGAAGACATAATTATCTGCACGGTTAATGCCTTTTGTCCGCATTCTATTCACTGCTGGATAATTAATATGAGCGATTGTGCTGGTGGCAACTGCCGGGGTTGGCTACACACCTATACTAGGACGGATTTTAGAGTAGATAGCTTTAGATTTAGACTGCTTTCTTCTTTTAGGGTTAAGTACCCAAAGGGTGCCAACGGGACCCTATTACTAAGCCTCCGCTGTCCATCTGTCCGTCCGTCCGTCTGTCAGCGGGCTGTATCTCGTAAACCGTTATAGGTAGACAGTTGAAATTTTCACAAAGTGTGTATTTCTATTGCCGCTACAACAATAAATAATAAAAATAAAATAAAATCAAAAATAAAGGGGGCTTCCCATACATGCACAAACATATCATCCTCACGCACTTATACTAATGTCTAATGTATAAAGTAGGAAACTGTAGTGTCTAATAAAAACCGGCCAAGTGCGTGTCGGGCCACGCGCAGTGTAGGGTTCCGTAGTAGAAAGTCTCAAATATTATTGCTGACCTAGGATAGTGCTTTTATTTTATTTATGAATACTGAATATATTTTGAGTTACATGGCTTAAATACTATAATATACTACAAAATATGCAACTTACACTACGTGTAATACCTAACTTAGAAAAAACAGATATAACTCCTTAACTAATGAACCCTACTTAGCCGTGATAGTTTGCCTGTGAATTTTTTCTTGTATCCTATATAGAACCATTTAGCTGGCAGAGGGGGGGGGGAGGGGGGACACTTGACTCTAATAAAATTTAGCACTTCAAAATATCATATTTCACAAACGGATCCCTGAATTGAAAAATGGTGTTCCCACACCCACAATATTTTTGAAAGACCTATTCAACGACACCCCACACTATGGGATAGACGAGAAAAAAAAAATTCATCTCCATTTTACATGTAGGGGCGGTACCCTAAAAAAATTATTTTTCAAAATTTTATTTCACCACTTTGTCGGCGTGATTGATATTTATACCCTTGTTAAATTACAGATTTCTAGTACCATTTACCAATAGTCTCTGAGCTAAACCGCGGATGGACGGAGAGACGGACGGACATGGCGAAACTATAAGGGTTCCTTGTTTACTACGGAACCCTAAAAAGGGGAAATTTT
This sequence comes from Oeneis ivallda, assembly GCA_029955525.1. Classification (NCBI taxonomy): domain Eukaryota; kingdom Metazoa; phylum Arthropoda; class Insecta; order Lepidoptera; family Nymphalidae; genus Oeneis; species Oeneis ivallda. The sequence goes on along the minus strand of JARPMR010000024.1, from coordinate 18,739,508 downwards.
ATTTTTTACCCTGGTATTTGGGGTGTCATAGTCTAGAGCTCATTAAGTGGAGTTCAAATATATTTTTTATTATTTTTAGCTTCAAAAATGAAGAAATGGGGGCCTTCAAATTGGTGACCAAAACAAACGAGCATTTTCCCCATTATGCTAATTTAATACTATCTAAGAACTAAGATATCTAAATAAGTATGTATCTAGTTTTAAAAAAGTGATTTTGTCATATGTACGGAACCCTAAAAGAGCGAGGCCCGATTCGCACTTGACCGATTATTTTTTCTGCTGGGTCGGAAAACGTAAGCCGTAAGGCATGTTGCGTGCGATGCACCACTCCCATTGATGTCGTCACTCTAAGGTCACTCCAGAAGTCTATCAGGCCGTACTTCTACTTACCCGTGGTTACTCGTAGGACCACCGGTAGTACAACGGGAGATTTTATTGCCCGTGGTACTACCGACAAGTTGGTAGTACCACGGGAAATCAGGTCTTACCCGTGGTACTACCAGACACGTCGGTAGTATCACGTGCGAAAAATCTCCCGTAGTACTACTACTTAATTTTATACATTAAGAAACATGTAGCAGGTATCCAACCTCGCGCGTTATCCTTGAACCGTTGCCATGGCAACCGGTAGTCGGTTCCACAGTCGGTTCCCCGCGCAGCCCCCTCGTCCCCCGCTCGCCAGACTGCGTTGTCATGCGTACCCGCAGGGCATTTACTAGTGATTTTTTATGGCATTTACTCGGTAGAATCTTTTTTTTATGTATCACTTTATGTCTTTTGTGACTTTGTGATCTTTTTTGTGTGTGTTCAATTATAATGTTGTCTTATACTTATAACGGACTTTTTATTAGTTGAATCTTATTACAAACACCATGTTATTTTTAAATCACGCCGCAACAGAACTACGGATCGACGTGATTTTTTGCATGGGTGTACTTGAGGACCTGGAGAGTCATAGGCTGCTTTTTATGCAAAGTTCCCGAGGGATTTTAAAACTAAATCAACGCAGACGAAGTCGCGGGCATCAGCTAGTATTATACGTGATATGGTGGATGTCCTCAGCTACCCATTTTTCAGCTTACTGATTAGGCCGGACTAAAGGTCGTTCCACAATGCGTTTACCGGTATGCGGTCTTCACTCCAAACGTCGCCAAATTATTTATTAGTAATTAACGATTTTGAACCATTAAAGTTATGAATACCTACTCAATAGTACGCGAGGGAAATGCCAACTAATGAAATCTAATTTGAATAGAACGTTTACATATAAAACATTTAACACTAGTGGTTCGCCCCGAACTGAGACCTCGCGGTAACGGTTTCCCATAATTACTTATTCATTCAATAGATACATGACGATCAAAATTGACATTATTATTATGCCCATTTTCACCAACCATACCTAAATCATCCCCTTTGTAGAAGTCTCTTTACGTAGGTAGCCCCTAAATACAATCCTAACATCCCAATGTCATTTTCACCTTTAGTTGTCCCGTAGAGGTTCGTAATAACAAAGTTGACAGAAAGTGTCAACTAACTTAACATAGGTAGCCCGTAAAGGTTAGGGAACTGTTATAGTGAAATCCTCAAGGCCTCAATCAAACTTAGGTATAGTTTTTTGGAACATTCAAATTAAATTACTTGTACACAGCGTCAACTATCGACACGATCAGAAAACATGTAAAAACAAACTGCAACGTGAAGTTTTATTGATGTTTGCTAAATGACTAAATAATAATTTTAATTGAATAATATGTTACATATAGCTGCATTTGCTATATGAGATGAGAGCGCCATCTATTGACATCATTGTGAAGTTCTGTTGTTGCTGCTCATTAAAAGTTAAATAATTTAGTTTCCTTATTACATTTATCTAATTTTAGTATTTGTTGTTCAAGTACATGATATTACGCTAAAATTATAAAACTTTCAAGCCCCAGCTTTCAATGGTTATTCCGTTGTGAGGTCAAATATAATCTCCACTTTGAAAGCCCCCCATTTCGTCAATTTTAGGAAAAAAATAAAAAAAAAAAATACTTTTGTACTCTGTTCCAAATTATCTTTAAAATAAGGTACTGTAACTTTATGAAACGCAAAAATTTTTTTTTTCTTCGCATTCGCTTCTATGAGAGCCCCCCTGAAATAAAGATTTTTATAACTTTTTAAGCCATTTTCGGCTGGAGGCCATCGGTTTACATATTATATCTAAAATTGAAGTAATTACGTTCAGTAATTCAGAAGTTATAAGGCTCTGACAGACGGACGGACGGACGGACGGACGGACAAGTGCAAATTCACTCAAGTAGACTCAAAGACCTTCGCTTCGCTCGGTCGATAACTTATAAGAGCTGGTGGCTTCAAATTGGTAACTTTTAAAACACCATAAACCATAAAATGTTATAATATACTAACTTCCAACTTCAATTAAATAGTTGTAGCGAAACGCAGAAACGCAGTTACACAGTTAGCCTACCATAATATATAAATATAATATATTCGATATATATATAATTTTAAGAAGCAGTGATAGCCTAGTGGTTAGGACTGTGGTCTCCTATTCGGGGGGTCGCAGGTTCGATCCCGGGTACGCACCTCTGACTTTTTGGAGTCAAGTGCGTTTAAGCAATTAACTATCACTTGCTTCAACGGTGAAGGAAAACATCGTGAGGAAACCTACACATCTGAGAGTTCTCCATAATGTTCTCGAAGGTGTGTGAAGTCCACCAATTCGCATTGGGCCAGCGTGGTGGACTATGGCCTATAACCCTTCTCTGAGAGGAGACCTGCGCTCAGTAGTGAGCCGTTGATGGGTTGCTAATGATGATGATGATGATGATGAATATATTCGAGCTGTAGGGATATGATTAGTATGAATAGTATGACATAAAAGTATAAGACACTAATTATATTTCAGAATTTTACCATTCAACGAGGTAATAATATGCCAAGAACACTGGCTGTGTTAACTGCTGAATGACCAAAATTGGACATAAATGCTAGTCTAACTGAAACTAAAACAGGCCTTTGGACATTCCCTTTGGACATTCCCTTCATGCAATGGTTTTGATGATGTATTTTGAAAAGCTTTCGGGTATAGATAGAAAGAAAGAAAACACATTTATTCAGTAATAGTGCTACGGACAAAGGAATATTATACCAATGTAACATTAATTGCCCGTGACACCATACAGAAAGGATGTAGGTACAGTGTACAGCTCAGCGTAATGCCCCACTTCACATGCACAAACACACATAAAATCGGCCAAGTGCGAGTCTGGCCTCGCTCTATTAGGGATCCGTACATATGACCAAATCACTTTTTAAAACTAGATACATATTAAGATATCTTAGTTTTTAGAACTTAGATAGTACTAAATTAGCATATGGGGGGGAAAAATGCTCGTTTGTTTTGGTCACAACTTTGAAGGCCCCCGATTTCTTGATTTTTGAAGCTAAAAAATAATAAAAAATACATTTGAACTCCACTTAATGAGCTCTAGACAATGACACCCCACATGCCAGGGTAAAAATAAAATTTTATTTCGACTCCTTTTTCATGTATGGTAAGCCCCCTTTATTTTTAATTTAATTTATATTATTTGTTGTTACAGCGACAATATTACGAATTACGAGTTACACACCGCTGACAGACGGACGGACGGACAGACGGACAGCGGAGGCTTAGTAATAGGGCACCGTTTTGGCACCCTTTGCGTACGGAACCCTAAAAAGTGGGGCGCTGATTTTCAGTTGTGACTTGGGTGACGCGACAGATGTATATGTCACCGTAAGATTGTAAAAATTGTTAGTTCATAAACGAACTAGTGAGATTGTAAACTGGCGCAAGATTGTGAACTCGCCGAACAGTTTCGGTTATTTTATAATTTAACGTAGTTAAAATTGTTTACTACAATAGGGTGACCACTGATCATGTGACAAAAAGATGAAATAACATTAGAAATTGTTAATTTAAATAATTTAAAATAAAAATTGTTTGGTTATCATGACATGTTTGTTTAGCTAGCATTTCGTTTTTAGGAAAAAACGAAATGCTAGCGCCCCGACTCCACGCAGTCTTGTCTGCTCTACCCCTGGAGTGTTTTTTAAAGCGCAGAGCCAGAAGCTCGTGAAGGAGGTCCTGAATGAAGCGAGCCTACGAAGGTCGAGTAGGTGAAGCTGAATGAAGGGGCGACGGAGCGAGTCTTCTGGCGTAGCCCATTATTTGTACTGTACATTATTAGTACTGTTACAATACAAATAAAGTTCATCATCATCATCAGCAACCCATCAACAACTCACTACTGAGCGCAGGTCTCCTCCCTGAGAAGGGTTATAGGCCATAGACCACCACACTGGCGCAATGCGAATTGGCGGACTTCACACAGTTTAGAGAAAAATACAATTATGAACAATCAAATACAGTTAATAACAATTAATTAAGAAAATTAAAGTATTAAAATATACCCGTGAGCTCTTAGACTATTGCAGAGCATTCAGGCTCCGCGCACCTGTTGCCTCACGCCGTCAGCAATTAGCCATTACTGACATTATTTTGTCATTACACACTTGGGTTTTAAAACATTTTGTATGTTAGCAAAATACCTTCCAACAAAACATCCTTCCAACATTAACACATAGGCTACTTTTTATCCCATGGTTTACCAAATCAGCAGGTATAGCATGCACGCGCGAGAAAATTTTGTCTACCCCTTTTTCGTATTATCTCATCTCTATCGAAACTAACATGGTTGCAAACCATGATTCATTTCGTTATCAAAAGAAGAGATAAAATTATTTTCTCTACTTTCCTCTACGAACTCTAACATGGCGAGGGGCGACGTCATTTTCTCGAATTTTGAAGTTTATAAGAGTAAACGAGAAATCAGTCTACATCGACAATATATCTCTCTCTCTTCGCGAGATATCACTTTGACGTGCATGCTAGGCCTGCGGGAGTCGAATATAAAAAGAAAAAGTGACTGACCGACCGACTGACCTATCAACACTCAGCTCAAACCACTGCACGAATCGGGCTAAAATTTATTATTAACATTAGCTATTATGGACGTAGGCATCCGCTAAGAAAGGATTTTTGAAAATTCAACCTCTAAGGGGGTAAAATAGGGGTTTGAAAAATTGACCTTAACATGAACGAAGCCACGGACAAAAGTTAGTCAATTATAATGGTAGGAGATTTCTTGGGATAATAATGCGATGGGATCTCAGATACTTCCCCAAAGAAAATAGCATGTCCTTATTGCCACTCTCTTGCAGGCAGTAAACACTAAACATACTCCGTTTACGGCCCAGTTAATCCTTTGTGTTAAAATGCCCTCAGAGCCCCGACTTAGCGCTTCATAATGAGGTCCCCCGGGCGGCTCGCATGTCCCCACCACTCGAGCGTTATATATGTGGGGCCACATGACATTCCTCCCTAGAACATTTATAAAAGAACAGTCTATAGAAGTCGACGTAACGAACAAAACTCCCTACCAGGATTTTTTAAGCTATTGCATAGCTTTTATCGCGGGCTTTGAACTAGGACAAACAGTTTGAGCGCGGCGACCGAATCAAAAAATTCCGTAACGAAAAAAAACTTAACACCGTCGTTCAGTAAGCGTTCAACATTTTAGAGGTTCTCAAGTAGCTCTATTTGGCGCAGTGGGCGAGCGACCGCTTTCTTTGATGATGTCGCAGGTTCGAATCTCACTCGCGAAGTAGTGACAGTTCGCTTTTCTTGTTTGTTTGTTTTTTAATTTTTTTTTGCATAATTTTTAATATGCAAAAAAAAATTGCATAAATATTATAATTGCATAAGTTGATAAAAAATGCTATGCAAATAGCTTTACCGCGGCAGTCCCCGAGTGCCACTTAAGTTTTTTACTCAATCGAAAACTAATAAGCCGATTTCACTTACATCGAGTGACGTTTAATGTTAATATTATTATTAAAGGAAAAGTTCACTGACTGACTGACTGCTCTATCAACGCATATATCAAACCAATGGACGAATATCGGGCTATTTGGTATACAGATAGCTATTATAACGTAAGCATCCGCTAAGAAAGGATTTTTGAAAATTCTACCCCTAAGGGGGTAAAATAGGGGTTTGAAATATCTATTTTAACATGAGCGAAGCCACTGACAACAATTAGCCTAGGAAAGAATTCGGCGTACTGACTGTTTTTGTATTTAAAATCTGCCAAAATATCACGCTCGGATAAGTCTTATTTTACGCTGGTGAAATCGGCCCTAAAAGTAAAAGTGGATTTATTGGTTTGTTGGTTTGTCCTTCAATCACGCAACAATGGAGCAATAGATCGACCAGTGATTTTTTGTATACATACAGTTGAAGACCTAGGTAGTGACATAGGCAACTAATGACCCCGGAAAACTGCAGGATTCTTGCCAGGGTTAAAATAATGCAAAGCCAAACACAGAAAATTAAATGGTTTTTACAGTACCCGGCGATATATATTGCACATCAGCCTTTGGAATAAAACGCTATTCTATTCTATTCACAGTTCGACTGCATTTTTTTTATACATGTTACGTGATGTGCTCGCCGATTATGAAGAGATTTCAGTAATTACTACGTGAATTTCTGGCTAGCTTTCCTTGCAATAGAATAGAAATAGCGTTTTATTCCAAAGGCCGATGTGCAATATATATCGCCGGGTACTGTATGTGTTTTTGCTTCCGACGTTCAACGATCTCTTTGTCCAGCGGTGGAACATTACGAGACATTACACTGCACTCCATAAAATCCACGCACACACAAAGTAATTTTAAAACCTTTTTAAAGGGAGATAAAACAGTTAACACTCCAACCACATTTCCTTTGTCTTCCCCCACTGTGCCCCCAATTTTTGTAGGGTCGTAAACCGTAAGATTTACTGGACGGTCGGGTTTTAACGACGCCTCTCCCCGTACCCTCCCCCGAATAGAAGCATAATTTATGAGAATCGTAAGTGAACTATTAAGCAATTTCCACCCGCACCTGCATCAATGTTCCCTACTTTATGGGATTGCCATTAGTCACTTAATAGCAGAATCTGTTAGTTGGTATTTCCAGCTGCTCAGCTCTGCTGCTAGAACAATCCTATTTTCTCGTTAATCATTTCTGTGGTGGTGTCGTGTGATGCGGGTTGTTACGTTCCCTCAAATATGGTTGAGCGAAGCAACGGCTGGGTCATGCGTCATGCTCGTGAACGGGTGCCACAGGCTGGAATGGGGCTACTTCCTGTGTGCACGTCTTAACATGTGTTGAATTTTAAGTAGGTATGCTTTTGTGGGACTTCCCCTCATTGTGGAAACACTGCATATATAGAATAGTATCTATTGTATTGTAAACTTGTTTTTAAAAGAGCAACCGCCGAGGTTCTTGCTGGTTCTTCTCAGCAGGAAGGGCATTCCGAACCAATGGTAGACTCATCGAGGATTCAATAGCACTTGTAAAAAAGTTTATTCGAATAAAAAATATTTCTAATCTATTCTATTCTATTTCGTATGAATGTCAAACAAATATTGTCAAACTGATTACAATCTAGGGTAATTAACTTTTCAATCAAAATTACAAAAATATCCGTTCATCTGTGCGGGCAGAGTATCCGTTAGAGATTGATAAGAACGCATTGAGCTTGATAATAACCCAGATCTCTTTGTGTGAAAAATAAAATATATTTTTAAAGAGAACGAATATCAAAGCTTTTACGTTAAAAGAAAATAATTCCTTTACTACAATCCGCCAAACAGAATCATTTAACACTCGATGTACGTTTCGCTCCGATACCGAAACATCATCAGGAGACGTTGACTCCACAATTCGTAATTGCTTTTACAAACAAAATTCAATAACAGCTATTTAGTTTTTAGGCAGTAAGAATAAGTCTTTGACATCAAATTATATTTTATTAATATAAACTTTACACTGGTCTGATATCATCATCATCATTAGCAACCCATCAACGGCTCACTACTGAGGTCAGGTCTCCTCTCAGAGAAGGATTATAGGACATAGTCCACCACGCTGGCCCAATGCGAATTGGCGGACTTCACACACCTTCAAGAACATTGTGAAGAACTCTCAGGTGTGAAGGTTTCCTCACGATGTTTTCCTTCACCGTTGAAGCAAGTGATATTTAATTGCTTAAACGCACTTGACTCCGAAAAGTCAGAGGTGCGTACCCCGGATCGAACCTGCGACCCCCCCAAATAGACCACAGTCCTGACCACTAGGCTATCACTGCTGTCACTGGTCTGATATAATTAGCTTTTATATACATCAGTAAATAATGGGGTCCTAAAAAACTCAAAAATTAGGTAAAACAGCTCAGATAGATTTCACGCTCTTAAATTTTAACAAAATTACAATAAACCTTGAAAAAAGATGGGTCAAATCCAATCTCTAACTGTCCATGTAGATCCGTAGACAATCGTAGACGACCGTAGCAGATCGTAAACCGGGAAGTAGAATTGAAAAACTCAAACTAGACTAATAAGATAAAGTAAACCTGGGAGACATCTTACCACCACCGGCGTCACATATATCAGATGAAAGATAAATAATCGCCTCCATCCCCAAATATTTTGCAGACGAATTTTATTGGCTTGTTTGTGTGTTAACTTCGCTCCTCTGCCTGCTTCCCCCTGCCCCTGTGCAATAACAGGTATCTTACGATTCATTAAATTAACCCACACAAATTTAGACTGTTTCTCTCTCCGTTGTACCTACTCTTCATAAGTTAGCGCTGTGATCTGGTAGGGCTTTTCTTGGGATACGTAATATTATTATAAGTAATTTGGTTTTTCGTAATTTGTAAACTAATACGACAAAGTAGGATTATTGCATTCAAATTGCGCCAGTGGCAGTAGGTATCATCTTCACAGGTTTATATAAAAATCTTTACTTAAAAGTGTCCTGTTTAAGAAATTAGTCAGAATATCGACTAATTTGTGAGTAACTCACGTCGAACTCGATATTCTGACCAAATTAAATTTGAATTTCGCGGGCAGACCCGTATAATCAACCTTAAGGTGGAAGACACGGTTCTGCCCGCGAAATTCAAATTTAATTTGGTTTTTCGCAATTTGTAAACTAATACGACAAAGTAGGCTTATGGCATTCCAATTGCGCCAATGGCAGTATCATCTTCACAGGTTTATATAAAAATCTTTACTTGAAAGTGTCCAGTTTAAGAAATTAGTCAGAATATCGACTAATTTGTGAGTAACTCACGTCCAACTCGATATTCTGACTAATTTCTTAAACTGGACACTTTCAAGTTAAGATTTTTGTAAAAACCTGTAAAGATGATACTGCCACTGGCGCAATTATAATACCATAAGCCGACTTTGTCGTATTAGTTTACAAATTGCGAAAAACCAAATTAAATTTGAATTTCGCGGGCAGATGCGGGCACAGCAGTGCCCCCGCCAAGACGAGCCAAGCGAAGAGCAAGCACTACCTACCTTTTCTCGAAGCACTTCGTCGTTTTTTTGAACCCTCATAACTTGGATTTGGATTATACCAGATAAACAAAATTCTCGGGATATGATGTCAGTAGTAGACTTATTAAACATATAAAGTTTCAATTGCATAGCTCTTATAATTTAGATTTTATTTATATCTGAATACCCCCAATTACGTCACTGACTGACTTACTGATGATCAACAAAACTCTTAGGGTACTTCCTGAAGTCCTAGAAAGCTGATAGGTAGGTAAATCTAGTATAAGTACACAAACAGCAAAAAAATTCTAAAGCTTGGAACTTTTACTCCTCAACCTCTTAACCTAGGTGATAGAAGTTTGTTTGAGTCTTCCGCTGATGCTAGAGGTGAAAAATGTGTTTTTAATTCAATTCAAAAAAAGAACTGAAATCCCACCAAAAACATTTTCATGTAAAATATTACATACATACGTGTCGAAATGATAACCTCCTATTTTAAAGTTGGTTAAAAAGTAGACGTCATAAACCAATAAGCCTGACTTTCCGGTCTGAATTTTTTTAGTGCTTATCATTTTACTTATTATGACTCAAGGAGTACTCAAGAGTGAATGAAATTAATTAAAGTAATGTAAAGAAATGTCACCTTTAGGAATAGGCGTTGTTCTTAATTATAAAATAATTGAGCGAAAGTCTAGTTATTTTAATTAATTATTCCACGAAAACTCATTCCCCAAAAACCTATAATTAAAACTTTAGATTCATTTTGAATACACGAGAATAAAATGTCTTATTTTCGTGTAACACAATATGAATTACTTTTAGACCAAAACATCTTTCATCTAAGTCAAACATTAAAAGCATGCAAATATACCTACTTTTATGTGCTGTTCACACGTCCCGGTGCGGTATACTTTCTGTTTTTACCCTCCGACTTAAAATATTAAGTTTGACCGTTTTGTCTTTCTGTATGTATCATCGTGACACTCGTCTGCACAAGTACTTAGTAGAAAAAATTCTGATGAAACAAGTAACAATGGGCGGTGGGACTAAAATTTATAATTTTACATTATTTTGTAAAACCCCGCGGGAACGCTTTGTTTTTCCGGGACAAAATTTAGCTTAAGTTATTATCTAGATCCTCAAGTATATTTATTATACTCTTGCAAAAATCACATCATCACCACTCCCATGCTCATGCATCATGCTTACTCATGGCAAATATTTTTTCCAATCACAATTTTATCATGAAGAACCTACCTTTATTTATTCGAATGAGTATTAAATAACCAACTTATACTGTATTAAAACAATAAATATACAATATTATAAAGAGGAAAGATTTTTTGTTTGTTTGTTTGTACCGAATAGGCTCTGTAACTACTGGACCAATTTATCCATTTTTTCACCAATACAAAGCTAAGTTATCAGGAAGGCTATAAATTATTAAAAAAAAAATTAGAGATCCTTAAGAAAATTGCAATAATGTAACGCAAAGTAGCAAAATTTTGCATATAAAATGCATTATTTGGCGTGTGGTGGGAAAACTATTGATGATACATCAAAATTATGTACTACATGACTAAAGTACTCATTATTAAGAGTCCCCGAGGGAATATATTTATCGTATTTAAGTCACAATTAGTAGCTTTTGTGATCTAAAATTTAATTAGATCGCCTTTATTATCGTATAGTATTAATTCTTGCTTACTAATATATAATTATAAATGCGAAAGTGTGTTTGTTTGTTGGTTTGTCCGTCAATCACGCTGCAACAAAGCTACGGATTGACGTTATTTTTTTGGATAGGTATAGTTCAGAACCTGCAGGATTTTAAAAATAAATCCACGCTGACGAAGTCGCGGGCATCAGATAGTATATTATATTTATGAAAATATATTTTTCTTTTATCTTCTTTCCCACTTCGAAACGCTCCGCAACGTGTGAGTCGTGCATTAAAAGCCAGTATAAGTAAAAATAAACAAGTCTAAAATTATGCACGTCAGGAAACGATGTTTTTATTGGATGATTGAACGGATAATGTAAATCGTTTGCGCTTTTTATGATGGATGGCGTATTATCAGACGTTTTCTTAATGCACTTATATTTACGCTGAATCATTCTCAGATGAATAGGGCGTGTATTATTTATCACTGCTTAAGTTAGTGCTTAGGTTGGGTTTAGTTATTTATAATATACTAGCTGACTCGGCGAACTTCGTACCGCCAACTTACCTATATAAATAAAACAAATAACTACTAAAACTATCCTATCTTTCAAGTTGGACCAAATAACAGATAGTTACGAAGTTTGATCAAAATCGGTTAAGTAGTTTAGGAGTCCATCGCGGACAAACAACGTGATACGTAATTTATATATATCAAGATAAGCCTCAATAGCCCAACGGTTAATGGTACGGACTGAAAACTGAAAGGTCGCAGGTTCGAATCCCACCCGTTGCACTATTGTCGTACCCACTCCTGGCACAAGCTTTTCGCTTATTTGGAGGGGAGAGGAGAATATAAGTCAAGTTCAACTTGGTTGATATTCTTTTATAAAAAAAAAAAAAAAAATATTTAAATATTAAAATAAGTAAATAGTACAATAATCATTCCATGTACTCTTGGGTCCAAACCATAGAAATCTTAATAACAAGGCAAGTCCAAACAAAAAAGTGATGCAAATCCGAACACGAAAAACCGCACTGCGTGATGAACCACGTAAGGTTTGATGCCTTGATGAATCGTCTTGTATCTATAGATTAATGATTAAGTATCTTAATGTCCTCAACTGCACCCATGAAAAAATCACGGCAATTCGTAGCTCTGTTGCAACATGCTTGAAGGACAAACCAACAAACAAAAATACTTTTCCATTTATAATATTACTAGCTTTTATCCACGACTTTCCTCCCGCCATCTCTTAAAATTAATCCGAAGTGGCGATTTTCTGTATAAAATTACCAACTTTGATTTTTTCGATTCATCAACTGTGCTTTTTTAAAACCACCCCTGTATTAAAGCAAACAAAACAAAAAAAAATTAAGTGGCACTTGGGGACTGCCGCGGTAAAGCTATGGCATAGCATATTTTATCAACTTATGCAATTATAATATTTATGCAATTTTTTTTTTGCATAATAAAAATTATGCAAAAAAAAATTAAAACACAAATAAACAAGAAAAGCGAACTGTCACTACTACTACACGCGAGTGAGATTCGAACCTGCGACATCGTACAAAGAAAGTGGGAGCTCGCCCACTGAGCCAAATAGAGCTACTTGAGAACCTCTAAAATGTTGAACGCTTACTGAACGACGGTGTTAGGTTTTTTTCGTTACGGAATTTCTTGATTCGTTCGCCGCGCTCAAACTGTTTGTCCTAGTTCAAAGCCCGCGATAAAAGCTATGCAATAGCTTAAAAAAACCAAATCGGTCAAACTACGTTTTTGAGTTTTAGTTTACTAGCGAATAGAAATTGATATTTATTCGTGCACACTAACTACGCGTGTAGGTTGTAGTTGTCGTATTAGAGGTGACAAATGAATAGAGTGGTGTATGCGGCGCGGCGCGGTGACAAACGCGCCTGACGCGTTGACACATGCGATACGAAATTACGCTGTACCCTGCTGCACCGTGCAAGCTGTGACGCGCTAAGCTTGAATTATTTTGCCCTGACTTTGGGGATAAACTACGTCTATTTATTCGCCGGACATTATCCGCTGGTTGCTGCTTTGTTCGCGATCAAATCTCGAATGATCCAGGGTGATCTTTACGAAATTGCATTGCAAGAAGGACTAAAATATAGCTGCTACTATACTATGGAAAATTGGGTGTATATTTGTCATGTTATTGATTTTGTTCGTATGACGTACATTTCATGTCATGTGTCAATTTTCCGTCACAACACTTGTTGCCTTCGTTTATTACACACGTTCCAATATAATATAGCTTTGGTGGCGTAGCGGATAAACGAAGGAGTGAAACTATCGGTTCGGGGGTTCGAATCCTAACTTTAGATTATTAATTTTTATTTTATATATTTTTATTATTAATTTACTATTAAAAGGCACTTCGTTTCAACCGAGTGTTCCACGATACTCACGCATTTTTTTACTAAAACTTTTACTAAGCGCTTCTAAATCATCAAATGAATCTATATAATTATATATACCAGGGTATATTGCTATAGGGTCAGGACCCGGAATGGTCGGGAAAGACCCGGAGGTCCGCGAACACCGTCCAAATGAATTGAAAGGGCCTCATACATAAACAACGCTTCCTGCCCGAATAACAAGAGGTATATTACGCGAATCACGTCTCACGGTCTCAACATTTACATTATCTTCTATCCATTACTATAATTTCTAAAGCCAGACCCTCACATCGAGCGAACATACAAGTGCAGGGAAATAATACCTATTATATTTATTTACAAAATAGCTGGTGCTCGCGACTTCGTCCGCGTGGATTTAGATCCGAGAAATCTCTATGAATAATAGGGATAAAAGTGCCTATGTCACTTTCCAGGTCCTCAACTATACCCATGCGAAAAATCACGTCAATATGTCGCTCTATTACAGCGTGATTGAAGGACAAGCCAACAAACAAACACGTTTAAGCATTATTCCTACCACTAATTCTACCTGCTATTCACATCACACTAATCACACTAATATTATAAAGGAGAAAGTTTGTGTGTGTGTGTGTGTGTGTGTGTGTGTGTGTGTGTGTGTGTGTGTATGTTTGTTATTCTTTCACGCAAAAACTACTGGACGGATTTGGCTGAAATTTGGAATGGATATAGCTCATTCCCAGGATTAACACCTAGGCTTTTATTTTTTATCCCGGAAAATTACAGAGTTCCCGCGGGAATGAACGCGGACGAAGTCGCGGGCATCATCTAGTAATAATAAATAGGATCAATACGTATGCAATCTTTGAATCCTCATTATCGTCTATTGCATGTTACAGTCCATTGTAGGACTTCTACTTCATCAACAACCTTTAGACGTCCACTTCTGGACATAGGTCCTTCCACATGACTCGGTCTTGCGCTGCCTGTATCCAGCAGTTGCCTGCATCTTGTCTGATGTCGTTGGTACAGCTAGTGGGGGGTCTAATGTTGCGCTTTCCGGTGTGGGGTCGCCACTAGTGCACGTGAAACACAGAGCAATGGAGCAACGGATCGATAGTTGACCTGTTGATCGACTTGAAAAGTGGTATAGACTACACTTTTTTAACCCCTGACAAAAAAGAGTGGTGTTATAAGTTTGATGTATCTATCTGTGTGTCTGTGTGTCTGTCTTTTCCCTCGTAGCAACCTACCCAATGAACCGATTTGGATGCGGTTTTTTCAATAAAATTTATGAAGATTTTCTCAGGCGTTTGAAGATTATTAGTTCATTTGCTACTTGATTAAAGGGTCTTACAAGCTTTCATTTGGTGTGATTAATTTGAAATTTGGTATATCTACTGTTACTTCGGATTATTTCCAAGGCATGGTGACTTTGAGCTGATACTGCAGCAACAAGAAGTCTGCGGGACACCCAACTCCTCAGCAACTTACAGCAGCTATAGTGTGTTGGCTTGGGCTCATTAGAATGGTCTCAATGAGCAGGTGTTAAGTAATGATGATCGAGGATCGAGGAGGAGGATCTGATGATGGAGCAGAAAACTGGGTAACAGGATGTCAGGTCTATCGTACATAATCCTTGAAAAAAAAAACAGAGGGTTCCAGTCAGACTTTTAAAACAGAACTCCAGACAAAGTCGCATTTTAAAGCTTTGTATTTATTTGCCATAAACCATAAACATAGGAACACACTTATGATAATTATCATATTCAGCGAATAAAACATAAATTGATTAGTTCATAATTAGTTTGGAAGTTAATCAATCATTTAATTACCACTGCAAACAACACCATTCATATTAATATATACACGAGTGGTAGAGAAGTGGTTGGCAGAGTTTTATATAAATAGAACGTTTATTATAAAGGCGAAAGTTTGTGTGTGTGTGTGTGTGTGTGTGTGTGTGTGTGTGTGTGTGTGCGCGCGTGTGTGTTCGTTACTCTTTCACGCAAAAACTACTGGACGGATTTGGCTGAAATTTGGAATGGAGATAGATTATACCCTGGATTAACACGTAGGTTATATTTTATCCCGGAAAATTAAAGGGTTCTGGCAGGAATCAAAAAGCCCTTAATTCACGCGGACGAAGTCGCGGGCATCATCTAGTCTAGTAATTTATAAACCCAAAAGTGTGTTTGTTTGTTGGTTTGTCTTACAATCACGCAGCAATGGAGCAACGGATCGACGTGATATTTTGCGGACTTGGAGAGTCACATAGGTTAGGTACTTTTTAGCCTGGAAAATTTTACCGCGGGATTTTTGAGAAAACTATAACCACGCCGACAAAGTCGCGATCTTCGGCTAGTCTTTACTTTTATAATAGAAATGTTAAAGAACAAAGGCAAGGGTCCATACTCCAGTTTACCTGAAAACGATTCGAAACGTCTATACATGAAAAATTGTTAAAACCGTAGAGGTTCCATTACTTAAACATAATCACTGAGATTTTTCGTTTGAGGAACTCACAAAAAAATATATTAACAACTTTATATGTATTTTGAAGTTATAAAAATATGTAGATAGGTATAAAGACGTAGTCGTAATTCCTACTTCCATATTATTTTAAGTTCTAATTTGACATTGGGAGGTGTTACTTAGCTGTAGTCTATAGAACTTTCTACTTAAACAAACTCTTGAATTTCCGGGCGAGCAATGTCATCGAGAAACGATCCAAACCAATCCAAACTCAAAGCGTGATATGAATTAGTCAGATGATGGTTTATTATTTAATGATTATTTAACCAAAGCAAAAGATGTAAAACTAATTTCATATAAAAAACGAACTAATTTAAATACTTTGTTTTGTATAAATCATATTCGTAGACGCCTCCTAAAGCATTCAGGTACAAATCTGCCACTATTCTTTTCCATCTCGTATGTTGGAACTTGGAAGAAATAGCAATGAATGTTGTCAGCTTGTGACGTCATAATTCTGTACTGGCTTATAGTGGCGTACCCTGGTCGTACCTGTCACGTGAGCGATCTTAAAACTTAAAGTTCCGAAATTTTTGTTTCAGAACTTTAAGTTTCCACTCTGGTTCGCTGCAATGGCCAAGCAGCCTGGTTCTATTTTTTTTTAAAGTAACTGAGGGCAATTACAAAATCGCTGTTTAACGTTAGGTAGAGGGCAGACTGGCTACTTTTTGTGGCAGCGATCGCGGCGTTTTTATGGCCCTTAGCGATTTTATGGGATTTAGTGCGTTCGCATTTTTATGGCTTTCGATCGCAGAATCGCGAAATCGCGCGAATCGTGTGAAACGCGATGCATGCAGGGCATCGCGCTTCATAAATCAATACAAGTATTTTACTTTGAAGCTAATGTCATCCAATACGACTACGATCAATGGAATAACTTTTAGATAATTGGTACCCAGATTCGCTTTCCTTTTATATCTTTAGGTACTGCTAAAAAAGATTTTTTCGCTTCTCACTCCTTTGAACGTCTTCTTACGGTAGTAAATACAGTAAGTCAATGGTAATTACCATAACAATCCTTTTCCTGTAGCCACAAATGCACGTCATAAGATTATTACTATATCTAACACGGGCGTCACATTTATTATTCGATGGAAGATAAATTATGGTTTTCTTCCCCGAATTCTGCCGTAGACGAGTTTTATTGGTTTGTTTGCGTGTAAGCTTGGCGCCCATACCTGTCTCCCCCTTTCTCAAATTGCATTATAGTTAGAAAACTATTCCTGTATGCTGTATAAACAGTGTTGTGGCTCGTGTCGTGAAATACGGGCTATAAAATCGTGTATATTTGTAAGTCTTGCTAACTAAATATAGCCCAGCAATAATGGCATAGGAAGTTCCATTGCAGAGTTTCTTGCTGGTTCTTCTCGGTAGGAAGGGCATTCCGAACCAGTGGTAAATTCATATTTTGATGATTCGAAAGCACTCATGGAACTAGGAATTACGACTACGAAAGCACTTGTAGAAGTTTATTTGAATAAAAAATATTCCTATTCTATTCTAATCATCCAGATATTGCCACAAAAAAAAACCAAAAGGTGCAAAAAGGTTTCTGTTTGATTAAAGAATGATGAGATGAGATGAGATGATAATTTCGAGGTAGGTACATGTGTGATTTGAAAAAAAAACGCTTTAGGCTATGTAAAACATATCAAGATGAATCCGCTATAATCTAATGTCTTAATTTATGATTCCAAAATACGGTTTTATCTTCACAAAAGTAGCAGCAACGATCGCATTCACTTTGCATTAGACCGAAATTACCCAATTTAGGGGAAAACCGTGATATAATATTTCAAAATGACCCAGGCTGCAACGTCGCTTGAGAAGCATTCAATTTAGTATCAAAAGAGTATTTTCAAAACGTAATTTGCATTAAATTTATTGTATCATACTTATTAACGTCAAAGGAAAAGAAAAGGAGAGCCTAAGACAAAGGGAGCGTGGAGGAAAGACGTTGTTTTATTGCAAGGTTCATTTCTACAAATAAAGACAGGGGTCATAAAGAGGCGAAAGGGGAACTGAGTGCGCCAATTTATGAGAGGGGACTTTTTTTCATAAAACATCATGAAGCACCTATTTACTGCTGCGTTGCGGGAATGTTATTTACCGTGTTATTTGACTTTGCGGTGGAGATGTGGTAAATGAGCTGCCACCCCTTCGTTTTTCATTTTTGGTCTTTATCTCGGATTGCTGACCCATCGGACTATGAAAGTGAGGGAATAGAGTGAGTGCACCAGCACTGCACAGTGCACATACTTTTGCAACTCCTGTGTAATTGGCTTCTAAGACTGTGACTAACTAATATGGTATGTAGGTCTATATTTTTTTTATTCATGACAAGAGAGCCCTTGTCTGCGATCTCACCTGATGGTAAGTGACGATGCAGTCTAAGATGGTAGTAGGCTAGCTTGGAAGGGTATGGCTGTGTAATCGGTTTCGAGGAGAGTGACATAAGCTAATTTTATTCCGGAAAAACTAAGGGTTCCTGCGGGATTTTTATAAACCTTAGGCCTGCTTGCAAAAACGCCGGGTTATCCTTTTATCCCAGGGTTAGCTGCTGTTTTGACATATTTGGTATAAAGCTTCTGTCAAAATTACAAATTAATTCCTGGGTTAAACCTAACCCGGCGTCTCTGCAAGCGGGCCTAACGCGTGCAAAAGTTATTAAAAAAATAAATAATAGAATAATAAGCTATAGCATAGCTTTTATCGCGGGCTTTGAGCGCGGCGACCGAATCAAGAAATTCCGTAACGAAAATAAACCTAACACCCCCCACTCCGACCGACACAGCGGTGCGGCGTTGAAAGCCGTGCATCGTCTAACGTCATTTCAGTTCGGCAGACTTCGGCACGGTGTTTGTGTGTGTGCGACTAGAAAATGCTATGCAATAGCTTTACCGTGGCAGTCCCCGAGTGCCACACGTATTTTTTTATTTATTTATGGTGACAGGGATTTAAACGCAAGGCGGTCTAATTGTATGAAATATTCATTAGCAATCCGATCTGCGATATCGGTCGTGTTAGCCGGATGTTAGGCTAAGCTACAATATTGCAGCTCCTGCTGAATATTGATATTGCTAATTGCGGCAAGCCAGTGATTTGTAGATTATAATATTCTAAATTAAATTTGCTCGTCTCCCTTTAACATGGCCGCCATATTGGATTTGTACAGACGCCATTGTAAAATAGCCTCTAAAGGTAGCTGCATAGTAAGCAATACCACAGAGTAAGGATAGTTTATCTCTCATTATACTGTGGCAATACTATCTTTATGGGTATTTGATACCCATGACTACGTTATTAATTAAAAGCCTCAATAGCCCAACGGTTAAAGGTGCGGACTGAAAACTGAAAGGTCGCAGGTTCGAATCCCACCCGTTGCACTATTGTCGTACCCACTCCCGGCATGCACAAGCTTTCCGCTTATTTGGAGGGGAGAGTAGAATATTAGTCAAGTTCAACTTGGCTGATATTCTTAATAAAAAAAAAAATATAAAAATAAGAATTTAAAATAATTTTATATCATTTATAATGTTAAATACTTATGGAAATACCCGAACAAATATTTAAATATACCTATATCCCACCCACATCTCTTGGGAATCGCGCCCGAGTGTGTTGGCTTAAATACACCACAGCCACGAACGAACTACTTTTATTTCAATCAGTTTTAGCAATTGCTAGTGACATCTAGTAGTAACACATAGTTTTATAATATCATCCGCGAGTATTTCAAAATTATATATTTTGGAAAATATCTTTGATTTCCACAATGGAGATTTTTTCAAAATTGGAAAAATAGGAGTGTTGTCAAAATAGCTGAAAATGTAACAGATAGACCGACAAACGCTAAAAAACATGATCACGATGAATTCTGAGAGGATGATAATATCATTTAATTAGGAATGAATTCCCCACATTAGATGTACGAAGCTTTAACAGAATACATGGAATTATTTACATGAAACGTTGTCTAATGAATCCTGACTTGAATGGGGCATTTACATACAAAACGTTTTATAAATTGAACGAGAGATGGTGGTTTTTTTCTCTTATAAAAAGAAAACTTGCAGTTAGGGTCTAAAATCCGGCGCGAATCCTTGCTTTCCGAGATAAAAAGTATTCTTTGTTATTCTCTAAAGACCTATCTTTAAGCAAGAAAAGGATGAAATTATTTTGCTATAATCCTAGACTGTCTTGGGTACATTTTTTGCAAATATTGGCGCCACACATCGCATTCCGATGTAGATGCTACACGGTATGTAGAAGCAGTTATAGGCTAGTGTTTAAAACTGTGGTCTCCTATTCATGGGGACGCAGATTCGATTCCGGGTACGCCTCTGACTTGTCGAAGTTATGTGCATTTAAGAAATTAAATATCACATATGCTTTAACAGTGAAGGAAAACATCGTGAGGAAATATGCACACCTGAGAGTTCTCCATAATGTTCTCATAGGTGTGGGAAGTTCGCCAATTCGCATTGGGCCAGCGTGGTGGACTATGGCCTATAACCCTTCTCTGAGAGGAGACCTGCGCTCAGTAGTGAGCCGTTGATGGGTTTTTTTTTTTTTTTTTTTTTTTTTTATTCGATGACAAGCTAGTCCTTGACTGCGATCTCACCTGATGGTAAGTGACGATGCAGTCTAAGATGGTAGCGGACTAACTTGGAAGGGGTATGGCAGTGAACATTCAACCCATACTCCTTATTGGTTTCTACACGTCATCGTGCCGGAATGCTAAATCGCTTGGCGGCACGTCTTTGACGGTAGGGTGGTAACTAGTCACGGCCAAAGCCTCCCACCAGACCAGACCAGAGAAAATTCAGAAATTAAAAATTCCCAAATTGACCCTGCCGGGAATCGAACCCGGGACCTCCCAGTTATAAGACAACAGCGCTCACCACTGAGCCAGGGAGGTCGTCAAAATCGTCGTCGGTTAATGATCATGATGATGATGTATGTATGTATGTACAACGCGTTGTGGTACTGGCACAGAGTAACGAAGGTCTGGTATCGCTGCGTAGTTTTTGCGATGCAACACAGCTGCGGAGTTTTGTTAAACGACTTCAAAAAAGGAGGAGGTTCTCAATTCGTCGGAATCTTTTTTTATGTATGTTCACCGATTACTCAAAGACGCCTAAACCGATTTGGAAAATTCTTCCTTTGTTTGAAAGGGTATACTTCCCAGGTGGTTCCATATAAATTTTGTCGAAATCGGTACAGCGGTTTTTAAAGAATCCACAATATACTTTGTATTGGCGCGGGCGTTTGAAGTCGGTTTTTTAAAAATATTTTTTTATTATAGTTAATAATTCTTATTTTTTTATTTATATAAAAACGCGAAAGCAAAACGTTATGTTGCTCGTTTGATTTAATAACCACCAACTCTAACTTCTTACTTTGTATTGGCGAGGGCGTTTGAAGTCGGTTTTTAGGGTTCCGTACCCAAAGGGTACCAACGGGACCCTATTACTAAGCCTACGCTGTCCGTCCGTCCGTCCGTCCGTCCGTCCGTCTGTCAGCGGGCTGTATCTCGTTAACCGTAATAGATAGACAGATGAAATTTTCACATATTATGTATTTCTATTGCCGCTATAACAACAAATAATAAAAATTAAATTAAATTAAAAAAATTAAATTAAAATATTTCCGTGGGTACATAGAAATATTTTAATTTAATTTTTTAACGGAACCCTAAAAGAGCGAGGCCCGACTCGCACTTGGCCGATTTTTTTTAAAAAAATTAAGTGGCACTCGGGGACTGCCGCGGCAAAGCTATTGCATAGCATTTTTTATCAATTTATGCAATTATAATATTTATGCAATATTTTTTTGCATAATAAAAATTATGCAAAAAAATAATTAAAAAACAAACAAACAAGAAAAGCGCACTGTCACTACTTCGCGAGTGAGATTTGAACCTGCGACATCTAAAGAAAGCGGTCGGTCGCCCACTGCGCCAAACAGAGCTAAATGGGAACCTCTAAAATGTTGAACGCTTACTGAACGACGGTGTTAGGTTTTTTTCGTTACGAAATTTCTTGATTCGGTCGCCGCGCTCAAACTGTTTGTCCTAGTTCAAAGCCCGCAATAAAAGCTATGCAATAGCTTAAAAGATTTTTTTTTATTGTTTTTTAATTCTTATAGTTTTGAATTTTTTGAAAACGTTATGTTGCTCGTTTGACCACCAACTCTTAGCCTATAACTCGGCATTCCAGCTCTGCGCGCACCTGTTGCCAGCGCTGTCGTCGTTGAGATTATTTTGACATTACCCCAAACAATATTGCCTGATTCAGCCTGATTCCGTATCATACGTGCTCCATTTGTATAAGGAGTATGTCCTTAACGAAGCGCCTTGTAACATAGGTACAACTTTACCGACTACGCAAGTATGTAAGTTATGATAATATTATGTTGTGTGCTAGCTTTTTAACCGACTTCAAAAAAGGAGGAGGTCATCAATTCGTCGGAATCTAAGTATGTTCACCGATTACTCGAAGACGCCTGAACCGATTTGGGAAATTCTTTTTTTGTTTGAAAGGCTATGCTTAGCAGGTGGTCCCATTTAAATTCTATCGAAATCGGTTGAGTGGTTCAAAAATATCTACAATAAATTATATAAATTGTAGCGGTGCGGGCGTTTGAAGTCGATTTTTTGAAAATAATTTTTTATATTAAATTATTTAAATGTAACTTTCTTCTATTAAACTAATATTATAAATGCAAAAGTGTGCTTGTTTGTTGGTTTGTCCTTCAATCACGCTGTAACAGAGCTATGGATCGACGTGGTTTTTTGCATGGGTATAGTCAAGGACCTGGGGAGTGGCATAGGCTACTTTTTATCGCGGAAAATCAAAGAGTTCCCGAGGGATTTTAAAAACTAAATTCACGCAGACGAAGTCGCGGGCATCAGCTAGTGATTTAATAGTGAGCTCGGGCTCTCAACCATAAAGAAAAATTTTATACATATTATCTTTCATATCTAGGTATCTTAATTTGTACTGGATTTTGTCCCGACTATCTTGTGTCTATCTCAAATCGGCTTCACATCAAATCCTAAAGTCAAATAATTATGAATGCGAAATTGTGTTGTTTTGTCCTTCAATCACGCAGCAAAGGAGCAATGCGTAGACGAGATCTTTTGCATGAGTATATTTGAGGATCCTGGAGAGTGACATTGGCTACTTTTTATCCCAAAAATCAAAAAGTTCTCACGGTATTTTTAAAACTAAATCCACGTGGACGAAGTCGCACTCATCACCTAGTAGGTAATATCATAAGGCCGGACGTCTTAGTTTGCCATCCACTAGGTTTAATAAAGTAGATACGGCCGTTGCGGTATACATAGCTCCTTTGAGGCAAAGTAAAGAGGCAAATTAGAATACTTCCAATTTCCTGTCAAGGGAAAAATGAATAGTCAGATCGAGCTAATCTGCCTTCATCTACATGCGGATAGACTCTAAAATAGCCACCTAATTAAAAAGGCTCCTTTGTTATGCAGATCTATCGAATAATCGCGAGCACACGACTCCATAAAACCTTTCGAATGAAAATCGATTTTCTTTATCTAATTCCTGAAGGTGTACTCTGAGTTTCGAAATTTATTTTATGTCTTCAACTTTTTTTATTTTTATTCGATAATAATAATATAATCATAATAATTTATTATAATTCTACTTCCTATTTAATATTATAAATGTGACAATTTGTGAGGATGGATGGATAGATGATGGACGGATGTTTTTTGGTCCTTCACGCTAACCGATTTAGCTGAAATTTGGAATGGAGATAGCTCACACCCAGGATTAACACCTAGGTTGTATTCACCCCGGAATATAAATCTACGAATCTAAGATACTACTCTAAGATACTACGTATTTAGATCAGATCATCAAGAGCAATTCCCATTAACGTCTCTAATTACTGAGTGCAGGTCTCTTCTCAAAGAAGGGTTATAAGCAATAGTCTACCACGCTGGCCGAATACGAATTGATAGACTTCCCACACCTTTGAGAACATTAAGGAGAACTCTCAAGCGTGCAGGTTTCCTCACGATGTTTTCCTTCGCCGTATACTCAGATAAAAAGCAATTAAATATCACTTGCTTCAACGGTGAAGGAAAACATCGTGAGGAAACCTGCACACCTGAGAGTTCTTCATAATGTTCTTGAAGGTGTGTGAAGTGCGCCAATTCGCATTGGGCCAGCAGCGTGGTGGACTACGGCCTATAACCCTTCTCTGAGAGGAGACCTGCACTCAGTAGTGAGCCGTTGATGGGTTGCTAATGATGATGATGATGATGATGATACTCAGATAACAAGATGGTAATGCGATAATAGCCATGCATATTGAATTATTGTTTGATACGTCCATTAATAGCGCACTACATTCAGATGGTAATCAATATACATTAAGAGCGTGAATATAAATTGACGAGTTCTTTGACACAGTGATGAGCGATAGCTGGCAGGTCCCGAGTTCGATTTCCGTCTGGAGTATTTGGGGATTGTGTTTCCCAAACTAGATTACGATGGTCATACTTTACCGGCATCTGCCAAAGAATGAGTATCATAATAGAACCATCCTTTCCACAGTGTGGGGCAGAGGAAGCCAGATTCCACTTAATTAATAGCTGAGAGCCTAATTAGCCTTTAGTAAGAAGCCTTATTTAGAGCATACTTACGTTTACGTTTTCCTTAAAAAACATTTTATGCTCCCGTAATTTTGTATAGGTGGATATTTACTTACTTAATTCCTTATTTATTATTATCTTTTATTAATATGGCTTATATTCATATAATATGATATTTAAGTATGTATTGTATGTATGTATGTAACATTTGTGTATATGTAGTTATGTGTATTATATTTTTAAATCAAATTAAAAAAATATAATATTATATATTACGGTCTGTATCAAAACTCTACCTGCACTAAGCCAGCTATCGGCGAATGAAAGCCTCCTATATAATTGAATTACTAAAAACGCACAACGTAGCTAGCTATGTTTACTCTAATTTGAATCCTCCAAAATTCTAAATTGACGTAGCTTAGCTAGCTTTGTTTTTTTTAAACGAATAATCCTATAAAAGCCCAATAATTGGAAATAGTTAAAACTAAAACTCTTTTGTTGTTGTTTTAGCTTTCTGGCTTTATTTAGTGCCAGTTCAGCAAAATGCACTTCGCCAATTTTACGTTGAATGTATGAGCCACAGGGTGAAGTCAAAAAGATGGGTATACTATATTGATTATTATATAGTATAAGGATCTTGTAAGTTACATTATCTACAACATAACAAAAAAAACACACACACATTTATACTATACAGTAAAGATTAATCAAACTCTTTTATCTCTTATTTATTATAGAGAAAATAATTACCTGCGCAATAACGTTTCCACCAAATATGATTAAAAATGTATTAATAACGCTAAAGTGTGGATTACGTATTACCGATTCATTGCCTTTTTCAGTCGAGAGAACCGAGCGTTTTTCTCTTACGATATTTCCGCTTTTCTTTTTTCTGTTCGGAATAAACCCAGCTTTAATAAAATAAAAATGTCGCTCGACAAATAAGCAATCAGTAGCATTTGCAAGGTTCGGCTTAGCAAACACTCAGGCGGCAGTGATTGTCAAAGACTGTGCCAATACTTCGATAAAACATTCTCATTGGAAACAAACATTTTACGATTCTAGCAAACTTGGCCTAGTGCTTTCGGCGACGATGAAACGGCCATGTGTAAAAGCTACTTGTGAATGTTGCCAAATCCTTTGATGTTTTTATAAAAACTCGCAAAACTCTTGAGAACGTTGAAAATATACGCTAAGGCAACTCTGTGGAGAATGTGTGGAGACCAGACCAGCAAGTCGCGGTCGTATGGAAAAGAAACCTTCAAAGTTATAATATTAAGGGCAACTTCAGTTCATAGCTTTTACAAGCATAAATACCTACCCACATAATTTCATATTGCAACGTGAAGGCCATATTTTAATTTTATTCGCGGGCTACAAATTATGCAAATGAGGTTATGGTTATTACTTGGTTATGTATCACGTGAATACTAAGCTGCAGTATTTGCAAGATCGATTATTTAGAAACTACAATATACTTAAGTAGAGGTAGGTATAGTGCGTGTTGCCAGTGATGACTTATGGATCCGAGACATGGTCGCTAACTATGGGCCTCATAAGAAAGCTCAGGGTCACTCAGCGAGTGATGGAGAGAGCTATGCTCGGTATATCCCTGCGAGATCAAATCGGAAATGAGGAGATCCGTAGGAGAACCAAAGCGACCGACTCAGCGAGTCACGAAACTGAAGTGGAAATGGACGGGGCACATAGTTCGAAGAGCTGATGGTCGTTGGGGTCCCAAGGTGCTGGAGTGGCGACCCCGCACCGGGAGGCGCAGTGTTGGCAGACCCCCCACCAGGTGGACCGACGACATCAAACGAGTCGCAGGGAGCCGCTGGATGCAAGCGGCGCAAGACCGAAGCCTGTGGAAGTCCATGCAGGAGACCTTTGTCCAGCAGTGGACGTCTATAGGTTGATAAAGAAGAAGAAGAGGTAGGTATAGAGTTTATATAAAGACCCTCTATATTATAGTTCATCATAAAGTCGCAATCCACAAAATATCACAGCAGAAAATTGGATATAATGTTCGCCGCATTGAATATAGTAAGCAGAAAGAGACTAGAAGTCACCTCTTCGATGGCTACGCTAAGAACCAACTTGCGGCACTAGATGCTGTAGATCGTCGAGCTAGGAAACTCATTGGCAAGGACTCACCACTCTTAGCCAAACTTCAGAGCCTCGATCACCGTCGAAAAGTTTCCGGCTTATGGGTGTTTTATAGGATATGTTTCGGTGAGTGTGCTCAGGAGCTCTTCGACCTAGTCCCCCCTTCACCTTTTTACCACCGCACTGCAACACATTGGAAGGGCTTCCATGCCTACATCGTTGATATACCATCCACGCGCACGAAGCGGTTCAAGTCTTCATTTCTGATTCGCACGGCTAGGGTCTTGAACGATCTTCCGAGATCTGTGTTCCCTAACACGTACAATTTGGGTATCTCTAAAGCAAAGGTAAATAAATAGGCATCTTCTAGGCAAACGCGTTCCACCTTAGGCCACATCATCACTTTCCATCAGGTGTGATAGTGGTCAAGCGTGTGCCTTTATTGTATAAAAAAAGTAGTCTAGTGACTTTAGTGAAATAGGCTAAAGTAAATGCTACCGTACAAAGTCAAATATAATTATTAATTGTGCAGAATGCACCAATCTCTATGCCTGCTATTCATAGTCGTAAATAGAGAATTTACTCCCAACCTAACAATGTTATTATGCATTCAATGCGCTACACAATTAATTGGCATCGTAGAAATTAGGTTATTGGGAACTCAAGCACTCGACTGAATTATGCTACCACATAAACGGCTGTGGTGCGTGAATGGACTTCCTTGTTAGGTATATGGGATCTTAGAATACTTGAACTCAAATCGAAATTATGCTTAAGTAACATATAAGATCTCTTCAGTGAATGTTCAAATTTTTCTGCTGGATACACAATTTTTAAGAATTGTACTCAATGATTTTTTCGGAACACTATGATATGGCCTATGATCTCCGATTACGTTCCCTCAAATATGGTTGAGCGAAGCAACGGCTGGGTCATGCGTCATGCTCGTGAACGGGTTCCGCCGGCGAGAATGGGGCTACTTTCTGTCTGCCTATCTTAATATGTATTGAATAATTGTAAGTAGTATGCATTTTTGGAACTTCCCCTCTTTGTGGAAACACTGCATACATAGCATAGTATCTATTGTATTGTAAACTTGAGCAACCGCCGAGTTTCTTGCTGGTTCTTCTCAGCAGGAAGGGTATTCTGAATCAGTGGTAGCCTCATCGACAATTCAAAGCACTTGTAAAAAATTTATTTGAATAAAAAATATTTCTATTCTTTTCTATCTGTCTCAATATGGGAGCTATCTTGCTTTGGCTTTTAGCTTTTCTCACTCTGTCCGATGCGTCTTCTAGAAGTTGTAATTCACAATGCAGATTGCGTGTTAGTGTGAGTTTTTATGTGCCTAACCATTAGCCGATATTGCATTTACGAAAATATCGTCGCGAGAATTTCGTCGCGGCGATTTCTAGTTTTTGTTATTTTCCCTAAATAAAATTGCTTCAGAGACAACGACGCCTTTACCCTTTTCACCTTATGAATACCTAGTTTCACGAAAATCATCATCATCGTTAGCAACTCATCAACGGCTCACTACTGAGCGCAGGACTCCTCTCAGAGTAGGGTTATAGGCCATAGTCCACCACGCCGGCCCAATGAGAATTGGCGGACTTCACACACCTTCGAGAACATTATGAAGAACTCTCAGATGTGCAGGTTTCCTCACGATGTTTTCCTTCACCGTTGAAGCAAGTGATAGTTAATTGCTTAAACGCACTTGACTCCGAAAAGTCAGAAGTGCGTACCCGGGATCGAACCTGCGACCCCCCGAATAGGAGACCACAGTCCTAACCACTAGCCTATCACTGCTTCACGAAAATACTTACGCAAATATAATAATCATCGCATCCGTGCACCCGTGCGCTTAGTAATTTTTTTCTCAAGATAATCATTTTTGGGACGATATATTCCTAATTTTGTACCGGCTCAAAGAGGGGTTTCCACCGCAAGCGGAGAAAATTACGTATGCGCCGAGTAAAACTGCAATGTCTAAAAGTTATTCCATTGATCGTAATCGTATTCGATGACATTAGCGTCAAAATAAAATAATCCTTGATTGTAATGATATAAAGTCACAAATTCAGTACAACCGATTATAATATGGAGCTTTATGGAGCGTATCGTACATACGTAATCGTATAAGAATGCATCACGAAATTGAGCTCTAATTCCATGCTGTTATGGTTTATTTTACTAATGGTAACTTCTCTTTAACACCAATATCAACGAATACGATTACGATCAATGGAATAACTTTAGACAATCGCATCTCTGGAATTTCATCGATAGAGTTTAGCGGAAGGACTGAGGAAGTGGCGTTAAGGCAAATGTTAAAATTAATCTTTGTAGTGGAATAATTGTGAACCCATTTTGTATACACAGAGTCCGGCCCGCTTAGCCATACTCCGCTCATTTCCCTTTTGAATGGGAACCCCACTTAAGGATTAAACACCAACGAATTTGCGCGCAGAAACTATCAGGTATAATAAATAATAATGTCCTCCCGACCGAATCCGATCACGGCGGCCAACCTCCTTAGAGGTCAGCCATCTGCGCGGGAGATATTATAGTGCACAAGTGTGTGCGAAAACACAGGTGCACTCTCTATTCCCTCACTCTCATAGTCCGATGGGACGGAAATCCGACACGACCGGAGAGAGATCAGTCGCAGGACCGACAGCTTTACGTGCTCTCTGAGGCACGGGGGTGACTAACCGCCAACTTCCTAACTTCGGGCTAGTACTGAGAATTTCTTTTGGAAGAAAAACCCAATATACTTTTTTTTAACGGCCCGACCCGGGAATCGAACCCTGGACCACGTCATCCGCAGTCGAACAAGCTAACCACTAGACCAACGAGGCAGTTGACTTGTTTTCACTAGCAGGTATACGCGAACCTCATTAACTGTATCATCTATAACTGAAACACAGAATAAACCAAGTAAATACGTTTGATTGGCAGTAAATTAATGATGTAAAACACCGTATTGCATTCACGAAAATGCGCTGCTATAAACGGAATCATTATAACAATGAAATGAGCTGCAATTTGGTTACAAATGGATCGGACGATGTACTCTGGAAATTGTCTTAATTTGCATTATTCGAAGTCACGAAATGATAGTTTATTTGGTTTGTTACGTGGTTTTTGGGGATAAATCGATAGTAATCACGTATTACTTGAAAAATCCTTTCAAATCTAAATGCAAAAGTGTGTTTAGTTTGTTGGGTTGTCCTTCAAGTAGTGTCAAAGCCATGGAACTAGGAATTACGACTACGTCAAAGCCAACTAACTGGTAGTCTGTCGAAAATGTCGCAAATCCTAGTAACATGGGCAAGCTTGTTTAAAATTAAGACAGTTACAAAATATTTTCGAGCTACTACTCTAAAAACACCCCCCACATGTGAATCTATGGCTGGACTATGTACGATATACCTGGCATCCTGTTACTCAGTTTTCTGCTCCATCATCAGATCCTCCTCCTCGATCCTCAACCATCATCTATCTTACACCTACTCAGAGACCACTCTAATGAGCCTGAACGCACTATACCTGCTGTAAGTTGCTGAGGAGTTGTGTATCCCGCAGACTACTTGATGCTCATCAGCTCAAGGTACCATGCCTTGAAAATAAACTGAAGCCACAGTTACACCAAGTTTTAAGTCAATCGCACCTGTGAAAGTTTGTACGACCCTTTAGTCTTTAATCAAGTAGGAAATGAGCTGATGATCTTCAAACGCCTGAGCTGATCTTCATAAATTATAGGCAGATAGCTAAAATCCACCTCGATTACGATAGCTTTCAAACAGAAAAAACCGCATCAAAATCGGTCCACTGGGGAGGCTGCTACGAGGGAACAGACAGACACACAGATAGGCTCATACACAGATACGCATTTTAAACTCATAACACTTTTTTTGCGTTGGGGTTAAAAAGATGGCATGTTCATTGATTCTAAAGTAGAATCCTGAGCGTAGCGAGGAATTCAATATACGCCGCCCGAGAACAAAAAATTTTGGCCTCGAATGACACACACTATTTTTCATCATTACCTATGAGAAAAAGCTAGGAGTATCAACCTACTATGTATAGACATTACCAATACGTATGTTGAAAGTTTAAATAAAACACAAATAAATTTTTATGAAATAATTAAACATTAATATTTATGTTGGAAGTATGGGCATATATATCTAATCGACAAATTTGATCACGTGACTTATCGAAGACAACAGCTTCTCAAACATTTTTGAATTTCGACACATTTTTGAATTCTCTCTTCTGATTGGTCCGCGTTAGTGCTTTAGTATGCTAAAGCACGAACGCGGACCAATCAGAAGAGAGAAATGAAAAGTCCCATGGGGTTAAAATTAAATTTTGCTCCCGCTATCCTCTGAAGCCAATATTCGTTTTTCGAATAGGTATGATGAAAAAAAAATTTCCGTACCAAAAATCGAGCCTAAAGAAGTTTTCACTGAAAAAAAAAAACCACGGGATGTATGGTAAATTGTGTGACTTTTGCTTCCGGAAACTAAATACTTCAAACGCCTAATCAACAAAATAAGTTGGTGTCGTGATCGGGATTCGGGCCAACGGCTAATGTAAACGGGTCGGGGACACCATCCTGAACACCCAAATCCTAAACAAACACACGTCTCCAATCGAAAGAGCTACGAGCAGTGTTCCGACCGTATATATTACAGCAATACGTTGCCTTTGAACTATAATTATATTGGTTCCATTCCTTTCACTGCCTGGTTGGTTGTTAGGTTTCTCCGTCAAGAATTTCCCGGAGTTAGAAGCAAAATTAGCATTTTTTCAATATTTTTTCTCGTTTGAAACAACTTTATTTTCATTTTCATTTCAATTACATAGATTAACAAAATAACATAGAAATTCAATTTTTTAGTTCTTTATTCTTCTTTAGTTTATACATATCTGTTTGTTTCCTTTGTGTTTAGTAAATGGAAACGATGAAACCGATGCACGACGCTAGCCCGACTTCAACATACGTGTACAAGTTAAAATGATTTTATACTTTGCTCTTATTTGTTGAGCAGTTCCGTCATCCATCACCGAAGATATTCATCAGATCTTCACCAAAAAACGGTTCCAACCTGACTGTAGGTCCTTTCGAGTGAACAATTATTGAAATCGGTTCTGATTTCACGGAGTTACCGTGATTTCAATAATTTTCAAAATGGCGCAACATCACCAAAAAAAAAACGCTTCGAATTGAGAACCTCCTTATTTTTTGAAGTCGGTTAAAAAAGGATTTAGGACGTATAAAACTGAAAACCGCTTCAACGAATTTTCAAGTACAATCTAAAATCTGATAAAATGAAAATACGAAATGAACAAATTTTCCCGGTCGTGTGTTTTTCCGCCTGCGTAAATACAGTCCCCCATAATTATTTTTCGACCGTGCAATTAACGTTTGGGGTCGCGTTGGACAAGCGTTGGACCGATGGTGATAATTTGATTTGCAACCATCATGTTGCTAATTCTGTTGTATCTACACAATCTTCAACTAAATTGATAGGACTACATCACTACTTTCATCCTTATTAATATTATAATGCGATTGTGTGTTTATTTGTTTGTTTTGTGGTTTGATCTTCAATCAAGCAGTATCGGTGTCGATGTGATTTTTTGCATGGATTATAGTTGCGGACTTACAGAGTGACATAGGCTAACTCTTATACCGGGAAAACAGAGGGGTCCCGCGGGATTTTTAAAAACCTTACTTCATGCGGACTAATTCGCGGGAAAAAGCTAGTAATGCACTAAATATGGATCTAAAAAAAAATACGCGTCGAATTAAGAACTTCCACCTTTTTTGAAGTCGGTTAAAAAAGAAGATAAACAGGGTACCTCCACTGATCGTATTCGTATTCGATGGCATTAGCGTCAAAGTAAAATAATCCTTAACTTTACTGATTTAAAGTCACAAATTCAGTACAACCGATTTTAACATGGAGCGTTATGTAGCGTGTCGTACCCAAACGTATAAGAATGCATACATGAAATTGAGCTCTAATTAAATGCTGTTATGGTTTATTTTACTTTGACGCTAATGTCATCGAATACGATTACGATCATTGGATTATCTTTAGACAATCGCACGTCAGATTTCACACATAATAATATGAAGGGTCATTTTCCTGCTCGATATGGAGGGATATCGCAGTACACTAATATAGTTATTACTAGCTGATGCCCGCGACTTCGTCCACGTGGCTTTAGTTTTTTAAATCCCTCAGGAACTCTTTGATTTTCCGGGATAAAAAGTGGCCTTTGTCACTCTCCGGGTCCTCAACTATACCCATGCAAAAAATCACGTCGATTTTTATAATAAGGAACTTTGTTCCTATCTGGTGTCCCACGATACCACACGACTTTACTAAAAATGCGAAACTTTGTGAGGATGGATGTATGGAGTTGTTTGTAACGCTTTCATGCCACAAAGAATGAACCGATTTGGCTAAAATTTGAAATGGAAATAGCTCATACCCATCCTGGGTACAAGAAAACAAAGGCTAGTTTTTATCTCGGAAAATTACAGAGTTCCCGCGTTAATTAAATACCTTAATCCACGCGGACCAAGTCGCCGGCATCATCTAGTTAAGACTATAATAAAAGCTTTTGCCCGAGACTTCGTATGTAAAAGCTTTTTCAATTCCACGGAAACCTTGTTTTTCCGCGATAACAAGTAGCCACTTTCCCATTTTTCAACTACACCCATGCAAAAATCACGAACACTCGATCCATTGCTCCGTAGCTGTGTGAATGAAAGACAAACCAACAAACATATTTTCGCATTTATAATATTAGCATGATATTTTGATAAATCTCTGACCTATACCATTTATAGCACTTACCCTTTCAGATGCAAGTTCGTTAGAAGCCCCTGCGGAACAATCAATGGCATAACCACCTGTGGTGTTACCATCTTCATTCATTCCTCCTTAGTAAAGTACACGATAGGCAGTCAATCTATACCATTTATCGCACTCACCCTTTCAGCTGCAAGTTCATTAGCAACCGTTCTGGGACAATCAATGCCGCAACCACCCTTTGTCTCGCCACCTTCATTCATTCCGCCGATTAATGGCTTTTTAACTGCAAACTAATGAGCGAGCGAGCTTAATAGATAAATGTGTACATACCTACCTAGCTTAGAAAATCCATCGTACTTTAGGGTTCCTCATGAGAAATTCAGGTGTCCTTACGAGTGTTTCCAATTAATTATAAAAATGTGAATAGAATAGAATAGAATAGAAATATTTTTTATTCAAATAAACTTTTTAAAAGTGTTTTTGAATCGTCTGGCTCTACCACTGGTTCGGAATGCCCTTCCTGCCGAGAAGAACCAGCAAGAAACTCGGCGGTTGCTCTTTTCAAAGCAAATTTACAATACAGTAAATACTATGCTATATATGCAGTGTTTCCACAATGAAGGAAGTTCCAAAAATGCATACTGACTAACTTCTATATTAAGATGGGCAGACATAAAGTATCCCCATTCCCGCCGGTGGAACCCGTTCACGAGCATGACGCATGACCCAGCCATTGCTTCGCTCAACCATATTTGAGGGAACGTAACAATGTTAATCGGGAATGTTTGTCCTTCAATCACACAACTACGGAGCAATGGATCGAGTGTTCGTGATTTTAGCATGGGTGTAGTTGAGAAACGGGAAAGTGACTTAGGCTACTTTTTATCGCGAAAAACAAGGTTCCCGTGGAATTGAAAAAACTTTTACACACGAATTCTCGGGCAAAAGCTTTTATTATAGTCATAACTAGATGATGCCGGCGACTTCGTCCGCGTGGATTGAGTAAGGTTTTTAATTACCGCGGGAACTCTGTAATTTTCCGAGATAAAAAGAAGCCTTTGTTTTCTTGTACCCAGGATGGGTATGAGCTGTTTCCATTTCAAATTTCAGCCAAATGGGTTCATTCCTTGTGGCATGAAAGCGTAATAAAACAACTATCCATACATCCATCCTCACAATGTTTCGCATTTATAAAAATCGGCCAAGTGCGAGTCGGGCCTCGCTCTTTTAGGGTTCCGTAAATATGACCAAATCATTTTTTTTAAACTAGAAACGTATTTAGATATCTTAGTTCTTAGAAAGTACTAAATTAGCATATAGGGAAAAAATGCTCGTTTGTTTAGGTCACAACTTACAAACCGCATTATAAATCGATGTTTTCAGTATTTTTTGTTTAAATACACTATAAACTACATAATATAAAAAAATTTCAAATTCCTAACTAGTTTAGTTTTTGAGATAGACTCCCTTACAAAATTGGTCTAAAACCGATAACTTTGATGGTCCCCCATTTCTTCATTTTTGTAGCTAAAAAATGAAAAAATATATATTTGAACTCCACTTAATGAGCTCTAGACAATGACACCCCACATGCCAGGGTAAAAAAATAAAATTTTATTTCGACTCCTTTTCCCTGTATCCCATGTTTCCCCCTTTTTTTAATTTTATTTTATTTTTATTATTTGCTGTTATAGCGGCAATAGAAATACACAATCTGTGAAAATTTCAACTGTCTATATATTACGGTTTACGAGATAGTACAGCCCGCTGACAGACAGACGGACGGACGGACAGCGGAGGCTTAGTAATAGGGTTCCGTTGACACCCTTTGGGTACGGAACCCTAAAAAGTCGTGTGGTGTCGTGGGACACCAGATAGTAACGAAGTTCCTTATTATAAAAATATTAATTTCAAGTTCTATTCGAGGTAAAAGGGAAATAATTATTTGGGTATACATTTTTTTTCATGATTTTTTTTATCGATAAAAATCAAAATGACCCCAGGGAAGCCTAAATATCGATTTTATAAAATATTAAAATTAAAATAATTTTATAAAATAAAAAATGAAGATAAAATTGCGCGCCCCCGGGTGGGCTCGAACCACCAACCTTTCGGTTAACATCCGCTCGCAAGCCGATTGCGCCAAGGAGGCCATGCACAACTTACTGAAATTATTATATAAGATTCTTAGGCCAAATTCTACGCTTTTTTCATAACGTTACGGACGTTTTTTGCCGGCTAGGGTCCCTCCGCAACGCGCCATAGGGAACTTCGTTCCAATAATATTAGTAAGATTATTAGGATAAGTATTTGAAACTAAGGAGTAATATGTGCACACCATTGCTTCGCCGATTAACGTTTAATTGAAGAGTAAAGACGTTCGGACAGTTTTTGTATTGTGAACTGTGAAATCATCAAAATTCGCCGGTTGAACCTTACTCGGAGATGGTGACATTCGCCGCTTATCGAATAAAATCTGCGGTCTCATTTACGTAAAGAAAATAAAAGAAATTGAAGCGCCAAAACTAAACTTGTTCCGTAACTAAGCGGTTGGTTTGCGAGACAAAATGAAATGGGAATGGTTTTATCAAAGACATCTGCATTTAAGGGTATCTCTTCCCTCAATTTGCGAGCGCGCTGATAGGTATCGCCGTATCGCTGATTCGGCTTTCGTGGGCTTTTGACGTCGCCCCTCTCGTTGGTTTACTCAATTTATACAAATCCAACGGTTTTAAATTTCTTAAAAGTATCTTTAAATAAAACTAAAAGGAATGAACAGATATGAGACTTCTAATACAACTGAAACGGTAAGTTTATGTAGGTATTAGAATATTCTTCTACTTCTTTTTCCTCATCTTGGAGTGCCTCTTCCTCTCCTGCACTCGGAATTCCTATCCACTCCCGGATGTTTCGAAGCCAGGACTTTTTTCTGCGACCAACGTCTCTTCCACCAGCAATTTTTCCCATCATCATGATAATCGTCATGATGAACTCCTAATACTCATCATGACGGGATAAGTAACTTTCAAAAGAGGTATTGGTCTTAGGTAATAGAATCATAACATAACAGTCCTCTGCTGGGCTAAAGGCCTCTCCCAACGGGAGGGTTTGCCCATAATCCCCACGCTGGGCAGACGGGTCGGTGATCGCAGTAGATGGTAGTAGTAGCACAGAGGACGCTGCTGCCCGTTCTTTGTTATATTACCTTAGTCGCCTCGTACGACACCCGCGGGAAGAGGAGGAGTGGTGACAACTGCATTCTGATCTGCCGTCACCACATGACACCAATAGGCACATCATCATCATCATCATTAGCAACCCATCAACGGCTCACTACTGAGCGCAGGTCTCCTCTCAGAGAAGGGTTATAGGCCATAGTCCACCACGCTGGCCCAATGCGAATTGGCGGACTTTAATATTATATATTATTTTATATATATTATATTATATATTATTTTTATACGGATATTTAATTGCTTAAACGCACTTGACTTCGAGAATCCAGAGGTGCGTACCCGGGATCGAACCTGCGATCCCCCGAATAGGAGACCACAGTCCTAACCACTAGGCTATCACTGCTTTACATGCCACTAATAGGTAGTAGAATAGTTTTGTAAAATTATTCTATATCTAAACATATTCTATGACCCTCATATCATAGTCCAACGCTTAAAGGTGCGGACTGAAAACTGATCAATGGTTTGATCCCCTGCACCCTTTTTACTATTGTCGTACCCACACCTAACAAAAGCTCTCTGATTATTTGCGGGTATAGGTTTTATTCACCCTACACCCTACACCCATTCCAAGTTAGCCCGCAATCATGAAACAAAATAATCATCTTGGACTGCATCGTCACTTACCATCAGGTGAGATCGCACATAAGCGCTATCTTTTCTACAAATAAAAATAAAAAGACGTGGTCAAGCTGTTCGAAGGTCGAAAGCCAGCGCGGAGTCATAAGCGTGAACTTATTTACATTTTAAAATGCAAATTAAATATTTTCTAGATGCTGTCTAAAACTTTGTTGGGATTCTGAAGTAACACCGCAATGGATTTTATAAAGTCGTTAATCCTGTTACGAACATCCAGTTGGGAAGTTTTTGCATTGCAGTCTAAGTTGAGTGTTGCTTTCAAAGAAAATGTAATTAATAGTTGCAGTTTTGAGAAAACCGTCAAGAAGTTCGGGAACTCTATTATACAAGATGGAGTGTGGAAATAAGCAAAGTTCCTTTTTAATAAAATGTTATGACAGACTTTTGTTATGGTTTTTCTATGTAAATAGAGATAAATTAAAACTTTTAATGAAAAATGTCCATGCGTAAATCAGCAACAAAAATGTGGAGAAAATAAAATATTAATATTAAGATTAGACCAAACTATGTTCTTAAGACGAATGACGAACCTTTATATTTAAATTAATTTAATTTCGCATAAATCTATCAATAAGAGCAAGCTAATTTTAATCATGAATATTTAGAGAGATAAATAGAAAGGCAAACGAATCGACAACAATATTATTTTACATAAAAATACATTAACGATAAGACAAGTAAAAAAGTTGCTCAGTTTAAAATAAGAAAGTAAAACAGGACGTTAAAATCTACTTAGTACTAATTTAATAGAAATATTAAGACTAAAAACACCCAAAAGTAATTTTTAAATAAAGAGTTTAAAAACATAACGCGCACTAATCTTGCACACGTTTAAAAAAAGCACCTGGAAATACTGTGGTAATTTTATTAAAATGGTTGCAAGAGCTCTCCCATTCAAGACTGTGCAAACAAATTAGCATTATGAAAACTTGCACAGAACCGCGGTACACGAGGTAAATGAAAACGCTGTGGGAATTAACAGTTTCAATTTAGACAACAATTTAAGCCTCAATAGCACAACGGTTAAAGGTCCATCCATCCAACAGCCTGTATGCGTCCACTGCTGGACATAGGCTTTTCCGAGAGCGCGCCACCAAGCACGGTCCTCCGCCTTCCTCATCCAACCGCTACCCGCCACCTTCTTAAGGTCATCGGCCCAGCGAGCTGGAGGTCGTTCTACACTACGCTTACCGGTGCGCGGTCTCCACACCAACACGTTTGCCCCATCGGCCATCGGCCAAATCTGAAATGTCGACGCCACCCAGTTCTAACACAAGCTTTTCGCTTATTAAGAGTGGAGGGGAAATATGCACGAGGACATTAACCAAGAATTAATGAAATTATGAATTTATCTAATGAAATATGATTCATGGATCATAATCTATATATATAAAAGAAAGTGGTGTTAGTTACACTATTTATAACTTAAGAACGGATAAACCGATTTGGCTGAAAATTGGTGGAGAGGTAGCTTAGAACCAGGAGACGGACATAGGATACCTTTTATCCCGTTCGACCGCGTTTCCGTCAAGTCACTATAAAACGTGGTATAACAAAAACACATCTGACATGGAATAACAAAACGCAAATGACAGTGGAATAACAAAACGTAAATGACAGCTAAACGTTATTTTGTCTTTGGTTAAGTATGGTAAAAAATTTGACAATTATAAAAAGTGTTATAATAAAGCATTACTGATATTATAAATGCGAAAGTGTCTTTGTTTGTTGGTTTGTCCTTCAATCACGTCGTAACAGAACATCGGATTGATGCGATTTTTTGCATGGGTATAGTAATGGATGTAGTAGTGGTTCCTCAGACCGGGAGAGCTACTTTTTATCTCGGATAATGAAAGTTCCCGCGGGATTTTTAAAAACTAAATCCATGCGGACGAAGTCGCGGGCATCAGCTAGTAGTTTAATATAAAAAAAAAATATTTTTATAAACCGACTTCAAACATCCGCTAGACCGATTTCGATAAAATTTAAATGGAACCACCTGTGAAGATACCCTTTCATTATAGGGGGAAATCAAATATTTAGGTTTTAACTAAACTTATTATGTTATTTCTGTATATTATGTACTATTTTGTAGAAGCAGTGATAGCCTAGTGGTTAGGATTGTGGTCTCCTATTCGGGGGGTCGCAGGTTCGATCCCGGGTACGCACCTCTGACTTTTCGGAGTCAAGTGCGTTTAAGCAATTAAATATCACTTGCTTCAACGGTGAAGGAAAACATCGTGAGGAAACCTGCACACTCTTCATAATGTTCTTGAAGGTGTGTGAAGTCCGCTAATTCGCATTGGGCCAGCGTGGTGGACTATGGCCTATAACCCTTCTCTGAGAGACCTGCGCTCAGTAGTGAGCCGTTGATGGGTTGCTAATGATGATGATGTACTATATTATAGTGTATTTAAACAACAAATACTGAAAACACCGATTTATAATGCGGTTTGTAAGTTGTGACTAAAACAAACGAGCATTTTTTCCCCATAATTATGCTAATTTAGTACTATCTAAGAACTAAGATATTTGAATAATTATGTATCTAGTTTAAAAAAAGTGATTTGGTCGCATGTACGGAACCCCCTAAAAGAGCGAGGTCCAACTCGCACTTGGCCGATTTTTAAGATTAGCGCAAAGATACAGAAACACTCGGCGGAGAGACTTTGTTCATTAAAATATTATACTCAGAGAAAAAGGAAAGTTTTCTATATTAAAGAAGACGTATCAGGCGGTTCCCAATATGTCAGCACATTTGTAATGCCTATTCGTCGTACTTATCATTGTGTGGGCACCGTTTGACCGATAGATCGATTCACATATTTTCCACAACATTTCCTCGGGTCGTGTCACCCTTGGATAATAAAATGCTGTCACAGAGTGTGTTATAACGGCCCTATTCACGCGCCATTGGCTGCCTAGTATATAACCACTATATCACCGAGACACTTTTTTCTTATCAGAATGGGTACTTGAGAGAAGTACTATTTAAAATTTTATCTCATTTTAGTACCTTTTTGTTGTTAAATAATTATAGGATATAACTGAAATTAAACACAAGTTACAGCTTTTAATGTTAAGCCGTTTTTGAGATGGAGCCTCGAAATCAATTTCCACTTTGAAAGCCCCCACCTCCCCCGATTTCGTCAATTTTTGAAGGAAAAATTAAAAAAAAAAAAAATTTTTGGACTCTGTTCCAAATTATCTTAGAAAAAGTGCCACAAGCCTATGGAACGCCATAAAAAACTTTATCATCTAAGGGAGAGTGCAGACTGACTACTTTTAGAGCCAGAGATCGCGCGCCTTTACCTTCTTTTGGGCCATTTGCGTACATCGCGTTTCGTACGATTCGAAAGCCCAAACGCGATCTCGATTGAGTCGCGATTTTCGCGCGCTCGAGATGCGATTCACGCAAACAGCCATAAAACGCTAATGGCAATAAAAGCGCGTGATCGCTGCTGCTAAAAGTAGCCAGTGTGCCCTCTCCCGACTGCATCGTCACCTTCTCACACACCATAATGGTGCGGCTACTAATACTACCCGGCTACACTTGTAACAAGTGTAGCACGATTATGTAGCCGCTGTGATAGATTGAGACACTGCTATTTATCGCGACAACTCGACACGAATCTTCGCACGATAATGTAACCGCAGCATAAAGGCGAGATCGCAGTAAGGACTTATATATAAATATATTTTTTAATTCGCTTTATTGCACAAAAATAGTACAAAAGACGGATGTGAGACAACACTTGTAGGTGTGCAAAAGAGTAGGGTAAAAAGAGTATAATATATAAATATATAATATATAAATATTTTGAATATAATAATATACATATAATATACATAATTATACACTGTGAAAAAAAACCCTGTTGTTCCTGTGAGCTGCATTATGAGAGTCAGTTTTCAAACATAGAAAATCAACTTATTTGGAAAAACTCCTAAATTAAAATATTCAAATTAAATATTAAGTCGTTATTATTTGTAAAATGAAAATGATTTCTCACCCCTGCAATTCCGCGAGGCGTCGCGAGCGAGAGAGATAGCAAGTGGTATCGTACCATAGTACAAACAGAATAGTAGGCTAACTAAGGCCGATCGGCGAGTTAATTACCTACTCTTGCGTTGACGCCTAGGGTTGTCACTTTTATTTTTGACTAGCTGATGCCCGCGATTATTAATAGGTAGGTTACTATTTTTATTGAAAAATTAAACAAAAAAAAAAAGAGCGAGCGTGCGACGTAATACGCAATTGCGCGCGATTAGCACAGCGGCGCGATATATACAAAAGCACTTTGTCGCGCGCCGCGCGGCCCGTACTGCCGGCCGATTGAGCCGGTTGAGATTTTCCGAATGCGTGCGTGAAACTTCCGTGCGTACACGGCGCCCGTTGCTCACGCATACATTCAAACCGGCAGCGGCCACTTTGTATGAAGTTAGCCTACTATCACAGTATACGGAAGAGATCAGTATGTCGACGCCTTTGATCTCGTCGTAAATGCCGCCAGCGTCTAGACATGCGTCGCGACAGTGTTTTTATGCTAGGGTTGTCACAAGGAAACAATCTCTCTTAATATTTACAATTTGTACTATAATTCACATCAACATAACAATAAACAATAATAATTAATCAATAACCAAAAATTAAAAATTAATTTGTAATTAAAATATTATTAGGTAGTTGAATCAATAATAAAACCAGTTTCTTTGCTGGCCGCTTCAGCGGTCGCATGCAAATAAACTCCGCCGCATGCAAATAAACATCTATAAACATATTTTAGACTTAATAGCTATACTATATTATGATAGTTATATAGTTACTTATACACGAAAACAAGAAGTTTGAGCTCCATCAACATGGGGCCGCGCCCCACAGTGTCGGAGATATAAGCTTTCAAAAATCTGATCACGTGGTCACATAAACAACACGAAAACAAGAAGTTTGAGTACCATCAACATGGGACAGTGCCCCATAGTGTCGGAGATATAAGCTTTCAAAAATCTGATCACGTGGTCACATCGACAACACGAAATCAAGAAGTTTGAGTACCATCAACATGGGACCGCGCCCCATAGTATCGGAGATAAATAATTATAAGCTTTCTAAAATATGATCTCGTGGTCATCTAGTAATTACTATCTGTACACAGCACGAACATATTAATAATGATATCTGATTATAAATATAATAAAACTATTAATAATTATTAATAGTTTTATTTATGTTTGATAATAGAATAATAATAATAAGTATCACTTGATCGATAAAAATGTTGATGTAAAACTGTTTTTGCGATAGTACATGACAGCGCCATCTATTAACATTATTGTGAAGTTAAGTTAAAGATACTGATGCCTATTAAAAATTAAATTATTTCTTTGTAATAGGTATTTCATTTCCTGTTTAATATTTTTCTAATTTTAGTATTTGTTGTTCAAGTACATAGTTGTAATTTTAAGGGACGAAAGGACGTGACTTAACTATGATAGTTACCTATATAGCTCGCGGACTTTATTGTAGGTAGGTAATAACTAGTGGTTCGCCCCGAACTGAGACCTCGCGGTAACGGTTTCCCATAATTACTTATTCATTCAATAGATACATGACGATCAAAATTGACATTATTATTATGCCCGTTTTCACCAACCATACCTAAATCATCCCCTTTGTAGAAGTCTCTTTACGTAGGTAGCCCCTAAATACAATCCTAACATCCCATTGTTATTTT
The DNA here is from genome assembly GCA_029955525.1 of Oeneis ivallda. Taxonomy (NCBI): domain Eukaryota; kingdom Metazoa; phylum Arthropoda; class Insecta; order Lepidoptera; family Nymphalidae; genus Oeneis; species Oeneis ivallda. The sequence continues at coordinate 18,696,261 of JARPMR010000024.1, read as the reverse complement.
CACCTTTAGTTGTCCCGTAGAGGTTTGTAATAACAAAGTTGACAGAAAGTGTCAACTAACTTAACATTATGTAGCCCGTAAAGGTTAGGGAACTGTTAAAGTGAAATCCTCAAGGCCTCAATCAAACTTAGGTATAGTTTTTGGAACATTCAAATTAAATTACTTGTACACAGCGTCAACTATCGACACGATCAGAAAACATGTATAAACAAACTGCAACGTGAAGTTTTATTGATGTTTGCTAAATGACTAAATAATAATTTTAATTGAATATATTATGTTACATAAAAGCTGCATTTGCTATATGAGATGAGAGCGCCATCTATTGACATCATTGTGAAGTTCTGTTGTTGCTGCTCATTAAAAGTTAAATAATTTAGTTTCCTTATTACATTTATCTAATTTTAGTGTAACGGAGTGGATCGGCCCGGCTGAGAGCGACCCACTTCGTTCATTAGATGTGAGGGATCGAACCTCGCTTTTCACTATTTCCTAGGACAAAGAATAAAATGCTCGATAAACAATAGCGACTTTTATTTACAATTCTCTTAACCTATTACATGATATCGAGAGACGTTGACGCAAGCCTAAACACGGTTACAATATTATATGAAGCGGGACCGCCCGGGCGGCTGACGGGAGGACGACGGACTCCCGGTGGAGCGCGGGTGACGCGGCGGTCGCGGGGGGAACGCAGACGCTCGGGGTGGTTGGACGGGCCGGGCCGCGAGGCCAGGCGCGAGCAACAGCCCCTGTGGGTCCACCAGAGAGCTCGTACCACTCGTCAACCCAGAGGGTAATCAGGCCGACGATGGGATCGATCCAGAGGGAAATCAGACCGACCCCGATGGTACGAGCGCCGCTAGCGAACTGACGCTGGACGCTCTTGTTCGGCTTTTATACTTTTCTGCTGGCTGCTTCGGTGGGCCTCGGCGCGGTTCGGCGGAGATCGCGCCGCTGATGTCATTGGCCTGGCGAGTGCGTTCACGCCGGCCCCGCGTGGTGAGTCAGGCGGCACGTGTATTGTGGGCTGCTTGCGCTGTGACGGCGTGTTCACGTGGGTCCCTCGTGCGATGATTCACGCCGCCCGTGTAGGCTGCTTTGCGTTGTGACGGCGCTCGTCACACTCCCCCCTCTCGCTTTGGGATGTTTACCTGTAAACATCACCGTTGGTTACACACCATCCTCTGTATCAAAAGAACTAGAAAGTGGTTTACTGTCGTCTGTATGTCACTTTGTATTTTTCGAACCTATGCGTTTGGCTGTGCCTTCCCTCCTTTGTCACCCTTTTTGTATTTGGGTAACCTCACTATCCCCTTTCGGTGGTTACCCATGCGTTTTCTTCCTCTCCTTTTCTTTTTCTTCTTCTTTTGCCCCTCGGCTGCCACTACCTCTGTGGCCATTGCCTGGCATTCTGGTGACATCGTTCGGTCGTCATCGGGTTCCTTTTTGGTTGACGGACCTTGCATTGCCGCTTCTTTTTCCGAGCACGCTGGGGTTGTCGCGTCCGCCATCGTTTACTCCACTGTAAATGATCCTTTTTTGACGTTTTCTTAATTTCGATGTTATATTTTTTTGTCTTGAGGGTAGGTTGATTTCTTTCTAGTGACATTTGTGTATTCTGTGCTCTTTGTCTATGCTTTCTTATAGTCCGATGTTTGTTTGGTCGGACCTTCCCGGTCGGGTCTATGTTGGATGGTGTGTGTCGTCTTGGACTATTCGTGTTGTGTTCTGACTTTTAGCGGTTATGTTTCTTTCGTTTTATTCTTGGAATCTTTTTATATCCTTTATGTGTGCTGTGCATATTTTGCCTCCGTTGAGTGCTTTTAATAAAAATATCACGGGCGATTTTTTCTCTATTATCTTGTACGGGCCTGAGTATTTTGGTGCTGGTTTCGCGCAGAATTTTTTTTCTGTGTTTGACAGTGGAAAATCTCGTTTAAGTACGAGTTGTTCCATCTTTGGTTCCCATTCGCGTTTTGATTTATCATAGTTTTTCTTTTGGTTTGTTGATGCTAGTTTCTGGTTCTCTCGTACCATTTGATAAATTTCTTCTAGTTTTTGTTTTTCTTTTTTCTCAACCGTCGGTGTCGGGAGACTCTTTTCGTCATTGAAGTTTCTTAACTCGGTGTTGTATTCTGATGTTTTTTTCCTTATGTACTTATTCCATTTTTCCCGATTTTTCCCTATAAAGGCGGCTATCGTGTTTTCGCGTGTTTTGTACCCTCGTTTGGTCGGACTACACTTTGGTGAGTACGGTAGGCTGAGTTTTTGTCCTATATTATACTTCCTGAGTGTGTCTTTATAATGTTTGCTTGTGACTGATTTCGCGTTATCACCGAGCAAAGTTTTTATTTCGCCACCTCTCATCGGTACGCATTCTTTTCGTGCGTTTACGGCTGCGTTCGCGCGTTTATGTTTCTGACATGTTTCGCACTTTTTTACGTATTTTGCGACGTCTCTAAAAATGCCTGGCCAATAATAACGTTGTGCTGTTTTGTTGAAGGTTTTTGATACCCCTAGGTGTCCTGTGCTAGGTTCGTCGTGGTTTTGTGAGAGGATTCTTCTTTTGTCGGAGTTTTTGACGCATAGCTTCCATTCGGTGTCGGGATCTAATTTGCCCCCGTATCGTGGATTGATTATTCTCCTATACAGTTTATCTTCCTGTATTCGGTAATCTGGTTCTGTTTCGGGGTTCGCCATTACCTTATTTAATTTTCTTGTGTACCATTCGTTTTCGTCAACTGACGCGGCGCATACTGGGTTTCTTGATAGTTCATCTGCTATCACGTTTTGTTTTCCTGGTTTGTATACTATGTCGAAGCTGTATTGTTGTAGTTCTAATGCCCACCTCGCTAGTCTTCCTGATGGGTTTTTTAGATTGTTAAGCCATTTTAGTGCTTGGTGGTCGGTTATGATGGTGAAGTGGTAACCTTCCAGAAATGGTCTCATTTTCCTAACTCCCCATACTACCGCTAGGCATTCTTTCTCTGTGGTTGTATACTTCACTTCTGGTGGTTGTAGTGTGCGGCTTGCGTACATTACCACCTTTTGTTTTCCCTCGTCTTCTTGCATTAGTACAGCCCCTAGTCCTGTGTCACTTGCGTCTGTTTGTAATATGAATGGTTTCGAGAAGTTGGCTCGGATTAAGATTGGGTCTTCTATCAATAATTTTTTTATTGCCTCGAATTGTTTTTGTTGTTCTTCTCCCCAGGTGAATTTCGTGTCTTTCTTCAGTAGTTTTACTATGGGTGACGTTAATTCGGCGTAGTTCGGGATAAATTTCCTATACCACGATGTCATTCCTATGAATCGCCGTACGTCCTTTACGTTTGTTGGTGCCTGTAGTTGTTTAATTGCCTGTATCTTTCCCTCATTCATCTTTAAACCCTCTTCCGTTACCACATGGCCTAGATACTCTACTTGGTGTTGACAGAATTCGCATTTTTCCTTGTTTATCCGTAAACCTGCGGCTCTGATTCTTCGAAATATTTCTTTTAGGTGTGTCATGTGTTCTTCGAACGTTTCACTGCATACTATTATATCGTCCAAGTAGACGTACGCGTATGGTTCCAAGTCTGGGCCTATCACCCTGTCTAGTAGTCTTTGGAATGTCGCTCCACTCGAATGTAGTCCGAACGGCATGACTTTGAACTGATATAGTCCTCTTCCTGGTACGGTGAAGGCTGTGATTGGTTTGTTGGCGTCATCCAACTTCACGTTCCAGTATCCATTTTTCAGGTCGAACTTCGAGAAGTATCTTCCTTTATTTAACTTTTCTAGAGTGTCGTCTATTTGTGGTATCGGGTACGCGTCTTTTTCTGTAATTTCGTTTATCTTTCTGAAATCTATGCAGAAACGGTATTCGCCGTTGTCTTTTTTGGCCATCACTATTGGTGAGCTGTACGGGCTGTCTGATTTTTCGATTATTCCCTCTGCTAACATCTTATTTACGTGTTCGTATATCTTTTCCTGCATCTTCGGGTTCCTGGGGTAGTACTTCTGTTTTATTGGCTCTTTATGTTTTAGTTTTATGACATGTTTCACCCATGTATTGCCTTTTGGGCTTTTTTCTGCTTTTTCGAATTCCTCGGCTATTATGGTTTGTAGTCTTTCTTGTTGTTCCTTTGTTAACCTTTGCTTGCCCTCGCGTTTTTCCTTAGGTTTTTCTTTGTCGGTTTGTCTACTTGGTTTTTGTTCCCATCTTATTGCTAGTCCCAGTCTTCTTAGCAAGTCCATGCCCATTATCATTACTGTAGTTGTTGGTAGATATATCACTTGGTGTGTTAGTTTCTGTCCTGCGACTTCGAGTTCGATGTTCACTGCCGTGTCCGATGTTATTTTCGAACCGTCTGCTAATTTTATAGTGTTTGATTTGGGTATTACGTCCTTCCTAGTTTCTTTTATGTGGTTCATGATGGTCTTGTTTATGTACGTGTTTGTTGACCCTGTATCTACTAGTGCTTTGTACGTCTTGTCGCCTATTTTTACCTCTGTGAATATTCTATTGTCTTTTTTTTTCTCTTGTGCGTTCGTTGTGTAGGCTTGTGAACTTGTTTTTCTCGCTTTGTTCGTTCCGTTGCAGCAATCCCGAGTTAGTTTTCCTAGTAATCCGCAACGGCTGCAGAAAATAACCTGTTTGCCTCGGCAGTCTCGGGCCCTGTGGCTTTTCTTTCCGCACTTCCAGCAGCATTTCTCTGGGTCATAGTCCGGTAAGATTAGTTTTCCCTCCGGCTTCTGCTTGTGTTTCTGGTTCCTGGACCCTGCTCTGGAGTGTTCTGGTTGGTTTCCCTTGTGGTAGTATGTCGGTGTCTTGTATGTATATTGATACTGATCTGTTCGGATTCTTTCATATTCTTTTGCCAACTGTATTAATTCCGTCATCGTGTTGAAGTCTCTTCTTTTGATGTAGAACTGGTAGCTGCTTCTCATGTTGTCATAGATTCTCTCTAGTTGTTGTTCTGGTGTTAATTTCCCATATCTTCTGAATAATGTTTGCATGTTTGTTAGATAGTCGACGAAATCTTCACGTGCTTCCTGTTTCTTGTTTATGATCGTTTCTAAAAGATTTTTCTCATAATTTTTCGGGTAGTAGTACAACTTGAAGCTGTCTGCTAAATCTTCCCATGTTTCCCAATATTGATTGTTGTTCCTGTACCATAGTGCTGCTTTTCCGCTGAGACATCTTGGTATGACGTGTATTATCTTGTCTTTGTTAACTTCTAATGTTTCGGCCAGTTCTTCTACTCTTTCCAGGAATTCTACGGCGTCTCCTGTTGAATCGAATTGTATCTTCCATCGGGACACTGCTTTGTCGAAGTCTGTTGCTCCGTTTTCGGTACCCATTGTGTTGTCTTGGTTAGTTGCTTCTTCGGTTTTTATCGTTTTTGATAACAGCTTCCTCAATTCCTCCACTGTGCTTGTAGTTGGAGCTGGTATGTTTCTCTTCTCTAGCTCTTCTGTTAGTTTTTGTTTGTTTAGTGAGTAGATCCAGGCAGTTGGCATAGTTCGCCTTCGATTTGTTCTCCCTGTCTTGGGTTTTTTTTTTTTCTTTTTACGGTACGGGCGTTAGTGACTATCTTTTTTTTTCTCCGGTAACGGTACGGTTGTTAGTTAATATCTTTATATTTTTAATACCTACGGTAGCGGTACTGGTGCTGGTTTATGTCTTTTTATTTTATCTATGGTGCGGAAGTTAGTTTATATCTTTTTATTTTTAATATCTACGGTAGTGGTACGGGTGCTAGTTTATAATCTTTTATTTTTAATATCTATGGTCACGGTACGGATGCTAGTTAATATATCTACGGTAACGGTACTGATGCTAGTTAATATCTTTTATTTTAATATCTATGGTAACGGTACTGAAGCTAGTTTATATCTTTTATCTTTAATATCTGCGGTAACCTACTCTGTTGCTAGGTTATTTCGCGGTGCTCGATTTAATTATTCCGGCGGTTACAGCAAGTACGGTCGGTCGGCGAGCGTTATTTCTACCTACTGTATTTTTATTATTAATTTTTCCCTAATTCTCGCGGTGTTCCCCCTTGTGTCGTACGTGTAGTAGTTTTCTAAACGATGAGATGCTTTTCCCGTGATTTATCTAACTACTCGAGGTTAATCAAGCCGACTAATCCGGGATAAGCATCTATTTTCGCGGTTTCTTATTCTTTTCCCTACGTTTTCTTTCTCTTTATACGATCGGTTACTCACCCTTTCAGTGGACCCGATAAATCGAATCGATTACGTGAAAGAGTTTGTAACCGTTAAGTTGTAAAAGTCGCGAGTATTCCTAAAGTGAAATGACCTACTGTTTGATTGCCACTCTGTGTTTTTCGGTACGGGTAGACACCACCACGGTCGCGTGGAGCGTGTCTATTTTTACGGAATATGCCTGTGAACGCGACGCGGTACTTTTTCTCGCGACGCGACGCGGGCGGACGGGCCGGCCAAGCGTAACGGATTGGCGCGGGTGAGTGGTTTTACGGATGCGACGCGATTCTTAAGCGACGCAAAACGAACCGGCTACCTACTTGGTTCGCGCGGTATTTTCACGGACGAGTAGGTGGTTTTTTTTTTTCACGTGTTCACGGAACGGTATCGCGGGTTTTTGCGGTGGGCGCCAAATGTAACGGAACGCACGTTGGACGCCAAATGTAACGGAGTGGATCGGCCCGGCTGAGAGCGACCCACTTCGTTCATTAGATGTGAGGGATCGAACCTCGCTTTTCACTATTTCCTAGGACAAAGAATAAAATGCTCGATAAACAATAGCGACTTTTATTTACAATTCTCTTAACCTATTACATGATATCGAGAGACGTTGACGCAAGCCTAAACACGGTTACAATATTATATGAAGCGGGACCGCCCGGGCGGCTGACGGGAGGACGACGGACTCCCGGTGGAGCGCGGGTGACGCGGCGGTCGCGGGGGGAACGCAGACGCTCGGGGTGGTTGGACGGGCCGGGCCGCGAGGCCAGGCGCGAGCAACAGCCCCTGTGGGTCCACCAGAGAGCTCGTACCACTCGTCAACCCAGAGGGTAATCAGGCCGACGATGGGATCGATCCAGAGGGAAATCAGACCGACCCCGATGGTACGAGCGCCGCTAGCGAACTGACGCTGGACGCTCTTGTTCGGCTTTTATACTTTTCTGCTGGCTGCTTCGGTGGGCCTCGGCGCGGTTCGGCGGAGATCGCGCCGCTGATGTCATTGGCCTGGCGAGTGCGTTCACGCCGGCCCCGCGTGGTGAGTCAGGCGGCACGTGTATTGTGGGCTGCTTGCGCTGTGACGGCGTGTTCACGTGGGTCCCTCGTGCGATGATTCACGCCGCCCGTGTAGGCTGCTTTGCGTTGTGACGGCGCTCGTCACATTAGTATTTGTTGTTCAAGTACATGATATTACGCTAAAATTATAAAACTTTCAAGCCCCAGCTCTCAATGGTTATTCCGTTGTGAGGTCAAATATAATCTCCACTTTGAAAGCCCCCCATTTCGTCAATTTTAGGAAAAAAATTAAAAAAAAAATACTTTTGTACTTTGTTCCAAATTATCTTTAAAATGACGTACTGTAATCCTATGAAAAGCAAAAAATTTTTTTTTTCTTCGCTTTCGCTTCTATGAGAGCCCCCCTGAAATAAAGATTTTTATAACTTTTTAAGCCATTTTCGGCTGGAGGCCATAGGTTTACATATTATATCTAAAATTAAAGTAATTACGTTCAGTAATTCAGAAGTTATAAGGCTCTGACAGACGGACGGACGGACGGACGGACGGACGGACAAGTGCAAATTCACTCAAGTAGACTCAAAGACCTTCGCTTCGCTCGGTCGATGAGTATTTTAATCATGTAGTACATAATTTTTATGTATCATCAATGTTTTCTCAGCGCACGCCGAATAATGAATTTTATAGGCAAAATTTTGCTATTTTGGGATTACATTACTGCAATTTTCATAAGGATCTCATAACATTTTGAAAAATAAATTATAGCCTATGTGTTATTTCCTGATAATTTAGCTTTCTATTGGTGAAAAAAGGTTAAAATCGGTGGAGTAGTTTTAGAGCCTATTCGGTACAAACAAACAAACAATTAATTAAATTGAATATAATTGTAATACATAATAATGTGCATTTCAATTAATTAACTATTAAATTATGGCAGAGTAAGGAAGGATTATCAAAAATTTTACGCAAGCGTAATATGTCAACCCTTTACTATAGCTCCCAGGTAACTGAGGCTTACACGGGAGCGTACCTCGCTCCGCACTTACCGCACCCACCGCACGATTGCCCTGTCTAGACGGCTTCGTCGAACCTCTGTATGAACCTTACCTTCGTTACTCTGTGCTACTATTCTGTTTGTACTATGATCGTACGAACATTTTAGCAGATGTTACTAACATTCTTTTACGTATTATTTATTACACTAGCGGCACGCTATGATGGCCGGTTTGACGTTTGTCCGCTCATGAAGTTCCGTATTAATTGATAACGACTTTGAAGGAAATAATTGTATTACTTTATTGACGATAGTGATGTGCAGAGATTCATAAATTTTATCGAATGTAGTTTTAGGTTTAGGACTCAAAATTTATTTATTAAATTGATTTCTAAAATGTATACAAGTGTAGAAAAATCAGTTTGCACCATTTAAGGGGTGAATGTACTTGTGAATATGAACAATTTTCACTATGTGGACAAACCTCTGAAATCGCAAAAAAATATCAGCTGTTTCATACAAAAGGTAAAATTTTTATTTTTATATGATATATACCACAACTCGGCATTTGGTTTTCTAAATTGAAAATTTTTAAAAATGGAATCTAATACGATCGTCACATAGGATCGCTGGCTAGCACAACTACTACCTCCGGCAAACTCGCGTCAATGCTCAATGCAAAACAAAGCAGTTTCGAATTGACGTTGCTTCGAAAAGTATAAACTGTCAGTGCAATGCGATTGTGATATAGTTTTGACCTGGCTTTGGATTTCAAATATTGATACTGCATTACTGTTGACCCTTGCCCGTTAATTTGGACTCTGTTCAAGCCCTTTGTTGTGGATTTCGTCGATATGACCGAACGTACGCAGAGAACTGTTCTAAATAGTCAGACACGTGAGTTCGTAATACGCCTTCGTAACTATTTCGATCGTGAAGCTCAAAATGGAGGGCCAATTTTACCTATAACGTCAGTGGTTGAACGCGTAGCTGATGCGCTTAATATTGGACAACGAACTGTTAGACGGATAACTAAAAAAAAATATGGCGAGACTGGCACAGAAGAAAATAAACTTCACACACCAAAAAAGAGAAAACGAGCAAAACCAGTCGTAGGCATCGATAGCTTTGATGCCGATGCTATCCGAAGACATGTTTACGGCTACTATTTACAGAAGGAGTATCCAACAAGAAAAAAGTTGGTGCATTCACTGAAGGAAGCTGGATTATTCTTCGGTGGGGAAAGTTCTTTAACGAAGATTTTGAAGACCATTGGATTTCGATACAAAAAATGTAACAAACGCAAAATATTGATGGAAAGATTTGATATAGCGATGGCAAGGTATACTTTTTTACGGCAAGTGAAAGAAATCAAAAATTGGCAAAATGTTGTGTTCTTGGATGAAACATGGCTTAATGCTAACCATACTGTAGGCCGTTCTTGGAACGATGACACAGCAGCATCTACTTCCAAAGTTCCTGTAGGAAAAGGATCGCGACTTATAATTTGTCACGCCGGAACCATCAACGGGTTTGTCGAAGGTTCTCTCATGGCTTTTGCGTCAAAAACCACTGGAGACTATCATGAAGACATGAATGGAGAAAAGTTTACTGAATGGTTTACCTCAATGTTGTGTAGCCTCCCTGAACCATCTATTATAATTATGGACAACGCCCCATACCACTCGATGCAAATTGACAAGCCACCTGCCCAATCCCAAAAGAAAGCTGATATCGTCGCATGGCTTCGTAAAAATGGCGTAGATGCAAACATGAATATGTTAAAAGCGGAATTAGTACGTCTTTTAAAAGAAAACAAACCAACCAAGATCCGATACGTCATTGACGAAATAGCATTAGAACATGGGCACAGAGTTATACGGTTACCGCCTTACCATTGTGAGTATAATGCGATTGAGTTGGTGTGGGCTCAAATTAAGGGATATGCTGCAAGACACAATACAGAACCCCCATTTACCACAAAAAAAATGCTAAAATTATTAGAAGAAGCTTGTGAACATGTGACTAAAGGAGACTGGGAAAAGGTTGTGAATAGAACTGTTAAATTAATAAGGGAAGATTATGAAAGAGATGTGAAAATAGATAATATTATAGAAAACGAACATATAATTATTAATGTAGGTGATGATAGCAGTGACGACAGTGAAAATAGTAGTATGGACGAATCTGATTAATTATGGCCTTTTGTGGCACCTTTTTTGGTATCTTTTGTATTCATATGTTTCTTGTGTGCATATAAAGTATGTATATTCATTTTCATTCAAATATTCAGTTCGTTCAAATAAATTAAATAAACATATACATTTTTGTTTTATTAAACCTATTTAATCAGGTACAAAAACAAAACTTAATTGTTTTTTGTTCGAGAATAAATTGACATTCCACATCACTATTGTAATGTGTCAAACCGGCCATCATAGCGTGCCGCTAGTTTAACTGTCTTGACTATGAACAGTAACTGTTCAGTTCTTGATTTTTTTTAAATAAGATTTTCATTACTGCTACACCTACATGTTAATGTATACGTAGCTAAGAGGAACAACATGGTTTTTGTTACATATTGTATACAAATAGGTACCTAAATATATATTGTAATCGAATAAAAAACGCGGACGAAGGCTGCGGACAAAATCTAGTACGAGATAAGTCAATAGTCGTCAGATAGTACACACTACACACTAGTTCCGCGTCATTAGGCGTCGATTCCGCGAGCAGGCGACACTCCGCCGGGAAGCGTTTGTCACTGCGGGTCGTTAGCGCGGAGCGTGCCGACTGCCGACTTGCAGTTTATTGGAAAAAATCTAGTACGAGACAAGTCAACAGTCGTCAGACTGTACACACAACACACTAGTTCCGCGTCATTAGGCGTCGATGCCGCGAGGTGGCGACACTCCGCCGGGAAGCGTTTGTCACTGCGGGTCGTTAGCGCGGAGCGTGCCGACTGCCGACTTGCAGTTTATTGGAAAAAATCTAGTACGAGACAAGTCAACAGTCGTCAGACAGTACACACTACACACTAGTTCCGCGTCATTAGGCGTCGATGCCGCGAGGTGGCGACACTCCGCCGGGAAGCGTTTGTCACTGCGGGTCGTTAGCGCGGAGCGTGCCGACTGCCGACTTGCAGTTTATTGGAAAAAATCTAGTACGAGACAAGTCAACAGTCGTCAGACAGTACACACTACACACTAGTTCCGCGTCATTAGGCGTCGATTCCGCGAGCAGGCGACACTCCACCGGGAAGCGTTTGTCACTGCGGGTCGTTAGCGCGGAGCGTGCCGACTGCCGACTTGCAGTTTATTGGAAAAAATCTAGTACGAGACAAGTCAACAGTCGTCAGACAGTACACACTACACACTAGTTCCGCGTCATTAGGCGTCGATGCCGCGAGGTGGCGACACTTCGCCGGGAAGCGTTTGTCACTGCGGGTCGTTAGCGTGGAGCGTGCCGACTGCCGACTTGCAGTTTATTGGAAAAAATCTAGTACGAGACAAGTCAACAGTCGTCAGACAGTACACACTACACACTAGTTCCGCGTCATTAGGCGTCGATGCCGCGAGGTGGCGACACTCCGCCGGGAAGCGTTTGTCACTGCGGGTCGTTAGCGCGGAGCGTGCCGACTGCCGACTTGCAGTTTATTGGAAAAAATCTAGTATGAGATAAGTCAACAGTCGTCAGATAGTACACACTACACACTAGTCTGCGTCATTAGGCGTCGATTCTGCGAGGTGGCGACACTCCGCCGGGAAGCGTTTGTCACTGCGGGTCGGTAGCGCGGAGCGTGCCGACTGCCGACTTGCAGTTTATTGGAGAAAATCTAGTACGAGATAAGTCAACAGTCGTCAGATAGTACACACTACACACTAGTTCCGCGTCATTAGGCTTCGATTCTGCGAGGTGGCGACACTCCGCCGGGAAGCGTTTGTCACTGCGGGTCGGTAACGCGGAGCGTGCCGACTGCCGACTTGCAGTTTATTGGAAAAAATCTAGTACGAGATAAGTCAACAGTCGTCAGATAGTACACACTACACACTAGTTCCGTGTCATTAGGCGTCGATTCTGCGAGGTGGCGACACTCCGCCGGGAAGCGTTTGTCACTGCGGGTCGGTAGCGTGGAGCGTGCCGACTGCCGACTTGCAGTTTATTGGAGAAAATCTAGTACGAGATAAGTCAACAGTCGTCAGATAGTACACACTACACACTAGTTCCGCGTCATTAGGCGTCGATTCCGCGAGCTGGCGACACTCCGCCGGGAAGCGTTTGTCACTGCGGGTCGGTAGCGCGGAGCGTGCCGACTGCCGACTTGCAGTTTATTGGAAAAAATCTAGTACGAGATAAGTCAACAGTCGTCAGATAGTACACATTACACACTACAGTTCCGCGTCATTAGGCGTCGATTCCGCGAGTTGGCGACACTCCGCCGGGAAGCGTTTGTCACTGCGGGTCGTTAGCGCGGAGCGTGCCGACTGCCGACTTGCAGTTTATTGGAAAAAATCCCTCCGACTCCGCGACCCGTCACTTATATCTAGTTATGAAAACTTTGAACGCCGAAGAGGTTTCTAGTGCAAATAAGTTTTAAAATCTTTACCTATATAATTTGTAATAAAAAAACTTTTGGTCTTAATTTCCGTCTAGCCCCCTTTCGCAACGCGCGATAAGGAAATTCGTTCCAATTATATACAAATAGGTACCTAAATATATATTGTAATCGAATAAAAAACGCGGACGAAGGCTGCGGACAAAATCTAGTACGAGATAAGTCAACAGTCGTCAGACAGTACACACTACACACTACACACTAGTTCCGCGTCATTAGGCGTCGATTCCGCGAGTTGACGACACTCCGCCGGGAAGTGTTTGTCACTGCGGGTCGTTAGCGCGGAGCGTGCCGACTGCCGACTTGCAGTTTATTGGACAAAATCTAGTACGAGATAAGTCAACAGTCGTCAGATAGTACACACTACACACTAGTTCCGCGTCATTAGGTGTCGATTCCGCGAGGTGGCGACACTCCGCCGGGAAGTGTTTGTCACTGCGGGTCGTTAGCGCGGAGCGTGCCGACTGCCGACTTGCAGTTTATTGGAAAATCTAATACGAGATAAGTCAACAGTCGTCAGATAGTACACACTACACACTAGTTCCGCGTCATTAGGCGTCGATTCCGCGAGCTGGCGACACTCCGCCGGGAAGCGTTTATCATTGCGGGTCGGTAGCGCGGAGCGTGCCGACTGCCGACTTGCAGTTTATTGGAAAAAATCTAGTACGAGATAAGTCAACAGTCGTCAGATAGTACACATTACACACTACAGTTCCGCGTCATTAGGCGTCGATTCCGCGAGTTGGCGACACTCCGCCGGGAAGCGTTTGTCACTGCGGGTCGTTAGCGCGGAGCGTGCCGACTGCCGACTTGCAGTTTATTGGAAAAAATCCCTCCGACTCCGCGACCCGTCACTTATATCTAGTTATGAAAACTTTGAACGCCGAAGAGGTTTCTAGTGCAAATAAGTTTTAAAATCTTTACCTATATAATTTGTAATAAAAAAACTTTTGGTCTTAATTTCCGTCTAGCCCCCTTTCGCAACGCGCGATAAGGAAATTCGTTCCAATTATATACAAATAGGTACCTAAATATATATTGTAATCGAATAAAAAACGCGGACAAAGGCTGCGGACAAAATCTAGTACGAGATAAGTCAACAGTCGTCAGACAGTACACACTACACACTAGTTCCGCGTCATTAGGCGTCGATTCCGCGAGTTGACGACACTCCGCCGGGAAGTGTTTGTCACTGCGGGTCGTTAGCGCGGAGCGTGCCGACTGCCGACTTGCAGTTTATTGGAAAAAATCTAGTACGAGATAAGTCAACAGTCGTCAGACAGTACACACTACACACTAGTTCCGCGTCATTAGGCGTCGATTCCGCGAGGTGGCGACACTCCGCCGGGAAGTGTTTGTCACTGCGGGTCGTTAGCGCGGAGCGTGCCGACTGCCGACTTGCAGTTTATTGGAAAATCTAATACGAGATAAGTCAACAGTCGTCAGATAGTACACACTACACACTAGTTCCGCGTCATTAGGCGTCGATTCCGCGAGCTGGCGACACTCCGCCGGGAAGCGTTTGTCACTGCGGGTCGTTAGCGCGGAGCGTGCCGACTGCCGACTTGCAGTTTATTGGAAAATCTAATACGAGATAAGTCAACAGTCGTCAGATAGTACACACTACACACTAGTTCCGCGTCATTAGGCGTCGATGCCGCGAGTAGGCGACACTCCGCCGGGAAGCGTTTGTCACTGCGGGTCGTTAGCGCGGAGCGTGCCGATTGCCGACTTGCAGTTTATTGGAAAAAATCCCGCCGACTCCGTAACCTGTCACTTTTATCTAGTTTTGAAAACTATGAACGCCGAAGAAGTTTCTATTGCAAATAAGTTTTAAAATCTTTACCTATATAATTTGTAATAAAAATTGTTTTTAACAGGCTTCAAAAAAGGGGGAGGTTCTCTATTCGTCAGAATCTTTTTAAGATAGCATAGCTTTTATAGCGGGCTTTGAGCGCGGCGACCGAATCAAGAAATTTCGTAACGAAAATAAACCTAACACAGCATCGTCTAACGTCGTTTCAGTTCGGCAGACTTCGGCACATTGTTTGTGTGCGTGCGACTAGACGAATGCTATGCAATAGCTTTACCGCGGCAGTCCCCGAGTGCCACACGTATTTTTTAATTTTTTTTATGTATGTTCACCGATTACTTGAAGACGTTTCTTTGTAAGGGTATACTTCCCAGGTGTTCCCATTTTAATTTTATCGAAATTGGTCGAGCGGTTTTTAAAAAATCAACAATAAATTATATACTTTGTACTGGCGCGGCAGGCGTTTGAAGTCGGTTTTTATACGCTTTTTATTAGCTTCACTTGTATGTTTGTAACAATGTTTGTAACAATGTTTGTAACCGACTTCTTTGGGCGCGATTTTGACCCACTTTAAACGGCCAGATTTCGTTCAAACTTTGTAGATTTATCGAGGACCGATGACAATACACTAATTTGATAAAAAAACAAAAAAAAAACTTGTATGTTTGTAACCGACTTCTTTGGGCGCGATTTCACTTGTATGTTCGTAACTTGTAACCGACTTCTTTGGGCGCGATTTTGACCCACTTTAAACGGCCAGATTTCGTTCAAACTTTGTAGATTTATCGAGGACCGATGACAATACACTAATTTGAAAAAAAAAAATAAAAAAACAAGCTATTAAAAATAAACCAAACTAAAAAGTAGAAAATAAATAATAGTTTAAAAAAACTAAAAATACGCTTTTTATAGAAAACCAAACTAAAAAATAGAAAATAAATTTTAATAAATTTAAATTAAGAATAGGGTCCAAAAATTTCAATAAATATATTTACACTATTATTAATTTATATTTATTGAAATTTTTGGACCCTATTCTTAATTTAAATTTATTAAAATTTATTTTCTATTTTTTAGTTTGGTTTTCTATAAAAAGCGTATTTTTAGTTTTTTTAAACTATTATTTATTTAAAAATATTTTTTTATATTAAACTATTAAAAATCCGACCTCAAACGCCCGCGCCTCTACAAAGTATATAATTTATCGTTGATTTGATCCTGGAATCCTGGCCCCAACTATAAAAACCCGTATATTAGGAGCCAGGTAATCTTCAGGTAATAGACACTTATTCGCAATTTTTTTGAATATGTGTGGTGGGAATTTAACCATCGATCTTTCAGTTTTCAGTCCGCTCCTTTAACTATGAGTATGGATTTGACGACTTCCCTGGCGCAGTGGTGAGCGCTGTGGTCTTATAACTGGGAGGTCTCGGGTTCGATTCCCGGCGGGGTCAATTTGGGAATTTATAATTTCTGAATTATCTCTGGTCTGGTCTGGTGGGAGGCTTTGGCCGTGGCTAGTTACCACGCTACCGTCAAAAACGTGCCGTCAAGCGATTTAGCGTTCCGGCATGATGGCGTGTAGAAACGATTAGGGTTATGGGTTGAATGTTCACTGCCATACCCCTTACAAGTTAGCCCGCTACCATCTTACACTGCATCGTCACTTACCATTAGGTGAGATCGCAGTCAAGGACTATCTTGTCATCGAAAAAAAATAAAATTGCTACATAAGTACATATGCGACGTATGCTCGCGACACTCTCAGATAGAGTGAACCGTGACGTCACTACAGGTCGTTAGCACCCGCTCGCGAGTTGTCTGAACTTATTGGAAACGAAATTGTTGAGTCGCTGCGAAATATAAAACTATTTGTTTTGTGACTCGTTACTCGTTAGCGATTGCACATCTTTTGTAGCAGGACTGCTTATAAAAATTTGACTTGATTGTCAAAGGTATACTTAAGAGGGTTATTACATTTCGCATCCCTCCCTCTCGCACTTTCTAATATTTTCATTTTTTTTTTAAAGAATATTAATTTAATTGAAGTTGACTAATATCCTCCTATCCCCTCCAACTAAGCGGAAAGCTTGTGCTAGGAGTAGGTATGACAATAGTGCAACGAGTGGGATTCGAACCTGCGACCTTTCAGTTTTCAGTCCGCACCTTTAACCGTTGGGCTATTGAGGCTAATGATTGTAAATATCTCAGACACTTGACAAAATGTGGTCACTAATTATTATCCTCGACAATTAAATTACGGATATTTTATCCCGGAAAATTACAGAGTTCCCATCAGAGGCACCATCTAGTCCATGAATAATTTCGGTTTGGGCTTCATTTTTTTTAACGGTTGATCATCATCATCATCATTAGCAACCCATCAACGTCTCACTACTGAGCGCAGGTCTCTCAGAGAACGGTTGATACCCCAACGGAAATCGAACCTAACAACTGGCAACATCAAACTACCCCGCTCACCATCGAAATAAAGTGTACCTATAGAAACAAGAACACAAGACGAACAACTAAAGTCTCGAAAACTTCGCAATGCACAAGACACCTCGGTTTGTTTTACTCGGGCAGAAAATTATGTGCTCCTGACGTTATTCGAGAGCATTCCAACAATACGGTTCGACTCGTCTCGTGTCACCAAAACGCTCACCTAATTAATTGTTCACATTTCAGCCTTTTATATATTTATAGAAGAAGATGATACAAAACTGTAGGGAGCTTCCATTTGCAGAACTATGAAATCTTTTGCAAAATTGCATTAAAAATATGAATTTACATAATGTTATTTTAACGATTTAGAGAAATCTCACAAGAGGATTGTCTAGTTGAAAATTTTCATACAAAAAGCGATAACGTTAAATGCGATAAACCCGTAAATGTTGTCCAATGTTCATAATTTTTTGAAATGTTGCAGATACAATGAAAAACTATGCCCGTACGTTTTAATTTTAAAGAAATATTGCTTATGTTAAAAGTTATTAGTGACTAAATATCCATATTTTTGACTAAAAAACTTCCTCGACTAATTTTATTTTTTTAAATTTAACTAAACTGAAATACTAAAAAAATGAAACGTACGAGCCTAGATTAAGGTGTACTGAATCTAATGAGACCATAACCACTGGACGGATCGGGCTGAAATTTTGCACACAGATAGTTATTATGACGTAGACGTCCGCTAAGAAAGGATTTTTGAAAATTCCAACCCCAAGAGAGTTAAATGGGGGTTGAAAGTTTGTATAAAAGTCCGTCATTTATCAAATTATTTTTCATGTAATATCCATGATTTTAATTTTTGGGCTTTCGATAAAAAAATAAGAAATACGTGTATTGCAAATTTTGAAAATTCCACCCCCAAAGACTTCAAATAGGGGATGAAAATTTGTATAAAAGTACTGATTTTTAAGTTAATTTTCAAGTAATTTCCATCAAACTTGGTATTTTGCCTTTCAATTGAAAATAAAGAAGTACGCGTTTGACAGTTTTTAAATCCCAATGGAGTTAAATAGAGGGTGAATGATTGTTATTAAGTCTGTCGTTTTTCAATTTAGGTATAACCATGAAACTTTGTATGTTGGCTTTTTTACGGAGATACGAATCGCGTTAAGTTGGATTTTAATTACCAATAAAAATCTAACTTAACGTGAGCGAAGCCGCGGGCAAAAGCTAGTTGAAAATAAATTGATATTTAAGTTCTTGATGTTGAAGCTTCATTTAAAAAGACAATTCCTATTTGCATGTACTTCTAATGTTATAATCATCTAAAATTCTAATGCGCTTCGCTCGGCTCGTCGCGTCGTGGCGGGGACACTCCCGTGTCCCCAGATTTGAACGTTACCGCAAAGCCTTGTCTATGGTTGACAGTTCGCGTTCAAATTAGAATTTTAGGGTTGCTAGTTTCGACGGAATCTATTGTGTCCACAGGTACAAGCGTCCATAGGTACAGCACTTGCCCTGTATGTTTAGGTCAAATCTTGCAAGCTGAATTTGAACCACTTCCCGGTTTCCGGTTGAGCTGAAATTTTGCATGTAGGTTGGTACTTATGTATAAATCGGATGACAATGCAATATTATTGTGACATGAAGCTGATTTGATGATGTGAACGGAAGGTGTCTCCGGAAAGTTTGTAATAAAACGGTGGACGTAATCGAATTAGAGCTCGTTTGATTTGTCTTAACAAGTACTCTGGTCCTAAATGATATCCAGGGTTAGATGATGTAGCCACCTTCTAAAAGCTTGTTTTAAAAATAAAAACAAATATTTTAAGTACACTTACGTTATATAATTTAAAATAGAATATTATAGCTTGTTTTTTAAAAATATTTTCACACACTTCGAGAACATTCTCTCGAATGTTCTCGAAAGTGTGTGAAGTCCGCCAATTCGCACTGGGCCAGCGTGGTGGACTACGGCCTATAACCCTTCTCTGAGAGGAGACCTGCGCTCAGTATTGAGCCGTTGATGGGTTGCTGATGATGATGATAATGATGACACTTGTTTCATATTTTAAATAGAATATTGTCACGCCCTTTGTCGGCTTCAAGTCGGCAGCCATTATTTTGGACTGGGCATTTATCGGTAGCTGCCGTTAGTCGTGTGTGCACTGTGCGGGGTCGGGAATTATTGGAGAGAAAATTGTGCTGACCGGTCGTTACTGGCCGGCGGTTTTATCTTACGTACAACGAAACCATGAACCGAGTATAATACGTAGGTATTGTTCGAGCCGAAGACTTTTAATTACTTCTTCTTCTTCTTTATAAACCGATAGACGTCCACTGCTGGATATAGTTGCATGGACTTCCACAGGCCTCAGAATTGCGAAGCCTGAATCCAGCGGCTCCCTGCGACTCGTTTGATGTCGTCGGTCAACCTAGTGGGGGACTGCCAACACTGCGCTTCTCGGTGCGGGGTCGCCACTCTAGCTCTTCGAACTATGTGCCCCGCCCATTTCCACTTCAGTTGATGACTTTGGTTTGTTAATTACTTATTATATCCGCAGCTCAGTTGGTGTGTGATTGAAGGAGAAACAACAATTATTTTTAAATACTAAATTATTATAAGCTAAGTAATAAAAAAAAAAAAAAAATTTAACCAAGGCAAAAGATGTAAAACTAATTTCAGCTAAGTAATTAATTAAGTATTAAGTAATAAGTATTATAAATTCAAATTCAAAATTATTTATTTCACGTATGCCAACCTGTGGCTCTTACCACACGTCATGACCCTACCACCGGTTCGGAAAGCGGATTCTGCTGAGAAGAGCCGGTAAGAAACTTAGCAGTTGCTCTTTTCTAAACATTCATTTTACAATATTATTATGTAGCTTTTACTGTTATTTGTAATAAGTTAATATGCTATCTTACGGGCAGCTGAATGCCAAACCGATTTCTCCCATGCAACTTTGTTATCACAAGTTAATAAACGCGACTTGGCAAGTGAGCTTTTACGCATGGTTTAAATTTGTGCAGTGGCGCTATATTATTGACGTGATAATGTCTTATAAATCAATAACACCGGCTGCATGCACGAAAAAGTGTCATGTTCCGCTTAAGCCTGCGCGTGCAAGCGAGAGCGCGGAACAAGCGATAGAGAGGCACGATCGGCCCAAGCGTTGGCATAGCGCCGGCCGCCGGGCCCGCCAGTCATCGCGTGTGCGCTGTGGTTAGCGGTCATCAATGTTTCTTTATGACGTTATCACGTAAAACTATCGTCCGTAAACTGACTTTACAGACAACCAATTTTTTTTTTTAAGTAGAGATGATACTCACTTGAGTTGAGTTGACTACTTAAACCCCTTAGGGCTGTTACTCGTTATCTCAAAAGGCTTCATACTCATAGCACACAGCTGCTGCGGAGTTTCAATTTTTAAACAAGCGTGCGTGACCTAACTTTCCGCTTTTATCAAGTCCCCACTCAAAATTTCGTACGGACTTTCGGGCCATTTGCTTTTGTATGAACCAAAAGAAGGATGAAATGTAACAGAAATGTTCGCGGATTCTTTACTTCTCATTGGGCAAGCAACATGGCGGTCTTATCGCTTTAAGTGATCTCTTTCAGGCCTCTTTTTTAAAAGACGACTTCAAAAGCGGGCAGAATAGTTATATGTTGCAACCTTAGAAGCGTAATAGTTGTACAGACGCCTGTGTAACTTGTATTACGTGACTAGTTTATGCCAGTAACTTCGTTTGCGAGGAGTTTACGTTGTTTTTAAAAAATCTCGCGGGAAACCTTGTCTAAAAGGGATATGTTACTTCTCCATCCCTATTAGTAATCTCAGTTGGGGTTTTGTAGCCAACCGTAGCCAACGGTTGGGAGATGGTAGTGGCGATGCCAACTAGTCTCTTCCTAAGGCCAACTATATTCTACAGTTGCCGCCGCAATTTTTAGGGATGACAAGTCTTACTGTTGGCCAAGCAAACTAGGGACTAAGACTAAGACAAATTGCTACAAATACTCAACTATACCCATGTTAAAAAATCAATTAGATTCTTTTCCGATTCCGATTCCATGTCGAATAAAGGAGAGACCAACAAACAAACACACTACACTAATTACTATCATAACATATAAGGACGTAAGAATCTCAAAAATTGTAGATTTAACTTTACACAAATTATTCAAACAATAATAAATTATAATTAGGAATGTTAATAGGCGTGTAAAATCACTTGAAACTTTGTTACATTAAAGATTTTATTTATACAGATACACTGGTTTTTGTTTTATTTAAAAATACCAATTAATTATGATTTTACATGCATTCAAAGTTAGCATAAATATCGAGTCCCGCTAACAGTCATGTGGCCGCGTGTGACGTCTTTTTTAGTCGGAACTCGGAACGAGATATAAGTGTAAATTAAAAATTTTATACAAGCTTTTAGTAGCTACATATTATAATGTAAATGTAAATTTTATACAAGCTTTTAGTAGCTACATCATTAGACTCTAGATATCATCTAAGATCAGAGTTCTTGTCATGACGAATCAAACGAGCCCAAACTCGATGGGGTTACATCGGTTACATCGTACAGAGTTCGGATAGCCATCTTCCGTCTCCATCATCAGATCATCTCCATGTCACAATAATATTGCATTGTCATCCGGTTTACACATACATGCAAAATATCAGCTCAATCGAAAACCGAGAAGTGGTTCTAATTCATCTTGCAAGATTTGACCCAAACAAACAAATAAATAAACTAGTCAAGCTAAGTAAAAGCTTGTAAAAAATATCATTTCCGGCGCACCGGTGGTTGTATTTGTACATTTTGGCACAACATAATATTATGATTTTCTATTATAATATCTATTCATTCATAATTAATGAATTACATAACGACAAAGGTGCATGGCTTTATAAAATATATAGATACCTACAAGTAGTTAGTAGTTAGCACTTAGCAGGTGATACCGTGTTCAAAAGAACACGTGCAACCAGTATCAAGAGCAGTTAAGTTCATAGAATAACTATAACGAAGATTCTTAGAGATCATTTAAGACCGTTTTATTTTCCCCAGCGAGTGTTCCGCGTCGGCCATTTGAGGCGACGTTAAACTTAACTATCACACTCTAGTACGAGGGTATGGAATGATGGTTAAATTAAATTTTGATGACCTCCCTGGCTCAGTGGTGAGCGCTGTTGTCTTATAACTGGGAGGTCTCGGGTTCGATTCCCGGCGGGGTCAATTTGGGAATTTATAATTTCAGAATTGTCTCTGGTCTGGTCTGGTGGGAGGCTTTGGCCGTGGCTAGTTACCACCCTACCGTCAAAGACGTGCCGCCAAGCGATTTAGCGTTCCGGCACGATGGCGTGTAGAAACCGATTATAGGGGTATGGGTTGAATGTTCACTGCCATACCCCTTCCAAGTTAGCCCGCTACCATCTTAGACTGCATCGTCACTTACCATCGGTGAGATCGCCAGTCAAGGACTAGCTTGTCATCGAATAAAAAAAAAAACCGTCGGTTTCCTTATTTGAGATCGTAGCTCACATAATATCAATCTGTCATCCGGCCAGCAGAGTTTCTTTGCTCGGCATTTGTGTCCGACCCAACCTTCATCTTCGGCTCCGTACACCTTTGGCCTAATATACCACCTTCGGCTTGAGCGAAGCAATGGCTGTGGTCAATCATCTTGCTCGTGAATGGGTGCAACCGACGGGAATGGGGCTACTTTCTGTCTGCCCGTCTTAACATGTGTTGAATTATAATTAGGTATGCTTTTGTGGAACTTCTCCTCATCGTGGAAACACTGCATACATAGCATAGTATCTATTGTATTGTAAACTTGTTTTGAAAAGAGCAACCGCCGAGTTTTTTTGCTGGTTCTGCTCGACAGGAAGGGCATTCCGAACCAGTGCAGTGGTAGACTCATCGACGATTCAAAAGCACTTGTAAAAAAGTTTATTTGAATAAAAAACATTTCTATTCTATACTATTCTATTCCATTCCATTCGGTCAAAGACATAATTTCAGTATTTTGAACAGCCGAATCCAATTCGGCTGGGCAGCGTTCGGGAAGCTCCGAGATGTCTTCTCGTCCAAAATTCCTCAGTGCCTGAAGACTTCGAACAGTACGTGTTGCCAGTGATGACTGACGGATCCGAGACTTGGTTGCTAACTGTGGGCCTCATAAGAAGGCTCAGGGTCGCTCAGCGGGCGATGAAGAGAACTATTCTTGGAGTATCTCTGCGAGGTCAAATCAGAAATACAGAGGTCCGCAGGAGAACCAAAGTCACCGACATAGCTTAGCGAGTCGCGAAACTGAAGTGGAATGGGCGCACATAGTTCAAAGAGCTGATGGTCGTTGGGGTCCCAAGGTGCTGGAGTGGCGACTCCGCATCGGGAAGCGCAGTGTTGGCAGACCTCCCACTAAGTGGGCCGACGACATCAAACGCGTCGTGCGGAGCTGCTGGATTCAAGCGGCGCAAGACCGAAGCCTGTGGAAGTCCATGCAGGAGACATTTTGCCCATTAGTGGACGTCTAAAGGTTGATGAAGAAGAAGAAGAAGATTAATTTTGAAAGTTGCAAAGGTAATTCTAACGATTCGATTTTTATAAACAGTCACAATAAACTGTTCAAAACTAATTACATTTTACACTTTTAGCCCTATATGAACTCGCCGCCGCCGCGAATTTGAAGTTTAGGTTTGGATCGTAGTTCTCAAATGGAAGCCTAATTCATACTATCTAGGTATATCTGCCGTGTTGCTTTCTTCCCCGGTAGCAGCGAAGAGAAGCATTGTAGGTACATGGGAAACAGAACAAGGGCCCTTGAGTGTCACAAAGCTATGGCAGCGTCTCGACATGTTTGCTCTAAGTTTAAATATTCTCCGCCGGAAGCCGAGCACAAAGGGAGAGGTGTTTGTCTTTTGTCGGCGGGATGGCTTAAAACGATCAAATATTTAACATCGTGTCATGTTTCTTTGCAACTGTAGAGTTGTTCCCGGAAAATTGTATTGGTTTAAAGAAGTAAGGTATGGGAAACTATCGTGAGTGGTATTCATTATAACTAATCACAGATAGATTTTAAAATGTCAATTATCTTAAAAAATTAAGTGGCACTCGGGGACTGCCGCGGTAAAGCTATTGCATAGTATTTTTTATCAACTTATGAAATTATAATATTTATGCAATATATTTTTTTGCATAGTTAAAATTATGCAAAAAAATTATTAAAAAACAAACAAACAAGAAAAGCGCACTGTCACTACTTCGTGAGTGAGATTCGAACCTGCGACATCATACACCATACGGTAAAGAAAGTGGCCGCTCGCCCACTGCGCCAAACAGAGCTACTTGTGAACCTCTAAAATGTTGAACGCTTACTGAACGACGGTGTTAGGTTTATTTTCGTTACAGAATTTCTTGATTCGGTCGCCGCGCTCAAACTGTTTGTCCTAGTTCAAAGCCCGCGATAAAAGCTATGCAATAGCTTAAAATCAGCTGCTGTAACATTATATTCCAAACAGCTTTTGTTGGACGCCTTTTTACGGATCTTCATTTATCATAAATTTTCAAAGTTAAATTAGGTAGTCAATTTTTTTTAATATTCGATGACAAGATAGGGTAGTAACTAGCCACGGCCAAAGCCTCCCATCAAACTAGACCAGTGACAATTCAGAAATTGTAAATTCCCAAATTGCCCCCATGCAGGGAATCGAACCCGAGACCTTCCAGTTATAAGATCACAGCGCTTACCAGTGCGCCAAAAAAAAATTCAAAATTATTTATTTCGTTTACGTAGGCCAACCTGTGGCTCTTATGACACGTCATGACTCTACCACTCTTTCTATGGTGTTATTGAAGTGAAAACTTCTGTGGGCGCGTTGAGCGATTTTTGGTAGAGGAAAATCATATCTTAGGCTCGCAACACTAACATTTTAATGTTAACATTATATCTGAAGTTATGCAAAACTGCCCATGTTATTTTTTATTTTAAACTAGCTGATGCCCGCAACTTCGTCTGCGTGGATTTAGTTTCAAAAATCTTTCAGGAACTCTTTGATTTTCCGGGATAAAGTCACTCTCCAGCTCCTCAACAGCTATACCTACCCATGCAAAACATCACGTCGATCCGCAGCTCTGTTGCGGCGTGATCGAAGGACAAACTAACAAACCAATAAACAAACACACTTTCGCATATTTATAATATTAGTATGAAATTCAAAAAAATCAAAATTATTGGAACGTAAGTTCCTTATCGCGCGGTACGGAAGGGGGCTAGACGGAAAAAATTAAATAAATTTATTTTAAGTAGGCTCAGGACCGCTCAGCGGGCGATGGAGAGAGCTATGCTCGGAGTGTCCCTGCGGGATCGAATCAGACATGAGGAGATCCGGAGGAGAACCAGAGTCACCGACATAGCTAAGCGAGTCGCGATACTGAAGTGGAAATGGGCGGGGCACATAGTTCGAAGAGCTGATGGTCGTTGGGGTCCCAAGGTGCTGGAGTGGCGACCCCGCACCGGGAAGCGCAGTGTTGGCAGACCCCCCACCAGGTGGACCGACGACATCAAACGAGTCGCAGGGAGCCGCTGGATTCAGGCGGCGCAAGACCGAGGCCTGTGGAAGTCCATGCAAGAGACCTTTGTCCAGCAGTGGGCGTCTATCGGTTGATAAAGAAGAAGAAGAAGGCCAACCTGTGGCTCTTATGACACGTCATGACTCTACCACCGGTTCGGCAAGTGGATTCTGCTGAGAAGAGCCAGCAAGAAACTCAGCAGTTGCTCTTTTCAAAATAATCATTTTACAATATTATTATGTAGCTATTACATTGTAATAAGTTTTGTATACTGTCTTGGGGGCAGCTGGATGCCAAGCCGATTTAACCCATGCAACTTTGTTAGAATAGAATAGAATAGTTACATAATGAGGGCACATGTTAAGATGGGCAAACAGAAAGCAGCCATATTTCCGCCAGTGGAACCCGTTCACGAGCATGACGCATGATCCAGCCGTTGCGCATTGCTTCGCTTAACCATATTGAAGTATGATGGATTGCAGGGGCTTCTTACATAGTAAGTGTAGACGCGAACCGTCGCTTGTCTAGCGTAATAGAGTTGTTAAACTACATAGTTGATGGCTCCCCGCAAGTCGCAACTATTAATTAGATTTTCTTTCCGGAGCAAGACAACATCGTCCTCGGCACAAAACTTTCCACTTACTTTATACGAAACAGTAACTGGCTTAAGGGCTTTGTAAAATCCATCGCGAACTTGCTTCAGATACTTAACAAAACAAGCAAATTATATAATTTTATATAAAACATTCCTATTTTTTTTTTAAAGACGACTTCAAACGCCCGTGCCACTACAAAGTTTATAATTTATTGTTGATATTTTAAAAACCGTTCAACAGATTTCGATAAAATTTCAATGGGACCACTTGGGGAGTATACCCTTTCAAACAAAAAAAGAATTTCCCAAATCGGTTCAGGCGTCTTCGAGTAATCGGTGAACATACATAAAAAAAAGATTCCGACGAATTGCTAACACGACGAAACAGCTGCTATATGTTGCGTTCCAAAATGTCCGCGAATAACGAACTTGCACCGGAAAACACAGCGATATCAAACCACCACTTGTATTTAATGCAAGTGGCTCTAGACCGCGGTGTGTAGATCTAAATCTAGATCGCGGAAGAGATCTAGGTCCAGATGTGGAAGTTTATATAGGTTAATGTAGTAGGGTAATTTAAGTAAAATTTCATAAACATGGATTTTTTTTTGTAACGACGATGACATGTCGCATTTTTAGAATTATATTTATCTACTTTTATTGTCTTACCAACATAAAATAAGTCTTATCCGAGAGTAAATTTGATATTTTGACAGTATTTTCAATACAAGAACTGTCAGAACGCCCAATTTATTCCAAGGATAAACGTCACTCGACATTGGTGAAATCGGGGCTAAATGTAGATAAAGATGGCTATTAGACTCCAGCTATACCATAACTTTTATGTATAATATTATATTAGACTAATACATACTAAGGCGAAATTTCAAAGTAGGTTCTATAATTTTAACATCTTAACATGAATTTAATTGAAGTACGCTTTTTTGGAACTTCCCCTCATTGTGAAAATATTATATTCTATTCTATTCTAACAAAATCCAGCTACCCTTTGTAATAGCTACATAATCGACCGAGCGAAGCGAAGGTCTTTGAGTTAACTAGAGCGATTTGCACTTGTCCGTCCGTCCGTCCGTCCGTCTGTCAGAGCCTTATAACTTTTGAATTACTGAACGTAATTACTTCAAATTTAGATATAATATGTAAACCGATGGCCTCCAGCCGAAAATGGCTTAAAAAGTTATAAAAATCTTTATTTCAGGGGGGCTCTCATAGAAGCGAATGCGAAGTAAAAAAAAAATATCGCGTTACATAAAATTGTTACGTATCATTTTAAAGATAATTTTGAACTGAGTACAAAAATTTTTTTTTTTTAATTTTTCCCTTAAAATTGACGAAATGGGGGGCTTTCAAAGTGGCGATTTTATACGCTCGCTTGAAGACGCTCTCTAGGAAAATCCGCTATGGATTTTCAAACTGATTTTATGTTTTTAGGTCACTTATATCCTGCACTTGAACAACAAATACTAAAATTATATGAATATTATAAAGAAACGAGATTATTTAATTTTTAATGGGCATCAGTAATTCATATAGCATCAACATAGCTTCACAATAATGCTAATAGATGGCGCAGTCAGTAACTATTCCCATGGAACTACGAGTTACGACTACGACCTATCCCAAAAACAGTTTTGCGTCGACCATTATTATTTAGTTACTTATTATAATACAATAATTGTATTGTAAATTTTTTTGTACCATATTATTCAATTAAAATTATTTTTTAGTTAAATATTGTATATTTTCTATTCGAGTCGATAGATGACGATTTGTACAGATGCCCGTAACCCGGTTTCACTCGTTAGTACCTACATAATAAATAAATAATTCAATGTTTGATAAATAATTCAATGTTTTCACTAACGTTCCCTAACCTTTACGGGCTACCTATAAGTTAGGTGATTGATGTTTTCTGTCAACTTATTTATTACGATCCTGTACGGGACACCTAAAAGGATATTGGGACGGATGTTAGGACTTAGGATTGTATTTAGGAGCTACCTACGTTAAGAGACTCCTACTTAGGGGATGATTTAGGTATGTTTGGTGAAAACGGGCATAATAATAATGTCAGTTTTGGTTATCATGTATCGATTGAATGAATAATCATGGGATACCGTTACCGCGAGGTCTCAGTTCGGGGCGAACCACTAGTATTTTAAAATGATTATGTTGAAAAGTGCAACTGCTGAGTTTCTTGCCGGCTCTTCTCAGCAGAATCCGCTTCCCGAACCGGTGGTAGAGTCATGACATGTCATAAGAGCCACAGGTTGGCCTACGTGAAATAAATAATTTTGATCTTTTTTTTCAATTTTCTAAAGGTGCGATGTCACAGTTGCTTATTAAAAAAGATATAGGCCCCAACTAAGGCATCGGACGTTGTATGTGATAGGCCCCAACTAAGGCATCAGGCGTTGTATGTGATAGCAGCCTTAATCGCCTTTTCTGTTGAAAGTATTAGCAAAGTAAGAGCTCGCTGCGAAACTTCCCACTTTGGATAAAACTGTAACTCGATTAGCGGTTTCGGGAATTTCAAGATGGACGCGCTTCAGTTCGGGTTTTCCGTAAAGTTTTCGACAAAACCATTGTGAAGTACTTGAGTTTACAATTTGAAATGAGCGCATCGCACTTCAGCATCTTGGCACCTAATCTCGATCACTTTGATAGAATTCGATTATTCTTCTTTACCAAGGTCTATCGGCTGATAGTAATTAGGTTTGTCAACTGCTGAGTTTCTTACTGGCTCTTCTCAGCAATATCTGCTTTCCGAACCGGTGCATGGTAGAGTCATGAGCTGTGATATGGTTTAGTAATCAAAGTAAGAGCCATAAGTTAACCTACATCCTATCCTACTAATATTATGAGAAAGTTTGTGAGGATGGATGTATGGATGTATGGATGGATGGAAGTTTGTTATTCTTTAACGCGACAACGAAATAACCGATTTGGCTGAAATTTGGAATCGAGATTGCTCATACCCAGGATTAGCACATAGGATACATTTTATCCTGGAAAATTAAAGAGTTCCCGCGGAAATTAAAAAACCTTAATCCACGCGGACGAAGTCGCCGGCATCATATAGTAAAATATATATATTTTTGGAACGTAGTTCCTTATCGCGCGGTACGGAAGGGGGCTAGACGGAAAAAAATAAGGAACCGACACTCGACACATTTTTGAAACCGACACTTTTTTGTTGAATGTGAATTTTGCATTGTATTCGGTATTTTCGCCTTAGAACACGGCGTCTGCATGGCCTAGTTGTTAGGGCAGTCGCCTATAAATTCAACGTCGATGGTTCGAATCCCAGCTCGACAGACTGAATTTTCTATTTTCAATTTTATTTTAAATAATTTCTAAATGTGGAATTTTTCCCTAATTTTTTGTTGTATAAATTGGATAAAATGCTAACGCTATCTGTGAAAAAACAGTAACTCCACCAGAGTAACTCTTTGGTTTTGTAACAATGCAATAGAAATAAACAAAATAATATAATTCATCGTAGTTAATCAATTTAATACTAGATGACACCACTAGTTTATTACAATTCCTTCACTAAAATTAATCGAAAGGAGCTACGTTCC
Organism: Oeneis ivallda; assembly: GCA_029955525.1. NCBI lineage: Eukaryota > Metazoa > Arthropoda > Insecta > Lepidoptera > Nymphalidae > Oeneis > Oeneis ivallda. The sequence continues at coordinate 18,666,375 of JARPMR010000024.1, read as the reverse complement.
ATCCGGGTGTCCTTTGACACCTCTCAAGTTTTTTTTTCTGTATAACGTCGTTTGGTACAAAATAAATAAATCTTAATGTTATAATGGAGTGCAAATCAATCATTGAAAACACCAAAAAAATAAAGAGAAATTTAACTCAACCGAGAAACGTTCTATAGGACTTGGCTTCCACACGTTACATGACACGTGTAGGAGCATGCCCTTTGTACAATTTCCTTTAGCCGCTGATCCCGAGCGGCTTTGACCTTATGTTCGATCGAGCGTACCCACTGCCTTTAAAGAACATACCCACAATGACATATAATTTTACACTAAACTTATTTAACTAAGTGCGACGTTGCCTAAAGTATAACTCTAATTGATGAAATTGTTGCTCTAGTACCATTACGATAACACAAGAATCTTAAATACCTACCTAGCTTCTTGCGATAATATCATAATGCTTATAAACCAATAAGAAATAATACAGCTATTTTAGGCAAAATTTAAGTCGCGTTAACAAACAGAAAAATAAAAATATACGTAAATACGTAAGCAGTGATAGCTTAGTGGTTAAGACTGTGGTCTCCTATTCGGGGGGTCGCAGGTTAGATCCCAGGTACGCACTTCTGACTTTTCGGAGTCAAGTGCGTTTAAGCAATAAAATATCACTTGCTTCAACGGTGAAGAAAAACATCGTGAGGAAACCTGCACACCTGAGAGTTCTTCAGAATGTTCTTGAAGGTGTGTGAAGGCCGCCAATTCGCATTGGGCCAGCGTGGTGGACTATGGCCTATAACCCTTCTCTGAGAGGAGACCTGCGCTCAGTAGTGAGCCGTTGATGGGCTGATAATGATAATGATGATACGTAAATGCCTGTATCCAAACTTATAGAATGGAATCCATAGAGAATACAAAAGTGTTTGATAGGTAAAAGTTACTTTATTAATGCTTGACCCATTTCACTAAACTTTCTTACTCTCGAGATTGACTATAGGTATACCAGGAATTTTGTTTTACTCTCCATATTTACCCAATAATGTTCTCCATTTTCTGACCGGGACTCGAACCGTGGACCTCATTTTCTGCTGCTGAACAAGCCACTTTACACTTGTAACTACTTCGTTAGTCTATTGACTAAAGAAGTAGTTAGTTACAAGTGTAAATTGAAAATTTAAAACACCCCCGACATGTGAATCTATGGCCGGTCTATGTACGATATACCTGACATCCTTTTACCCAGTTTTCTACTCCATCAACAGATCCTCCTCCTCGACCCTCAATCCTCGATGATCGATCATCTATCTAACACCTTCACATTGAGACCATTTTTATTGGGCGAAACACACTATATCTACTGTAATTTGCTGAGGAGTTGGGTATCCCGCAGACTATTTGATGCTGCAGCATCAGTTCAAGGTTACCGTGCCTTGGAAATAATCCGAACTAAAAGTACACCTTTCAAATCAATCCCATCAGTGAAAGCTTTTAAGACCCATTAATCAAGTAGGCAATCAGCTGATGATATTCAAAAGCCTGAGCAGATCTTAATAAATTATAGCTACGATCCACCACGATTACATTAGCCTTCAAACAGATAAAACTGCATCAAAATCGGTCCATTGGGGAAGCTGCTACGAGGGAAAAGACAGACACATATATAGACACACACACAGATACACACGTTAAACTTATAACACCTCTCTTTTTGCGTGGGGGGTTAAAAAAGAAGTCTTGTTTTCTACAACAAGAGTAGGAGTGACCATGTTCTTGTGCAATTCCTTTCAACCGTTGATCCCAGACCGCCCCTCGTGTTCGATCGAACGCGCACGCTGCCTGTAATGGCCGACATTGGGGGAACATCAATCTACTGAGCGTGTCGCTACACTTGGCCCTCTACTTGCTACGCGCTCTGCCGTGGGACTGTCCAAAGTGATTGTTACAGTGTTAGGGCCAAATTAGACGGTGCCTCGTTCATCGTTCATTTTTGCGAACATGTTTGAGAAAATGAACCGTCTTAATTCGCCCTTAGGGCAAAGGGCCTTAGGGGTTTTCGCAAAAAATAAACGATGAACGGGGCACCGTCTATATTGGACTTAACCATCGCAAACACCTCTGATTGGCCGATACAGGTTTTCCTTGCCATTCCAAAGCACTTCTTTCCATGCCAAAGCCCTCCTTCGGGTTTCAACAATTATTGTTTACTTTTTTGTGGAGTTATTTTATTGTGCAAATTTTTCCTGGTTTTTAAATACCTAAATTATTATTGTATAAGATCAGGAATCATCATTGAAGTAACAAGCTCAGCAGATTCTATTTCATTTGTCACTGATAAATTATAGATAACTGACACTGATAAACTAGAATAAAAATACTAACATAAATTATCTAAAATATCGATATGAGCTGGAACATCCTTGAGTGTAGGTTATTCGCTAGCTAGGCTCCACGCGATTTGAACATTAACTATTGTGGTAGGTACTAAACTTTATTGTTAGCACCATTTCTATTATCGATATCGTGGATAGTTAACTGTAATTTGTTATTTATTTATTTTATTCACTAGCCTGCTTTTAAAACAACCAAGTTTAACAATTAATTACTGTTTATACCTAGAAGTTTTTGAATCGTCAATAGTTCATTAAAATGTACTAATGAGTTAAGGACTCCGGCTCAGAAAAAGCTGATAATCCTTAAAAAGCTGAACAGATTTTCATCAGACAAGCTAAAAACGATCCCAGATGAACCCGATTCCGAATTAAAAAAATGCATCCAGATCGGTCCATCGATTTGAGCGCTATGATGACACAGACAGACATAACGATCAAATTTATGTGATGACACAGACAGACATAACGATCTTATGTGATGACACAGACAGAGATAACGATCAAATTTATGTGATGACACCGACAGACATAACGATCAAAGTTATGTGATGACACAGACAGAGATAACGATCAAATTTATGTGATGACACAGACAGAGATAACGATCAAATTTATGTGATGACACCGACAGACATAACGATCAAAGTTATGTGATGACACAGACAGACATAACGATCAAAGTTATGTGATGACACAGACAGAGATAACGATCAAATTTATGTGATGACACCGACAGACATAACGATCAAAGTTATGTGATGACACAAACAGGCATAACGATCAAAGTTATGTGATGACACAGACAGAGATAACGATCAAATTTATGTGATGACACCGACAGACATAACGATCAAAGTTATGTGATGACACAGACAGACATAACGATCAAAGTTATAATATTCTGTGATGATACAGGCAGATATAACGATCAAAGTAATGTGATGACACAGACAGACATAACGATCAAAGTTATAATATTCTGTGATGATACAGACAGACATAACGATCAAAGTTATATTGTGATGACACCGACAGACATAACGATCAAAGTTATGTGATGACACAGACAGACATAACGATCAAAGTTATGTGATGACACAGACAGAGATAACGATCAAATTTATGTGATGACACCGACAGACATAACGATCAAAGTTATGTGATGACACAGACAGACATAACGATCAAAGTTATGTGATGACAGACAGAGATAACGATCAAATTTATGTGATGACACCGACAGACATAACGATCAAAGTTATGTGATGACACAGACAGACATAACGATCAAAGTTATAATATTCTGTGATGATACAGGCAGACATAACGATCAAAGTAATGTGATGACACAGACAGACATAACGATCAAAGTTATAATATTCTGTGATGATACAGACAGACATAACGATCAAAGTTATATTGTGATGACACCGACAGACATAACGATCAAAGTTATGTGATGACACAGACAGACATAACGATCAAAGTTATAACAAATTTCTTTTTTCATTAGGGACTGGGCTACACATAAACATTGTATTAATTATTTCCTACCACGTGGGGCTACCAGAGTATCGTTAATACTTCCTTAACGCTATGTAGGGTTATTGCTATGGTTCCTTAATTTAATTTTTGGAAGGAAGTTCCCCCTCGGACGGTCTTGGCGTCATGACCTTTGTGCGTTGCCTTCGTTTATTACACACGTGCCGTGATATCTTTGGTGGCGTAGCGGCTAAACGAAGAAGTGAAACTATCGGTTCGGGGGTTCGAATCCTGACTTCAGATTATCATTTTTAATTAATTTATTTTTATTATTAATTTATTATTAAAAGGAACTTCGTTCTAACCGAGTGTTCTACGATACCCACGCATTTTTTTCAAATAGAATAGATTAATTCTTTATTCAAGTAAACTTTCACAAAGTGCCTTCGAATCGTCAAGAGAATCAAGGGGTCGTCTCCCATAGTTTGGTAATCAACATTACCCATTTCAAAAACTTTCAGCCAATTTAGATATCTCTCGAGGATACCAGACCGCACTTGGTCAGGCAATCCATTAACTTTTGGTGCTAGGGCTCCGTTATCGAGTGTCCGACGCTGGCCGCAAAATCAATTAGTTTTAGACTAATCGCCTGGAAGCAGGGGTCACAAATCGCCGGTCGCATGAATAATTTGCTAAAGGACCACTTTGAACCTTTTGCGGGGATCGCAAACATTCGGACGCCCATTTCGTGAAAGTTTCCTGCATATCCGGCGGGCCCAATCCAATTAACTGATTCTTTTTGGTAAAGTTAAACTTTTGTGATTGCAATTATTTTGCAACAATTTTACGTACTTCAAATCTGTCATGTCGTGTGGTCAAAAACGTATTCAATATCTCAACATGAGAATTACGGATATCTTAATAATAATATGTTACTTCTTGTTCTTACTATAATATAAAATATGCGAGTGTTATGTGTTTGTTATAAGTTTGTCGGTTAGTTCTTCAATCACGCTGCAACAGAACTACGGATCCAAGTGATTTTTTGCATGGGTATAGTTGAGGAAGGGTAGGTATAGGGAGTGACATAGGGTACTTTTTATCCCGGAAAATCATAGATCCCGTGGGACTTTAAAAACTAAATCCTCATCAGCTAGGATTATATAGATAAGATGATTTTATTATTATTACTCACCTAACTAGTTTAGTTTTATATAATAACGATGTTTTGCCTGCGGCTTCGCTCACATTAAGTTTGATTCTTCAAACCCTATTTTACCCCCTCAGGGGTTATAGGTATTTTCAAAAATACTTTCTTAGGGGATGCCTACGTCATAATAGCTATCTGTAAGCCAAAATTCAGCCCGATCCGTCCAGTGGTTTTAGTTGTGCGTTGATAGATCAGTGAGTCAATCAGTCAGTTAGTCTGTCAGTCAGTTAGTCTGTCAGTCAGTTACATTTTATATAATATATAGATTTAGATTAGATTTAGATTACATTGAGGTATATTGACTTCTTTAAATTAGGTACATCTTCCAGCTAACAAGCCCAGATTCAGAAAGGCGGCAGTTTTAACTATTGTATTAAATGTGGATGGTACAAAACAAAGTTTTTAAGCGTTAAAGTCGAAGACACTAATGAACGTGGATTACAACTTTGTTTTCATCATCATCATCATTAGCAACCCATCAACGGCTCACTACTGAGTGCAGGTCTCCTCTCAGAGAAGGGTTATAGGCCATAGTCCACCACGCTGGCCCAACGCGAATTGGCGGACTTCACACACCTTCAAGAACATTATGAAGTACTCTCAGGTGTGCAGGTTTCCTCACGATGTTTTCCTTCACCGTTGAAGCAAGTGATATTTAATTGCTTAAACGCACTTGGCTCCGAAAAGTCAGAGGTGCGTGCGTACCCGGGATCGAACCTGCGACCCCCCGAATAGGAGACCACAGTCCTAACCACAAGGCTCTCACTGCTTCAACTTTGTTTTACCTGAATGCTATTAAAAGAAAATATTTCAAGTTGGTAGATTTAACAAGACAAAATCAATTAGTTATACTAATCACCAGCGAGCTGGGCTCTCAAACATCGCAGGTCGCATGAATAATTGCTAAAGTACCACTTTGCAGTGCTCGCAAACATTCGGTTAGATGCTCATTCCGTAAAAGGTAAAGGTAAAATCTTCTGACCTGACATTTGCCGGTATTTATTTAGGTTTTGGAAATTGGAATTTCTATTTCTTACCCGACTGTAGCGTAGCTAAAAGGAAGGGTTATGGTTTTAGCAGTCTATTTATGTATGTATGTATGTATGTGACTATTTACCAATGTTCCATCGTAGCGAATAAACTACTGAGCCGATTTTGATGAATGAGGTGTCAATCAATTCGTTATGATGATCCGGGTGACATAGGCTCTTACATAGGTTACATGTGATATGAACAAAATTGATATGACGGACGGATGGTTACATTCAATTTTCCTATTTTGTGTTGTCGCGCGTCTTATACCTTCCATATTTAATTAAATTATTTTTAAACTACTTGATGCCCGCGACTTCGTCCGCGTGAATTTAGTTTTTAAAATCCCGCGGGAATCCTTTGTTTTTCCGGGATAAAAAGTAGCATATGTCTCTCTCCGGGTCCTTAACTATAACCATTCAAAAAATCACGTCAATCCATAGCTCTGTTGCGGCGTGATCGAAGGACAAACTGACAAACCAACAAAGAAACACACTTTTGTATTTATAATATTAGTATGATTATTTAAACGCGATAGTGCGAGCAAGAAACTCGGCGGTCGCTCTTTTCAAAACAAGTTCACAATAGGTTCTATGCTATGTATGCAATGTTATCACAACGAGGGTAAGTTCCGAAATTGCATACCTACTTACAATTCAATACAAGATGGGCAGACAGAAAGATCCTATAATTCGGCGGGCGCGGCGATCTATTGAGTTAAATGATTAAATGCATCGAGTTGGTACTTTGCAGAGCCGTCCCAGAGGTGGCAGCAGTACTCCATGGCTGAGCGCACCTGAGCCTGGTAGAGAGTCAGGCGCTGCTCAGGCGTGAAGCACCGCTTCACCTTGTCCAGGATACCAAGTGTTTGGCTGCTGTTTTGGCCTGAAAAATTATTGTCATTGTTGAAGTTGCACCCAAGTGCCATCGAATGCGCTTTCCTAAGGTAAGTTCCAAAGTTAATTTGATACAAATTTTTCAAGACAACTGTTCGACAATGAGAGCTTTTAAATCATATACAAGGTAGTTTCAGCAGAGGCTGCAAAAGTTGAACTAACAAGCTTCCTGAACAGAACAGGCAATCTGAAGTAAGTTTGTCAAACTCTCTGCGCCAGTGAAAACGATTGTGCCAAAGTATAAATAACTAGACTAGGTGCAAGTGACTTACGCTCTTTTTCACCTACCATACTTTATGATCCCATAAGTAGGATTCTCTTTACGAAGATAGGTAGCCCTGTAGTATATAGACAGTAGACACTATATTGTGTTCATATGAACAGCAAGTAGTGAATAGAAGCAAAATACAGAAACTTTTAAATACAGGCGCCACTGTGTAGTGGAGTTCAGTCGTGTGTAGACTACGGAAAGAGTAAGTAGTACGTGAGTAAAGTGTAGTGTGTGTGTGTGTGTGTGTGTGTGCGTGTGTGTGTGTGTGTTATATATTATAAGGACTGTAGATTGCGTGAGCAAGCCCCTAAATACAAAATAAATACTCTATCCTATGTCATTTCTACCTATAGATGTTCCCTAAAGGTTCGTGAAAACGAAATTGACAGAAAGAGTCACCTTTAAAAGTTAGGGAACGTTGGTGAAAATGGAAAGGTGTTAGATAGATGATGATCAAGGATCGAGGAGGAGGATCTGATGATGGAGCAGAAAACTGGGTAACAGGAAGTCAGGTATATCGTACATAGTTCGATCGTAGATTCACATGTCAGGGGTGTTTTAATTTTTTTAATTGACACTAGTCTTTTCAAGGCCCATGTTTGGGCATTCTTCATATTACTCCGCATTATCAAGTTAAAGTGTACTTTCCCGGGCACATTCATTAAATTCCAAGTTTGCATTCACTTTTACGGCCCATTTCTTTTACCTGAATATGATAATTTATGCTAAGTCGCATTCATGTTATTCACTTTCGCATCGAAAAAATGAGACAAAAATTTGACTACGTAATGAAGGCTATGTTGTAAATGTAAAGAATTCTTTTTTTTATTTAGAACAAGAAAATAGGTAGTACCTAACGTACGCGGACCCCGGTAAATATCGAGCCCAAGAAAGAGACGATCAACCCGGTTCGGCTTTGTTGAGTGTTGTCTATTTCACACCTATTTACCGTACCGTTTCGTTCAACAAAGACGACGAAGAAGTGAAGCCAAGTCTGTGAAGCCAAGTTACTGTACCGCGATTGATTGCCTCTTTTGGTGACGGGAGGAAATATCAATTTTATGCGCAAAGAATCAGCAATGGCTGTATATATATTGAGTAGGTATTTTTGCGTAAGGTTCTTGCGAAAAATTAGTACTAGGTATACAACTCGAGATACCAAATAAACTTCTAGGACGCGAGGTTTTAGTTTTTTTTGTTACAAAGTATTATCTAAATAAGTAACTTGCCTTTGCTACAATTTGACGATCCAGAAAAAATAAAGAAACGAGTGTGCTTTAGACCACACAACTGAAGTAAAACTTCTTTAGCTCCATCTATATATATGTATATTATGTAATCACACAAAATCTTCGACAACACACTCTACTTATGTTTGGCTTCCATACCGGAGCATTATCAGGAGATGATCATCATCAGCACCCCATCAACGTCTCGCTAATGAGCGCAGGTCTCTCAGAGAAGGGTTATAGCGCATAGTCCACCACGCTAACCTAATGTAAATTGGCAGACTTCGCAGTTCGCACACCTTTGAGAACATTATGAAGAACTCTCAGGTCTTCAGGTATCCTCACGATGATTTCCTTCACCTTGAAGCATGTGATATTTAATTTCTTAAACGCACATAACTTAATAATTTAAAATAAAAAATTATTTTTAAAAAACCGACTTCCAAACTCCCGCGCCACTATACAAAGTATAAAATTTATTGTTGATATTTTAAAACCGCGCAACAGATTTCGATAAAATTTATATGGGACCACCTGGGGAGTATACCCTTTCAAACAAAAAAAGAATTTTCAGGCGTCTTCGAGTAATCGGTGGGCATAAATACATAAAAAAAAATAAAAAAAAGATTCCGTCGTCGGTTAAAAAGCAAGAGGTCGAGATCGAACCTGTGACCTCCCGAATAGGAAACCGCAGTACTAACCACTAGGCTATCTGCGCTGTTGTTCCTGTGTTTCTTCTACACGCGGGGAAACGTCGAGACGGTGTGCAGCGCCAACGGCGCGTTTTGTCATACAGATTGTTCTGGTTCGGCAGATTAAGGCTATCTGTTCATATAAATAGAGCCGAATGAAGATCCTTTTATTTAAGATCTGTGGGTCATAATACTATGAAAAAAAAAGTAGTTACAATTGATCGTATTTCTGGCCGTTTCCTAAAAACGATAACGCAAACTTTTTTCCATACAAAAAAAAATTGCAAAGTTGCCTCTGCAAATACATAAATTCCCATCGTTCTCTGTTATGCATACATTAATTTTGGTAAAATTAAGTACAATTGTTTGTCATATTTTACTACAACAAATGGCCGTTTTAGATTTTATTTATTGCGACTTTTATAATTTTAATATTTTCTATTATAATTTGTCACTTGGCCCTTCTATTCCCAGAAGCGATTTCTGTCTCTCCTACTCAATTATACATACATATTTTTTTCTGGTTTAGAATATTACTTTTTCTTTTAAATACGTAGTGTTTTTTATGATTATAATTTTATGATTCCTACGCCACTAGGTTAGGTAACTTAAGGTAAAGGAATCCTTTCATTTGCTTAAAGTAAATTTTCGGAATCACAACTCAGCGACCGAATGTGGGCTCGTATTTACCGACCCGCAGGTAAACTTCGCCTCGCAGTCGAAAGGAAAATCGGCGAAATTTTATAGCTCGTTAGAGAGCTTAAACAGAAAACCGTTCCACGAAAATCCTGCGTCGCCAGTTAGTTACCAACCAGTTTTCTAAACAAATAGACAAACATAAATCCGTTAGGTTTTTCGTAAGTTAAGAAAAGTTTCTCCCCAGCGCGCTCCGTATACAAACGAAGTTTTATTTTTATTTGAATAGGTACTATGATATTATGAAGCCTATAAGATTGAAAATTGAAAGGGTTCATACCCCATCTGTTGCAGTATTGTCGTATCTACTTCTACCACAAGCTTTTTTGCCACAAAGTCTAGTTCGAGGGTAGAGGAGAATACCTATTTGACATTTTCAAATTCAAAATTACCTACTTGCGGCTCTTGTGACAAGTCAAGACTCAAGACCGCTAAGAATACCACCGGTTTGTTTCAGCATGCCTATTTTTACAAGCTTTTATTTAGCTTGACCAGTTTATTTATTTGTTTGTTTGGGTCAAATCTTGCAAGATGAATTAGAACCACTTCCCGGTTTCCGATTGAACCGAAATTTTGCATGTATGTATGTAAATCGGATGACAATGCAATATTATTGTGACATGGAGCTGATCTGATGATGGAGACGGAAGATGGCTATCGCAACTCTGTAATAAAACGATGTAACCCCATCAAGTTTGGGCTCGTTTGATTCGTTATGACAAGAACTCTGATCCTAGATGATATCTAGAGTCTAATGATGTAGCCACTAAAAGCTTGTATTTAAAAATAAAATTTTTAATTTAGCCTTGTTTGTTTTGACCTAATACTTGTATCTTATTAGACATATTTCCGTAAAAAATACGTGTTTCAAAGTAAAAAGGGTTTTAAGGTTTTAACGCAAATCTTTGAGCCCGTGTATCTTTGAAACTACATAATTTATGCTATGAAAAATTATTACTTTTGACAGATATTACAACCTTGCATAATTGCAAGCTATCTCTGTTTAAAATTTTATCAAGATTGACTCAGCGGTTGAAAAGTAGAAAGGTGACAGACAGAGAGAGTTACTTTCACATTAATATGAATTTTAATAGAGAAACTGTTTCATAATAATTATTCTACTCTTTTTGTTCCTTCTTTACTAGAACAAGGAAATTTCAAGTACATACCCTATTCAGTGAGTATTCAAAAGTTGTTCTCAACAAGTTTGCGGTGCAAAAGTTTTAATTGTTTCACCATTCCATAAGATTTAGGTCAACAAACAAAATCTTCATGAATTTAATCTTCCTTTAGGTACAATTGTTAAAGTTGTAAACGAGTACAATGCATTGAATGAATAGTGAATGTTCATTAAATTGTGTTTCATTTTAAGAACCACTTTACCAATTACCTACTTATTAAGACGGAATTTGTGATACAAATGTTTATTTAACTAATAAAATAATTATACAGGGTAATAAACCTAACAACCACAGATTTAAGATTGGTACGCTTCGCACACTACTAGATACCGTCGGTGTCGGCAATTCAGGCAGGCAGTGGAATTTTAAAAAATAAATCCACGCGGACGAAGTCGCGAGCATCAGCTAGTGAGCTATAAAAACGCAAAAAGGGCAATGTCTCTTGCAAGGGTCAGTCACAGAACGCGACCCAATATATCCAGCGAATCGCTCCAATTTCTTCAACTTTAACTCGATCAACAACAGGAGTCTTTCACGCTACGTTTACCATTCGATCATTTTGAAACCACAATCTCTATCGGTTCTTTGAACAACAGTTATCACCATCATCACCATCATCATCATCATCATCATCATCAATAACAGCAGCAACCCATCAATCGCTTGCTACTGAGCGCAGGTCTCCTCTCAGAGAAGGATTGTTGGCCACGACACTGTTGGCCCGAATTGGCGGGCTTCACACACCTTCGAGCGCATTATGGAGAAGCCTCAGGCGTGCAGGTTTCCTCACCTTTGAAGTATTGCTTCAACGCACATAACTCCGCAAAATTAGAAGGACGTGCCCGGGATCGAACCTGTGACCCGCGTATAGGGGACCATAATTCTAACCACTAGACTATCACTGGTGCGAACATCAGTATAGATATGCAAATATAATTCCGATTCTGCTCGGGATAGCATCAATATCGACTAATTACAGTCTGGGTGACTTGCAAGCATAATTGCACTGTCATTTCCCATAGATATTGGCCGTAGCGTATGGAGATTAATTTAAAAGTTAGAGCAGCTATATTGGGCTCTTGTATCATTTTAAAAAAAGCCTAAGTAAACAGGAAACAAGTGTAAATAAAAATTTTTATTTTTAAATGCAAGCTTTTAGTAGCTACATCATTAGACTCTGGATATCATCTAGTTATGACGAATCGAACGAGCCCAAACTCGATGGGGTTACGTCGTTTTATTACAGAGCTGAGTTCCGATAGCCATCTTCCGTCTCCATCATCAGATCAGCCCCATGTCACAATAATATTGCATTGTCATCCGATTTATACATAAATGCAGAATTTCAGCTCAATCAGAAACCGGGAAGTGGGTCTAATTCATCTTGCAAGATTTGACCCAAACAAACAAACTGGTCAAGCTAAATAAAAGCTTGTAAAAATAATTATTTGCTGTAGGTACAAAATTTTGTAGAGTTTAGTCTTGCACCTACCAAGACCAATCATACCTACTCCATCTCATCATCATCAACTCAACTCATCTTTGGTCCACAACTGGGCACAGTACTCTTAGAACGAGAAGAGTTTAGAGTTAGACCATAGTCTACCACGCTGAGCAAGTGTGAATTGACAGACTTCGCACGCCTTTGACAACATTATGGAAAACTCTCAAGCATTTATGTTTCCACCCGAAGTTTTTCTTCGTCTTTAAGCCACCTTTTCATGGCTGAACCGCTGAAACAATTTGATGAAATTTTGGACCGAGTTCCTAGAAGTTCAAATAGTTTTATTCTAGAATATCTAAAAATTCTTACGAGAATTTTCATAAATAACAATTCTTGTGGACAATATCGCAAAACTCAGGAAGTAATCAATCTTCAATCTTTATAGACTTAATAGCCCCTCAGTTAAAGGTGCGGGCTGAAAACTGAAATGTCGCAGGTTCGATTCTCACCTATTGCAATATTGTCGTACCCAGTCCTAGCATAAGCTTTCCGCTTATTTAGAGGAAAGAGGAGAATATTTAGTCAAATTTCGTCTAATATTCTTTGTAAAAAAAAAGTTAAAAAAAAAAATTAGTTGCTTTGTCCCATCTATCACTAATATTTCAAACATTAAATATCTCCGTCTTAACGCAATATAATGTATCCAATTGTACCGTAACGCAAGTAGCACACTACCGGTCGACTAATCAAAGCAACTGATTGCAAGACTCAGTCACACATGAAGCTCTGAAAGTGTGCACTTAGCTGTAGGTAATTAAACTCATATCATTTTGAACACTGGTGCTAAGTGCTTTTGATCAATTACTTTGAGGCCTACTAGCTACGTGGTCAAAGAGAAACATTCTATATTTGTATCTATACATCATAGAATTCAGAATAGTTATTATAGAAGTGACGTGAAGTACGGGACGTATGTTTGTCGTCTTACAGATGACTAGGAAAACATCAGTGAGATATTTTTTTAAGCTATTGCATAGCTTTTATCGCGGACTTTGAACTAGCACAAAAAGTTTGAGCGCGGTGACCGAATCAAGAAATTCCGTAACGAAAAAAAACCTAACACCGTCGTTCAGTAAGCGTTCAACATTTTAGAGGTTCTCAAGTAGCTCTATTTGGCGCAGTGGGCGAGAGACCGCATTCGAGCGCCGATGTCGCAGGTTCGAATCTCACTCACGAAGTAGTGACAGTTCACTGTTCTTGTTTGTTTGTTTTTTAATTTTTTTTTGCATAATTTTTATTAAGCAAAAAAATATTGCATAAATATTATAATTGCATAAGTTGATAAAAAATGCTATGCAATAGCTTTACCGCGGCAGTCCCCGAGTGCCACTTAATTTTTTTTTTATTAATTAATGGTGGTGGAGTGGTAAGCACCTGTAAGCGTAGTGTTGGCAGACCCCCCACTTGGTGGATCAACCACATTAAACGAGTCGTAGGGAGCCGTTGGATTCAGGCGGCGCAAGGCCGAAACCTGTTGTAGTTGAGGAAGAAGGTATTATAAATAAAATGCTACATATATTAAGAGAATAATTAAGGAGGCCATTTTATTTGAAGATGGTTTAAAATTTATGAAATATTTGCTCTGGTGTTTTGGTTCAAACGCTGTGATTCCAAATGGACTAACCGTCTAAATTCAAATTGTAAGATATTTAAGAAGCTTTTATAAGTTTCTCAAGCCTTTCTTATTTGAGGCGCAGTCAAAGTTTTAATTGTTCTACCATTTCATGAGACAGGCCAAGAGCCAGTTAAAAATTTGGAGGAGTTATTTCACAAATAAGTTAAAGTGGCTCTTCTACTTTATGATGTGTACACTTTTTATCGTTCTATCTACGTATTCTATTATTGTAGAAAGGTGTAATGTAACATAAATTAAATTTAAAAAAAATAATTAAGTAAATACAGACTGTGTTGCTGTTTTGTTTTGAAAGAAACATCGGTTGATCCGGTGGTAGAATTTTGACTTGAGATTTTTGACATAAGGTTGTATGACACATTGAGCGCTGTCATACCTATAATATGATATTTGTCACTTGCGATACCACTCCAAAAGTGGTGCCACTAGCCAAAAAAAAGTGGCATTGCACTTTCATATCCTCGAATAAAAACTTAGAAGTCTTGACTTATCATAAGACCCACCAGTGGTTCTATATGAAACATAAATAATGAAAAACGTCTCGACTTGTCATTAGAGCCACAAACTGGTATACTTGAAACATAGAGGCATAATTTTCAATTTGAAACAATGTTCTTCCAAAATGCCTACGGGCTCTCGAACTATTACGGGGGTCGGCAAACTTTATAGTCATGAATTTATTTCCCTACGCCCATACTACTAATTTTACAAGCTATGAAAATTAGTTCGCATTCTGAACAAACATCTTTATGCCGAAGGAAAGTGTTATTTTACGCTTCCAAGTTTGAATCGCCGATTAAATCAATTTGTGAAATCATTTTCTTAATTTAAACGATCCACTTTCAGCAGTGCTTTAATTGTGTAAGAAAAAATCATAATTATTTGACAGCTAACGTTCACTTTTTAAAAATCTTTTTTTTTTTTTTTTTTTTTTTTTTTTTTTTTTTTTTTTTTTTAAATTTTTTTTTTTTTTTTTTTTTGCTCGCATCAAAATTTTTATTTATATAATATTTGAATCGGTTATTTTGGATAATATTGGCATCAAATTGGCGCTTTTTCGCGAAATACCCCGTGGTATTGTTTTCAGCCCTGATATGCAATATTAACAGTTCTTTTTGTTTCAGAGCGAGAGGCGTTGCTACGCGGTGTTGCGGTTGCCAGGGGCCATCGGGCTGTCGGCCTGTCGCCTGCTCTGCAGGCCTTCTGGCTGCCGCTGCCGGGGCTTCGTTCTCTAAAGACGCTATTGTGTAGTGTTTAAGTGCTTTTTTTTTATTTGTTTACGTGTTTTGAAGTATGAACCCCAGTGCTTCTCAATCTGAATACGTGGAATGCCCACACTGCAGTGATGGCAGGCTGTTTAAGGGTCGCAAAGGCCTTAATATTCATATCGCACGCTGTCACGGACCGCCAACACGGCCACTTACTTGCCCAAATTTAATGTGCGATCAAACTCAATCAGGAAGCGACAATCAGGTTTCATTTGAAATTTTATTATCTAGATATAACAATAACGTTCCATTGGTAAAACGCATTCCGCGAGGAGCGAGGATATCATTAGCTAGAGCCCTTTCACATACAATCCAAAGTGTCCTATCAAATTCCCTTTCAGCTTGGCAAAATTTATTTTTGTTTTCGTATAAGCATTTTCATGTAAATAAGTCTGAAAGCGGGTCGTTATGTTCAAAATTAAAAAAAAATAGTTTGGCTAATCGCGTTATTCAAATATCGGACTGCTCATTACGGACGCAAAATTACAATTTAAAGAAAATTGTGGAAAATAAGGTTATGGAGGGGGACCTTAAAAACGCTGCCCGCATTTTGTTTTCTAATGACACCCTGGCTCCATTTAATGATATAACGCTGGAAGCCTTACGTGAAAAGCATCCTTTCCCCAATACCGCCTCTTTGCTTCCGGACCCCCCTTCCAACACTTCTTTTTTACAGATAAAGGATGAGGAGACCTACGCTGCGATAATGTCATTCTCTAGTGGCTCTGCTGGTGGCATGGACGGCATAACGCCACAACATCTTAAGGATCTTGTGGGAGTTACTGCTGGGGACGCCGGCAGGGCGCTTCTGAGTGACATTACCAGACTGTGTAATCACATGTTATCTGGCGAGGTAAATTCATCCTTTTTACCATTCCTTTATGGTGCACGGCTTTGTGCTTTCAATAAAAAAGATGGTGGTATCCGCCCCATTGCTGTTGGCTCTACTTTTCGCCGTTTGGCGTCAAAATTAGCGTGTAGACACATAGTTTCTACCCTAAAGGATAAATTCCAACCTATTCAAGTTGGATTCGGCAGTAAAGGAGGCTGTGAAGCAGCAGTACATTCGGCTCGTACTTTCTTAGCGAATGGCGAGGTTGAAGTACTGCTTAAAGTAGATGTAAAGAATGCTTTTAATTCTTTGGACAGGGCAACTCTGCTTAACGAAGTTGCAACACAACTTCCAGAAATTTATCCCTACGTTTGGCAATGTTACAGCTCTGCTTCAAAATTATTTTTTGGAGATAGCGATATTAAGTCTATTGTGGGTGTTCAGCAGGGGGATCCTTTAGGTCCAGCCTTGTTCAGTTTAGGGATCCATAAACACATTTCAAATTTAACATCTAAACTAAACATTTGGTATCTTGATGATGGAACTATTGGAGGCAACGTGAATGACGTCCTAAAAGATCTTAACCATGTTAAGCAACAATTTAGCAAAATTGGTCTTGAACTAAATTTTTCCAAATGCGAACTCTTTTTCACAGAAAAATTGTCGCAAGATAAGATATTATCGGCCTCTGAATTATTTAATGAAATTACCCCTAATATTAAGATTGTTGATAAACATTCACTTTGCCTTCTTGGTGCTCCTTTATATGACGAAGCCATACAACCAATTTTGGACCAAAAAATCAAAATATTTTCGGCCAATACCGACAAATTGGGTGCTTTAAATTCTCATATTGCATTTTCGATTCTAAAATATTGTCTTTTTGTACCTAAATTAATGTACATTCTACGCGCGAGCCCAATTTGGAAATTTCCTGGACTACTCGATAACATGGATGCCATCCTAAAAAACGCGCTAGAACAAATTCTAAATTTATCTTTTGATGAGCACTCCTGGAACCAAGCTACTTTACCGGTCGTATACGGTGGCATCGGCGTGAGAAAAATTTCGAGTGTTGCTCTTCCAGCTTTTCTGTCCTCTGTGCATAGTATAAAAGAGCTTAGTTCTCAAATTATTAAATCGAATTCATTTCCAATAACCTATGCCACAGAGGCCCTAGATAGTTGGAAGATCAGGTGTCCCAATGTCGATATCCCGAAGGAACTTTCCACACAAAAACTTTGGGATGCGCCATTGGTTCAACTGACACATAGAAATTTGGTTCAAAATCTAACAAGTGACAGAGATCGGGCTAGGCTTCTAGCTTTATCTAAAAAAGAATCTGGCTTTTGGCTTCATGCTTTGCCATCCAAAAATCTCGGCACTCTTCTCGATAACGAAAGTTTTCGTGTGGCTCTAGGTCTCAGATTGGGAACACCGCTGTGCCACGAGCACAGATGTCCGTGTGGAAAGGAGGTTGATACATTTGGAATTCACGGACTCTCTTGCCAGAGGAGCGCTGGTAGGCTATTTCGGCATGGTTCTCTTAACGATACGTTAAAAAGGGCTCTTGCCACCATTGACATTCCTGCGCTCATCGAGCCAACAGGGATTAGTCGAGATGATGGCAAGAGACCTGATGGATTGACGCTGGTTCCCTGGGAACGGGGACGGGCTCTAATGTGGGATGCAACGTGCGTCGACACATTGGCCCCGTGTCATATCAGGGAGACAGCATCAAGACCGGGAGCCGCAGCTGAAATGGCTGAATCCTGTAAGCGGCGCAAGTATGCCTCTCTGATCGAGAGTTACATATTTGTTCCGTTTGCTGTGGAGACCCTCGGGCCATGGAGTCAAAGTGCAAAAAAATTTTTACGAGACATTTCACCGCGGTTAATTGCCTCATCTGGTGACAGAAGGGCTGGCTCATTTTTTGCACAAAGGATCAGCCTGGCTGTCCAGCGCGGAAATGCAGCCAGTATTCTTGGCACCATTCCACGCGGGCATGATTTGTATAGTAATTAGATTAGTTTAGCTATAAGTTCTTTTTGTAACATTTTAATAATAAAAAAAAAAAAAAAAAAAATTAAAAAATCTTTTGGCAGGGTATGATGATAACAGTAAATAAATCAATAAAAGAATGAATGAATGAATGAATGAATAAGCCTTTTATAAACTGAAAATAAATAACAGGTTTTATAACTAACTAAAATACATATTCCAGTTCCATCAGCTTAACAATTTAGTATTAACTAGTAAGTAGTGGAATGAATAAATCATTTAACAAACTACTTATTTATTAGTTACCCACTATAATGTTTTACCCACTATAATGTTACTTATGTACATAAAAAATGACAATTATTCCATATTTAAGTGAAATATTATATTGGTAAGTAATAATATTTTTTTTAAGTTGTCAATGTCAGGTTATTTATTTCACTATTTATACATTTTATATTTACAATTACACTATGTAAAAAATGAATTAAAAAATTACTACTAAATATATTTACAAAAATTATATTAATCTATTTTGCCTTCTTTTTATTCAACAGCAAAAAAGGGAGGGCGCTGCAGCGCAACCGAGTAATATTGTTTAAAAATTAATAACACTCGGTTTTTGTGATTATTTGCAAACAAGGAAGTTTTAAAGTTGATAAGTGTGTATAAAGATTATTAATACAAAAATTTACGAAAAACTAAATCAATAAATAACATAATAATATTATGAACATGTGCTCTGGCGTTTGGTCTTTCAAACTTTTACTAATGCCATTGATTTGAAATTTGGTGTACTTTTAGTTATTTCGGACTATTTATCTTTGAAGCTGATGCTGCAACATCAAGTAGTCTGCGGGATACCCAACTCTTCAATAAATTACAGCAGATATGTGTTTGGGCTCATTAGAATGGTCTCAATGAGTAGGTGTTAGATAGATGATGGTCGAGGATCGAGGATGAGGATCTGATGATGGAGCAGAAAACTTACCCAGTTTTATATGTTAGGTATATCAAACAATATATTATTTTATATATTATATCAAACAATATTTAGATGTCGGGGGTGTTTTGAATTTTCACACTTGTTTTGTGAGACTTTTGAATTTTGAAGCCTGTATTATAGCCATTTTACCTCATAAAAAAATGGTGCGAAAATGAACTGGGTAATTTTGTAGGTGTGAAGTAAGGGAAGAGGTAACGCGTATAATGCTCGCCGCTCCAGCATGAATAGAGCATTTAGAAGTTTGCCGAGCGCCTATTAGAGCGTATGTTTAACACAATCTCATTAAAATGGAAGCGTAAACAGTTTAATGGGCTTGTTGGGAGATGCTTTGAGACTGTTATGGACTATTAAAGTAGCTTTTGTTTGTACACCAAGGATAAATATGCTAATTTGCACAAAATTTTGGTATTTAAGGCAAACCAATAAACAATCCCACTTGCACATCCTTGCTTCCTTACTAACAGGTACTATAAATACGATAGTGTGTTAGTTTGTTGGGTTGTCCTTCAATCATGTATAAATGGAGCAACGAATCGTCGTGATTTTATGAGTATAGTTGAGGACCTGGAGAGCGATTTAGGCTACTTTTATCTCCGAAAAACAAAGGGTTCCCGAGGCTTTTTAAAAACCTTACCACTTTTTGTCCACGCGAACAAAAAAGCGGGTATCAGCCAGTAAATAATGTAAATACATATTGTTGTTACAGTAAATTATTATTATTGAATTTTCATTATGAATTCAGCTTTTATCTCTAAGTCTTTTACCGAGTAAGATAACCTAATTATCGAATATTATACTGCGTGCGTGGCTGAGAGCAAATTGATTATGTTATAACAAGGTAATATTATTATTATCTTAGCAAAATGATTACATGCACAAATCTCGGAGCCTCAGTGTCTCAACAGTAAAGAAATGGACTGAAATTCCAAAGGTGAAAGTTTCAAATACAACCATTCTAGGCAGATGGTATCTGGTTTGTGCTTTGTATCCCAGATCTCTATCTAACTTTTCGGAGTTAGGTACGTGCATCCGAAACAACGAAATAATATGTCCGACAGTAATGGAAAAAAGCAGCAGATAATATATATAAGCAGTGATAGCCTAGTGGCTAGGACTGTTGTCTCCTATTCGGGGGTTGCAGGTTCGATCCCGGGTACGCTGACTTTTCGGAGTCAAGTGCGTTTAAGCAATTAAATATCACTTGCTTTAACGGTGAAGGAAAACATCGTGAGGAAACCTGCACACCTGAGAGCTCTTCATTATGTTCTCGAAGGTGTGTGAAGTCCGCCAATTCGCATTGGGCCAGCGTGGTGGACCTATAACCCTTCTCTGAGAGGAGACCTGCGCTCAGTAGTGAGCCGTTGATGGGTTGCTAATGATGATGAATGGAACACATCGTGAGGAAACCTACATTCCTGAAAGATCCCCATAATGTTCACAAAGGTGTTAGAAGTCTGCCGCACTTGACCAGCGCAGTGGAGAGACAAGAGGCTGGCCCAGCATTGGACCAACGATGACGTGAGATAATATGATGATGATGGGTTGTTTTCAAAACCAAGATATGTTATATGACATTAAGTATGACATTAATTACTTATTATTTATTATTAATGCGAGTCTGTTGATAATTTTTAACCAATCTTGGACAGTTGGAACAAAAATAGCACTTTTCTCAGAAACAGCCATAAATGTCAGTTTTGAACGCACACAAACACTTCCCAAGGGTTTTTCAAATACATAATTAATCATGGGAAAAATTCGCTTGTAAAATCTAAGTGCTTAATAATAATAATAAAAAAAATAATAACTTTATTGCCATAAGAAATAAAATAATACATTGGTTTTGCCGTTGGTCTTCACACTAGGAAGAACCTGTGTCGTGGAGACCTTAATTACAATTGATAAGTAAAACTTATTGATAAGATAACTAGGTGGGGCGGGTTACCGTTAGGTACAAATTAAGTGTGTGATAATATTATAATAATATGATATATAAATAATATAATATTTAAATAATATTACTGCAAAATATATATTACGTATGATATAATTAAATAAATTAGATATAATATGTTTTTGAGGTGTTAAAAAGATTTATTACTTATTTGCCGTTAGTGTATTTAGTATATTTTCCGTGTCATCATATGTCAGACTTTTCAACCAGTTAGTAATTGCCTTCTTGGCTTGTTTTGATGTACAGCTCCTGAGTTTACACGATTTTGAGACTCGGTTGTATATTTTTGCAATAACAAAGGGGCCGAAACGTCCTGCAAAGGCCGTTCTTACGTCCAGCAGATCAACCTTGACAACCCGTCTCTTGAAGATCGAGTCTGCGTTTGGGGATCTTAGGACTTGTCTATGTTTATAGAGGGCAGCCTTTAGTACAAAAAGTTGCCGAACGGTTAGTACTTCGGCCTCTTTGTAGAGGAGCGTAGTGCGGTATCTGTAGGGCTTCTTGAGTATAACTTTTAAGACAGACCGTTGTGCTCTCTCTGCTTCTAAAAGGGCACCATTTGGGGGCACCGCCCCATGAAAGTATGCCATAATTAAGAAGAGACTGACATAAAGATAAATACAACAATTTTAAGGTAGTTGCGTTTGCTACATCACGTAGTTTTCTCATAACACCGATGACCTTGCGAACGCGACCTGAAAGAGATGTAATGTGGGACTTAAACGAATGATTGTTATCCACCTGGATTCCTAGATATCTAATTTCATTGACCAAGTCGATGTCGTCACAACTGCATTTAGACGCTGAAAAAGATGCTGTGTCACCACAATTGTGTATCTTAAGGTTGAGATTGATCCTTGGTGCCGTTAACACATTTTTGTGGAAACACAAGTATTTGGTTTTACGCGTGTTTAGCGTCAGTAAATTTCTATTGAGCCACTTTGAGATTACTGAGATTCCTTGCTGCGCATTGTGGTATGTTTCATCCCAGCTTGATCCGTAGAATATTAAGGCAGTATCGTCTGCGTAACAGATAGTATCTGCATTTTTAAGAGGCAAGTCAAGGATGTCATTTATGTATAATATAAACAGTGTTGACCCAATTATGCTACCTTGAGGGACGCCAAAATTGATGTTTTGTAGTTATAAAGGGGAGCCTTTGGCTGTTGCTTTGGACTGTAGGAAACTAAAAAAATCGGCCAAGTGCGAGTCGGGCCTCGCTCTTTTAGGGTTTAGGACGGACGGACGGACGGACGGACAGCGTAGGCTTAGTAATAGGATCCCGTTGGTACCCTTTGGGTACGGAACCCTAAAAAGTTTCTTATTTTACTATAAGCGTGTAGTTCTGTCATTTGTGTTTGATGTTCTTATAAAGTTCTATCACCTTTATAAGAAAATCAAACATATGGAAATATGTATTAAATTCTAATAAAAATTTCAATTGTTTGCCAAAGCGTAACGCTCACGCAATCCTGCAAATATTCGCCGGCGATTTTATTACTTTTGAGAAAATAAGTTGTCTTATATTCCAGTTTAATATTCAATTCAATATAAAATGTTATCTTCTGCAGTAGGAACTCATATAATGTGTCATTATTAACAAGCAGTACTAAAATACATTGCATCGTAAAACTCCGCTCTTGTTCCTTTTAAAAGGCCATCACTCATTAATACCATCATAAAATGTAACAATTCTCCGCCAAAAGAGATTGTTGAGACATAACTACGGCAGTTATCTGAACGAGCTATCACTCGAATGGGAAACAGTTATGTTATGTTATTTTATGTTTAAGGATTGTTTCAAGTATGCCATTACTTTGTTCGAAGATGTTCAACCAGAGGCGCGACCTATACTCGGACTTTTAATTAGATGCAGTTACTCGTTTTTTAGAATACTCAGCCGAGCATATCGCATGCAGGGATACAAACATTTTTATTTCCTAACGAAAAAGCCTCGTAAGGCTCTAAGTGCGATCGAGAAATTTTGGGTGAGAAACGCAAAAAAAACCAACAAAAAATTGGTTGTCTGTAAAGTCGGCTTACGGACGATAGTTTTACGTGATAACGTCATAAAGAAACATTGATGAACGCTAACCACAGCGCGCACGCGATGACTGGCGGGCCCGGCGGCGGGTGCTCTGCCAACGCTTGGGCCGATCGTGCCTCGCTTGTTCTGCGCTCTCGCTTGCACGCTCAGGCTAGGCGGAACGTGGCACTTTTTCGTCCGTGCAGCCGGTGTTATGGATTTATAAGACGTAATCACATCAAAAAGTAGCTACCCACGAAACGTCAGTTTACCGCATCTAATTAAAAGTTAAACTATAGTCTATAGTGACAGCTTGGTGATGTGTGAAAGACGCATAATTTAATAGAGTTCTCCTTAAAGAAGGAGGCCTAATAAAGATTAGGCCTCATTGTTGGGCGTAGGCTTCGCCATAGCCATTTGCTTTGCACACCATTCTTCCCGATGTTGAGCAGATTACGTCCAATTTTTCCCGCATGCTTGAATATCCGATCATCGACATAGTTGTCTTCCAATGTTAATTTTGTCTGGTCCCATGTTTTCTTTATGTTTTCACAGTAAACGTCATAGTTTGTATATTTGAAATGGGTATCAGAAATTGAATAATTCTTATATTCAGTAAAGTAATTGCCGGTGCAAAACTTAACATTTCCACCCTGTAGGTGCAGACGAGGCATGAGAACCGTTGTAACGTTATGTTATGTTTAATGCTTATTTGAAGCGCTCCATAACTCTGCGCCGTTTCATAATCCAGCGGCTCCCTGCGACTCGTTTGATGTCGTCGGTTCACCTAGTGGGGGGTCTGCCAACGCTGCGCTTCCCGGTGCGGGTTTACCACTCCAGCACCTTGGGACTATTAATATACCATTAATTAATTATAAACTCTAAAGTTCATTTAACATTGTACCAATATATAAGCACTGTTATTTAGAACTCGTATACATTTACCCTCTATTATTGCAACGCTCAATGGCGCTAGCGAATACCGGTACAGTTCTGTCGCAGTCGGCAAGATACCGCGGTATTTATTGGTACAAAGGCATTGTGCGGGTGAAATAAAACGGTCCGCGGAGAAATCCACCGTCGCGTCGCGGCACTCTCTGGATTTATACCGTGTATTCAATTTGTGTGAGAGCTATCGGTCCCTTACGGGGTTACATATTGTGATCTAGAGCTCCGAACGAATTATTACTTTTTGTTTTTCTTTTGACGTAAATTCGATCAACGTTGTAATTCTGGTACGAGAGGCGCATTCCGTGAAAATGTGACATAAATAATGTGCGGTCATTCCGGATAACTTTGTACCACTAATGAGATAAATTCCTGTGTAGGTACGTGAATAATTTGTAGGTAGGTACTATGATTGGGTATGTTGATATGTAATGGATTGGGTTTGTAATGTTGATATTCAATATCGTACCCTTATTGCAAAAACCGATTATCTGCATTTTTTTACCAAAATTAGGTTAAATATATCAATCGACTCGTCTTGTCACGACGAAGCTACAGGTAAAACCCATTATCTGCTACGACGCTTATTTACGGAGATAGCTAGAGTTAAAAGCAACTAGCTTCAAGTATAATTTAATTATCTTCTTAAAAAAAGAACTAAACTCATTTAAATACTTTAGATTTATAAATCTATACCAGAAAAACCATGTTTCGTATCATAACACTTTTCAGATGTAGTTATTTGATTTATTATTATGTCGATATTATTCTGTTAAAACATGTTAACCTACGGTAACTGGTTTTAGCTTTAATTTTGATACTAGAAATTTCTAATGTATCTACCAGTAAAACAAACTAAACAACATTAGTTGCTTTTTGCAGAATAATGAACACCATATTTCGTTAAAATTATTGCAGGTTAAAGTACATAAATAATAAACACAAATAACTAAAGTTCACTTTTAGTGTTTATCTGGGCTACAACTACACTACAACACACTAGGCTATTTTTTCTACTAAAACACTCTTCATTGCATAGTAAAAACGTGGTAAAAACCAATATTCCAAACCACAACCCATTCGTTGCTAAAAATATTTAAAAACGCTTCAATCTCTCTGAAACGTTTTTATTTTAATAATGACGTATTTTATTAATATAAATCATTTCGCTGTAATGATTCACATAACCTGGGAACGCTTTTGAAAAAATGTTTTCATGGAATGTAAATTGAAAAAGTGTCATATTTTGGAACATTTTAACGAAACAAAAATATATGCTGTTGAACACGTGTGCTCCTGAGCGAACACCGGTCTTAATGAGTCTGTTTCAGCAATCTTACTCTTCCAGCCCTGTTCCGTCTTCGTGGAAGACTGCCCTGGATCACCCAATTCCGAGTAAAGCCATTTGGATCCTTCAAATTACAGGCCTATTGCGATTACTTCTCTAGTGTCCAAAGTTATGGAGCAAATTATTAACACCCAACTGCCGAGTCGAGGAGCACCAGTTCATCAGCGATCGTCAATACGGCATTCGCCACAGCAGATCTGCTGGTGATCTTCTGGTATACATCACGCATAGTTGGGCGGATGCTATTGACAGAAAGGGGGAAGCTCTAGCGGTCAGCCTGGACATCGCTACAGCCTTTGATAAGGTTTGGCATAGGGCTTTACTATCGAAGCTGCCATCCTACGGACTTCCCGTGAAGCTGTGTAATTGGTTCCCTAGCTTTCTTCATGGGCGCAGCATCAAAGTCGCTGTCAACGGTTTTTGTTCCGAACCTATAAAGCCTATGAATGCTGGCGTTCCACAGGGCTCAGTGATATCGCCTACACTGTTCATTCTGCATATCAATGATATGTTGCATAACAGCAACATCCATTGCTATACAGATGACACTACTGGCCATGCTCTTTATAAAGGCCAAGCACAGTTAAGGCTTAATGCTGGGCCTGAGCCAAACATGTGTCCGACATTGAGGCTTCTTTCGAGAAAGTGAAAGTATGGGATTCACAAAAGCTTGTATAATTTAACCCGTCTAAAACACAAGTTTGTAAAACACCGCCAAAAACACTCCTTTCACCACACCTCTTCTCTTTCAGAACATTTCTCTCACCCCTTTCAATAGCATTGGGATTCTTTGTGTTCGCATTTCGAACAAAGGGATCACTGGGAAGGAAAAGTTAAATTAGCCTCTAAAAAACTTGAGGTGCTCAACACAGTAAAGCGGTACTTTGCGCCCGATTACAGGCTCCTACTCTATAAAGCGCAAGTCCGCCCACACCAGTCATGGAGAATTGCTCTCACCTTTGGGCTGGATCACCTCAGTATCAACTCCTTCCATTTGACTGGATACAAAAGAGGGCAGTTCGGCTTGTGGACCGAATCCCAAATTAACTTGCTCACTGGAAAGTCTGGAGCACCGCAGAGACGTTAGCTCTCTCTGCATATTCTATCTGCTATAACATAACGGGGAGTGATCTGAAGAGCTATTGACCTTATCCCACCCTCTCTCTTCTACAATCGCACCGCACGCCACCGAATGCAATTTCACCCTCACCACCTGGGTGCCTGGAGCACTTCTACAGTCCACTGTGTCAGAATTTTTTTCCATACACTACCAAACTGTGGAACCAACTCCCTTCGATGGTGTTCCCACTTAATTTTACAACATGGGGTTATACAAGGGGCAGACCAACAAATTCCTGAAAAGCCGGCAACGCATTGGTGGTGCCTCTGATGCTACAATAAATGTTCATGGGTGGCGGTAATCACTTCACATCAGGTGACCCGCCTGCTCGTTTCCTCCCTATTCATATAAAAAAGGAGAAGTACAATCGATAGACCAAACAGACTTATATGTAGCTTTTATGGCCTAATGGAAAGCCAATAGCACCTGCCAAGTTAGCCGATCTTAAGTTTGTCTTTAAATATATTTCCAATGATTCCATTTGTCGCGGTAATGGGAACTACGCAGGTAAGAACGCGGGGCGCTGCAGTTAGTACCTACATACAAAGTTAAATAATCTACTTTACCTTCAGCCAAAAGCAACTAAAGATATTTATTTTACACCTATACTGGCTATAGTTGAACTAAAACGATTTTTGTCTTGATGATTATTATTATTCAAAACAAAGGATTTAATTAAAAATGCCAATAGAACTACCAGAAGGGTAATTTTGAAAATATGGTAGATTTTCTACATTCAGGAAAAACCAACTAAATGAGCTCCTTACCGATTATTTTCTTCTTTTTAAAGAACATCTAGTAAGTTTTTTTAAATTATTGACCTACTTAACATTTCTTGAATAGTTTCTTGTTTATAAAAACGATTAGCTTTTAAAAATTGACATCATTATAATTAATTTTTTTGTCGTTAAAGTTTCAAATACTTATAACTCAAAAACATTTCGCTCAAATTTTGGTGCAGATAATCGGTTTTTGCAATAAGGGTACGATATACTTAATCGAAAATGTAACAAAATATAATGGTGCAGCTACATTATCGTGCGAACATTCGTGACGAGTTGTCGCGATAAATAGCTGTGTCTCATTCTATCACAGCAGCTACATAATCGTGCTAGTTCACCCGAACTCACGAACTACCCGGCTATATTTGTAACAAGTGTAGCCGGGTAGTTCGAGTTTTGTCGCGAATGAGTTCGGGTGAACTAGCACGATTATGTAGCCGCTGTGATAGAATGAGACACAGCTATTTATCGCGACAGCTCGACACGAATGTTCGCACGATAATGTAGCCGCACCATAAGGATAAATTTGTAAAAACAGAAAACAAACCGGTCCAAAAACAAATAAGTTTTAGAGCTTTAAAGTTACCTGTTAGACAGAGAGAGCGCTAGTGAAGTGTGATGTCACAATTTAGCATCCAATTCAGGTCCAATTTAGGTCCATACACGCTCCATAGAAAATTTTGTTTTAGAGGAGACAGATACAGTCACAATAAAACAGCTTATAATTCCGAGACTATTAAAGATATTTAAAAAAGAGAAATGGCATTGTGTTGTAATATTTAAAAACGTAAATTTTAAGTAAGTATATAAATAAAAAATATCAGTCAAATACCCAATGAGGTACCTACTCTATGCAGTAATAACTATTGCGATTTAGGTGAACATCATATCGTAAACATCTATTAAATTAAAAATATTTAAGGTCAAAGGGAGTAAGAGAAACGGTGGGGTAAGAGAAACACAAAGCTTTATCTAGCAAACTATGCAGTTTATCGAAATTTGCTATCAGTCGATAAAACAGTATTGTCGAAGTGGTTTAAATTTTTTTAAAGAGATGGCGCTGCGATAATTCTTCAAGGTTATATTAAAGAAAGAAATTTGCCATTTTTCAAAACTCAAAACACGAGTTAGGCACGGTTTTATTTATTGCTTGTTTTAAAGTGATTTCATAGTTTTCAACAGTTTTTTGTGGTAAGTACATAGAGTAATGTATAGATTTAATGTTCCAATTGTTTTTTCTGTCTTAAACGTTCAGTTAATTAATTTAAGACATGTTAAAGTTTCTAGTCACTAAAAGTTCCGAGTGGGAAAGTGAAACAGAGATGTGTGGGGAAGAGAAACATATGTTTCACTTCCCCCATTTTCAGAGATTACCTTCTTTAAATTATATGTTATTTAAAAAAAACTAATATTTGATTATAGGTCATCTTGTGTCTGCCACACCAAATTTATTAATTTTATTGGTGAAAGCAAGAATAGAGAAAGACGTAAAAATATTGTAAACACGGTGTTAGCTATGTTATTGAACTAAAAAATTAATAAATTTAGAACTTACTCAAAATTTGTTTTGGTTTACTACCCCTGACTTGGCGACTATGTTTCACTTACCCCATTTTCAGTTTTTTCCATTTATTTAAGAAATTAGACCATATAGCCATGCACGGAGACTCGTTATCGATTGAGACAATTAAAGATGCCATTTTAGTTGTTGAAATAGTTCTATAGGCCTCATATTTATAGAGTTCTGCTCATAGTTTCACTTACCCCATTTCGGGGGTAAGTGAAACAAAAGCATAGCAATGAATAATTTCGTCGTTTTTTGCACGACTAGAGGGCTTGAAGATCATGTCATAAGAAAGCTGATTTAATGAAGAGTATATAGCATTTATTGTTATTCAAATTGAAAATCTTTTTACTGGCTTACAGGTCATTTTCTAGAAAAAACAGTAAAGTATGTTTCACTTACTCCCCCTGACCTTAAATAAATAATAAGTAGGTACGCTTTATGAATATCTTGAGATTGACCAAATTTGAATTCAAATAATGATAATTAGCAATAAAGCCACCTTTGCATAGGTAGTTTTAAGTTGTGTTCACTTTGTTTGTTTCTTGTGTGCAATTACGTTATTATCTATCTATCTATATATACCTATCTATTTGATAGATCAAAGGATAGATCTAACGAGTTTGGGGTAACATTAGATCATTATTTTTCACATTGGAAACCCAATTAGTTATTCGTATGGATAGGCAACTAACGATGACATAAAATATACCTTCAACTGAACATAATAGTATAATTGAACATTATTTTAATTAAAAGCTTTAAGCTTTCTTTGATACGGGCCGACAATCCCAACCCGCAAGAGGTAGGCGATCTGTCACAAGGAAACTGATCCAATATTAGTGGAAACTGTTTTCAACGCTGTCATGAAATCAATTAGTTTTAGGTGTATCCCTTGTAAGGGTCAAATTCTCTTTAATATTATAAATGAAATCCTTACTAATATTATAAATGCGAAAGTGTGTTTGTTGGTTTGTTGGTTTGTCCTTCAATCACGCCGCAACAGGGCTGCGGATCGACCTGATTTTTTGCATGGGTATAGTTGAGGACCTGGAGAGTGACAAAGGCCACTATTTAGCCCGGAAAATCAAAGTTCCCGAGGGATTTTAATAACTAAATCCACGCGGACGAAGTCGCGGGCATCAGCTAGTTTAATATCAAGCAAGCATTAAAAAGCGCGATCCTTTTATTTTGCAGAAAATGAGATTCACAATCGCACGAGCGAGTGTGGGCACGTAAGTATTTGCCGACCCGCAGGTAAACCTCGCTGCAGTTAAAAAGGAATTCGGGGCAATTTTATTGCTGATTACATACCTCGAACGGCGAGCATTGAGCAAGCTGGCTGGTTGTGTCGAAACGGATATCCAGACGTTTTTAGCGTTACTTAAACCGCACTTTTACACCCTCCAAAGCTTAAGCGGTGGTCTCACGGATTTTGGTTGACAGAGTGAAGTGAGGTCTGGTCTGCAGGGCTTTACTTTAAAATAGTTTTTGTAATTGACAAAATATGAATTCGCGACGAGTTTGCAAATTCGTATTCTATATAACTCGATAGTGATGACGCTACATTGACGAATGAGACGGTGAGATAAATTAGTTCTATATTGAGAATTGGTATTCACTTCTTCTTCTTTTTCAACCGATAGACGACCACCACGAATAACAGAGAACGGGCAGCAGCGTCCTCTGTGCTACTACTACCATCTACTGCGATCACCAACACGTGGGCACCGCGTGGTGATTATGGGCAAACCCTCCCCTTGGGAGAGGCCTTTAGTCCAGCAGTGGACTGTTATAGGCTATTGATGATTATGATGAGACGACCACTGCCGGATAAAGGTCTCTACCATGGACTTCCACAGGACTCGGTGTTACACCGCCTGCTTTCAGTGGCTCCCTGCGATTTGTTTGATGTCGTCGGTCCACCTAATGGGGGGTCTGCCAACACTGCGCTTCCCGGTACATGGTCGCCACTCCAACTCCTTAGGATTCCAACGACCATCAGCTCTTCCAACTATGTGCGCCGCCCATTTCTATTTCAGTTTCGCGACTCGCTGAGCTATTTCGGTGACTATGGTTCTCCTACGGATTTTCTGTTTTGATCTCGCAGGATCTCACCGCTCTCTCCATCGCCCGCTGAGTGACCTTGAGTCTTCTTATGAAGCCCATAGTTCATAAATGAAGGTATTCGCATAAATAATACCAAACCAAGATGAAGTAAGTTTACTTTCGAAATCAGTTCTTACTTGAGTGAGTTTCGATATCGTGATGGTATTGTAGTTAATACCCCTTATGAACATCTACTTGAGTGAATTTGCACTTGTCTGTACCACCTGTGCAGATGTATCCTGTCACTGTCACTCCCCAGGTCCTCAACTATACCCATGCAAAAAATCAGGTCGATCCGTAGCTTTGTTGCGGCGTGATTGAAGGACAAACCAACAAACCAACAAACACACTTTCGCATTTATAATATTAGTATGATTCGAGGGCTCCTTGAATTCTTAAATTGTGGAAATACTAGCTGGTACCCGCGAATTTGTTCGCTGGGATTTGGTTTTTAAGATCCTACAGGTATCCTTTGATTTTCCTGGAAAAAAAGTAGCCCATGTCACTCTCCAGGTCCTCAGCTATACTCATGCAAAAAATCACACACACCAATAAACAAAGAAACTTCCGCATTTGTAATATTAGTCAAATTAGTCCTTCCATCACGCACCATTGGATCGACGGAATTTTTTGTATGGATAAAGTTAACGAATTGTCTGTGCCATTTTAGAAGTAAAGTTTGACGGTCATTATGCGGGTATGAGCTGAAGTGGTAATAGGCGGATTATATAGTTCGAAGAACTGATGTTTATGTGGTGAAAACGAAGTCTTGGCAGACTCCCCACTAGGTATGTCTACCTAACGTTTACATCAGATGAGTCTCAGACAGCCGTTGGATAGAAGAGGCGTTAGGCTGAGGCATCTACTTATTAAAGAAGTCTATGCCAGAGACCAGTCCCCACCAGTGGTCATTATGCATTTCCCAATGTAACTTTTCAACCTAGAACTGCTTCTTTGAATTTCAGGTAGCTAGGCTCTACTCAGTTATTTCGTCCCAACATTTGCATCTTTGGTGTCATGAAGATCTCCTACCATCTTGATATTCCACCATACTTAAGCCCAACTATTTGGGACGAAATTCCTTATCGGACGGCATGGGCTTGGCGGATGGCTAGGTGAAAAAAGTGTAAGAATTTTCAGTCACGAGTAGTGTAGACGGTAATCCATAGCGGGTATGCTATTGGCTGTGCCCAGTCATAGGTGAGGTGTCATTACGAGATGGTTCTATAACATGTGGCGAGAGATGACGTTGGTTCTAAAAGGTAATTTTTATAATATTGTTTAAATCGGTACCATAATTATCGACCGAGCGAAGCGAAGGTCTCTGAGTTTACTTGAGTGAATTTGCACTTGTCCGTCCGTCCGTCCGTCTGTCAGAGTCTTCTGAATTACTGAACGTAATTACTTCAATTTTAGATATGATATGTAAACCGATGGCCTCCAACCGAAAATGGCTTAAAAAGTTATAAAAATCTTTATTTCAAGGGGGGCTCTCATAGAAGCGAATGCGAAGTAAAATATTTTTTTTGCATTTCATAGGGTTGCAGTACATCATTTTAAAGATAATTTGGAACAGAGTACAAAAGTATTTTTTTTTATTTTTTTTCCTAAATTGACGAATGAAAATGGACTTTCAAAGTGAAGATTGTATTCGAGGCTAGATCTCTAAAACCACTTTATTTTAAAACTTGAAACTTACACATAATTTGAGTTATATTCTACACTTGAACAACAAATACTAAGATTAGATAAATATTATAAAGAAACGAAATAATTTAAGTTTTAATGGGCATCAATGTTTTTAACAAAACTTCACTATACTGTTAATAGATGGCGCTGTCCTTAATATTGTAAATACAGTTTTGCGTCAGCTATTCTTATTTTGTCTATTACTAATTATGTTATTCAATTAGCAAATTATTATCAATAAAAGTATCACGTTGTTTTTGCAAAAGTAAATCCGTTTCTATTTACAATAATTAGACGTTAGCATCTATTTACTACCGTATGATGGTACTGTGTCTATGAATGTAAAGATGAGCGCGCATCTAGACATGCTCGCCGCAGAAGCCGCAAGCGCGCAGTCATGGCAGTTTATAATTTTTTTTATTATGAAATCGTATACTACGTAACACCCGTTCAGCGAACCAGCTGAATTTTAGTAAAATACTGTAAGCATACGCATCCCATCCACGAAAGCAGATGACGATTGACGTCATCAGATTCGGCGCGTTTTAATTACAATATTATATAGTTAAAACTACCTTATGGGAATTATGGGATACCGCGAGGTCTCAGTTCGGGGCGAACCACTAGTAATTTAAAAGCCATACCATAATTTAAAAGGAACTTCGTTCCGACTGAGTGTTCCACGACACTCACAAATTTTTCATTATATAAAGGTGTTTTTGATGATTTAAGGTGCACTAGAAGTTGAAAGTGTACTTTACGTGATACTTTTGAACCGCGTTGAGACACGAAGAACTTTGTTCCATTAAAAGGTATAAAAGCATCCGACTTCCTAGCACAAAAGAAACATTTATTTCCTTTGATGTCCCTGAAAATTGTTATAGTGGAGCATGTAAAAGAAATAAAGTAGTGAGGACAAGTATCGGGTCACGCTTGAACAAATTGATGTCCGTAATGTCGGCCATTAGAGACATTGTGTGCGCTCCATCGGGCACAGAGCCCGGGGAAAACGAACGGGATCTGTGGACTTACGAGAGGAACGAGTTTGTCGATCTCGACGTTGAAAGATTTCGTGTGCGAAATACTATTAGAATAGGGTAGGTACAGGAAAAGAAGGGGCTCATCGACAATAATTAGGATAATTAGAAAAATTGCCATTATCTATAATAAATATAATAAAACTGTAACGGGACGAATTCTGTACATTAAATATATTTTTCGATTAGATTAGAACCTGCGACATCGGCGCTCGAAAGCGGCCGCTCGCCCACTGCGCCAAATAGAGCTACTTGAGAACCTCTAAAATGTTGAACGCTTACTGAACGACGGTGTTAGGTTTTTTTTCGTTACGGAATTTTTTGATTCGGTCGCCGCGTTCAAACTGTTTGTCCTAGTTCAAAGCCCGCGATAAAAGCTATGCAATAGCTTAAAATATTTTTTCATCATACCTATTCGAAAAACGAATATTGGCTTCAGAGGATAGCGGGAGCAAAATTTAATTTTAACCCCATGGGACTTTTCATTTCTCTCTTCTGATTGGTCCGCGTTAGTGCTTTAGCATACTAAAGCACTAACGCGGACGAATCAGGAGAGAGAATTCAAAAATGTATCGAAATTCAAAAATGTTTGAGAAGCTGTTGTCTTCGATAAGTCACGTGATCAAATTTGTCGATTAGATATGTACGCCCATACTTCCAACATAAATATTAATGTTTAATTATTTCATAAAAATTTATTTGTGTTTTATTTAAACTTTCAATATACGTATTGGTAATGTCTATACTCTATACATAGTAGGTTGATACTCCTAGCTTTTTCTCATAGGTAATGATGAAAAATAGTGTGTGTCATTCGGGACCAAAATTTTTTGTTCTCGGGCGATGTATATTGAATTCCTCGCTACGCTCAGGATTCTACTTTAGAATCCCTCGCTGCGCTCGGGAGTCTACTATAGAATCCTTCGCTTCGCTCTGAATTCAAAATAACGCCCTCGGGGAACAAAAAATTCCTTTGGCCCCTTATAACACAAATAACTATTAAAAACCGATTTCAAACACCCGCGCCACTACAAAGTATAATAATTTATTGTTGATTTTTTTTAAATGCTCGACCGATTTCGATAAAATTTAAATGGGAGCACTTGGGAAGTACACCCTTTCAAACAAGCCAGCGCCCAAACTCTATTTTACTCTGTTGTGTTTGACGAAATCTATCAACGCTATCGAGACGACGAATCATACTAAGGCTATTCAGGCTTGGCTTCACAGCCAGGGTGCAAACAATGTAAAGTGTCTTGGTGTATGTTGATGCGAAAATCGAATACCTATTGTATACCCTTCGCATGGAAATGAGCATTTAGGAGGAGGTAAATATGATAAATTCTTTTGCGTTTTTCTTTAAGGTGCTGGAGGCGACCCCGCACCGGAAAGC
Source organism: Oeneis ivallda (assembly GCA_029955525.1). Classification (NCBI taxonomy): domain Eukaryota; kingdom Metazoa; phylum Arthropoda; class Insecta; order Lepidoptera; family Nymphalidae; genus Oeneis; species Oeneis ivallda. The sequence goes on along the minus strand of JARPMR010000024.1, from coordinate 18,631,103 downwards.
GCAGTGTCAGCAGACCCCCCACTAGGTGGACCGACGACATCATACGAGCCGCTGGATTGGTACTGGAGATGCAAGACCAAGAACTGTGCAAGTTCAAGACCTTTGTCCAGCAGTGGACGTATATCTGTTGAAAAAGATTAAGAAATAATCCTTCGCGTATATTTTGCGGTCGATAAATAGAATAGAATAGAAATATTTTTTATTCAAATAAACTATTACACAAACTTGTAAGCAAGCACAAGGCTTTTGAATAGTCGATAAATCTACCACTGGTTCGGAATGCCGTTTGTGCCGAGAAGAACGAGCAAGAAACTCGGCGGTTTTCAAATAGTTCACAATAGGTACTATGCTATGTATGCAGTGTTTCCACAGGGAGGGGAATTTCCAAAAATGCATATCTTACAATTCACATACATGTTAAGACGGGCAGAGAGAAAGTAGCCCATTCCCGCCGGTGGCACCCGTTCACGAGCATGACACTACATGACGCAGCCGTTGCTTCGCTCAACCATATTTGATCGGACTAAAAGGTATAATGTCCTCCCGACCGAATCTGGTCATGGCGGCCAACCTCCTTAGAGATTAGCCATCTGCGCGGGAGATATTATAGTGCACAATTATGAGCGCAAATACAGGTGCACTCTCTATACCCTCACTCTCATAGTCCGATGGGACGGAAATCCGTCACGATCGCAGAGAGATCAGGCGCAGGACCGATGGTTTAACGTGCTCTCCGAGGTAAGGGGGTGACACACCGCCAACTTCCTAACTCCGGGCCAGTACTAAGAATTACTGGACAAAAAAACCCAATTATATTACATTTAATGACCCGACCAGGGAATCGAACCTGGGATCTCGTAATCAGCAGTGGAACATGCTAACCACTATATCAACGAGGCAATCAATAAAAGGTATACCCAAGTCTAGACGCAAACGTATGTTTAAAATTCATCGCAGGCACGCGCGAGGCGTGCGCTCCATTCCCTCCACCTGAATATGATAATTTCTGCTGAAACATATTCACGTCAAGGATCGTTTTACACTTGAGAAATGACTTCCCTGATGAGGATAAAAACGTCATTGATTTTGTCATACTAGGGCGGGATAAACGGTTACCAATTTTTTTCTTTTCATTAACTTACTCAAAAATGGAGGAGTTTCTCAATTCGTCGGAATCTTTTTCTTTGTGTATGTTCACCGATTACTCGAAGGCGCCTGAACCGATCTGGATAATTCCTTTTTTTTAAAGGTGATTCCAGGTGATCCCATTTAAATTTTATCGAAATCGGTCGAGTGGTTTTAAAAAATCAACAATATGTAGTATATTATAGCACACATATTATGCACTCAGTATGTCGTATAATCTACCTTTGTAACTAGAGCAGTCATTAAAGATACTTATAACGGACCGCACGTTTATTTCTCATTCAACCCCCCACAGCACCCCTTGCCTCAGCACAAAAAGAGATTACGATAATACTTTGTAGTGGTGCGGGCGTTTGAATTCGGTTTTTTAAAAATATTTTTTTTATATTCAACTAGATGATTAGAATAGATTAAGGTTCTTTAATTCCCGCGGTAACTTAGTAATTTTCCGGGTAAAAAGTATCCTATGTGTTAATCCTGGGTGGGTAATTTTGTTAATCACATCGGTGATGTGTTAATCAAATCAAATCGGTTCATTCGTTGTGGCGTGAAAGAGTAACAAACATCCATCCATCTAGCCCTTTGAGTATATATTTGTTATATACTCAAAGATCTAGCCATACATCCATCTTCACAAACTTTCGCATTTATAATATTTGTAGGTTTATTTTCTTTTCGTCATTGTGAGGTATAATATTAATGGGAAAGTGCGTTTGTTTGGTTTGTCCCTCAATGTCGCCGCAACAGAGCTACGGATTGATATAATTTTACATGGGCATAATGCAGGAATAGATGAAGACCTGGAGAGTCACATAGACTAAGAGTTGCCAGGGATTTTTAAAAATCTATTAATATTGAGAGAGAGAAATGAGATTTTGACTTCGCCTACGCGTTATGGTTCGGGAGATGTTAACACTAAAATTCCCGTCACGCGGAATCAAAAAACTTTATGGGAATTAGTAGTTAACAAGTAGACGATTAGTTAAGCTTGGTATGCGATAATTTAACCCTGACTTCCGGGATTTTAAATTTTTTTTTAAATCCGGGCTGAGTCCACATTTGTGGGAAGAGCTCAAAGTAAAATACGGTTTATACATATACACAGCGTACACACTCCGTCATCATAGACCCACCATCTTGTTTTCTGTATCTTACATCTCTCTCTCTATTACATAACTCACTATTACATTCCGTTTCCCACACAGCCGAAATAGTAGATTATTAACCAAGGGGATAAAGCAGTGTCTTCTGTCGCGGGTGACGATTTAAATCGCGAGCGTAACGAAGGACTCGAGGTTTACTCCCGAGCGTAGCGAGGGTGTTAAAAACTTAAATCACGAGCGAAGCGAGGGATTTAAGACGAGTCCTGAGTGTAGCGAGGGATTTAAGTTCACCCAAGACTAAGACAGCTTTATCACCGAGGAAAATACTCTACTTTTCGTACCATTTGCGAAAAAATTAACACAATAATTGACCGAGCGAAGCGAGGTCTCTGAGTCTACTAGAGTGAATTTGCACTTGTCCGTCCGTCCGTCCGTCCGTCTGTCAGAGCCTTATAACTTTTGAATTACTGAACGTAATTACTTCAAATTTAGATATAATATGTAAACTGATGGCCTTCAGCCGAATATTGGATAAAAAATTATAAAAACCTTTATTTCAGGGGGGCTCTCATAGAAGTGAATGCGAAGTAAAAAAAATTTTATCGCGTTACATAAAATTGTTACATATCGTTTTAAAGATAATTTTGAACCGAGTACAAAAATTTTTTTTTTTTAATTTTTCCCTTAAAATTGACGAAATGGGGGGCTTTTAAAGTGGCGATTTTATACGCTCGCTTGAAGACGCTCTTTAAGAAAATCCGCTATGTATTTTCAAGCGGATTTTATTTTTTTAGGTCACTTATATCCTGTACTTGAACAACAAACACTAACATTATATAAATATTATAAAGAAACGAGATTATTTAATTTTTAATGGGCATCAGTAATTCATATAGCATCAACATAGCTTCACAATAATGCTAATAGATGGCGCAGTCAGTAACTATCCCATGGAACTACGAGTTACGACTACGACCTATCCCAAAAACAGTTTTGCGTCGACCATTATTATTTAGTTACATAATATAATACAATAATTGTATTGTAATTTTTTTTGTACCATATTATTCAATTAAAATTATTTTTAGTTAAATTTTAGTTAAATATTGTATATTTTCTATTCGCGTCGATAGATGACGATTTGTACAGATGCCCGTAACCCGGTTTCACTCGTTAGTACCTACATAATAATTCAATGTTTTCACTAACGTTCCCTAACCTTTACGGGCTACCTATGATAAGTTAGGTGATGTTTTCTGTCAACTTATTTATCACGATCCTAAAACACGTACACGTACGGGACACCTAAAAGGACATTGGGACGGATGTTAGTACTTAGGATTGTATTTAGGAGCTACCTACGTTAAGAGACTCCTACTTAGGGGATGATTTAGGTATGTTTGGTGAAAACGGGCATAATAATAATGTCAGTTTTGGTTATCATGTATCGATTGAATGAATAATCATGGGATACCGTTACCGCGAGGTCTCAGTTCGGGGCGAACCACTAGTTTATAAAAATAAATTAAAATAAACTTAACGTTTATGTATTTGAAGAAAACAAAAACGCGGCAAATTCCTAGACTAATTTTTTGTCGGAAAAGCAAAGGCATCAAGCTCATACGGCCTCGTCGGTTTTCGTAATTTTATTTAATAATCATAACTGCATAATAAATGCGTATTCTATTTTCAAAAATATGTATACTGCTTCATATACAAACTCAATGGTGTAAACACAGATGTAGTTCAGTATAAATTTGGTAAGTATTCCAAATCTAAATCACATTCTCCCCCTAGAGGATCAATGAAATTCAGTACAATTTTCTTTCCCTGTTTTTAACAGATTAAAAATGACTATTATTATGTTCGCTTTTTGTGGCACAGAATGTCACTTTTTTGAGCAAGTGGTACGAAAAAAATATTTAAAACTTTTTTTTTTAATGCAAAAATGTATACCGTCGTCGCGGATATTGATTGTTTGCATTGTACTCGTATTCGATAGAACTAGTCGTACTTTTTCAGAAAAACTTTATGCAATAAATGCACAAGATGACTGAGAAACTTTATATCCCATATATTTATATAGGTATGCGAGATAGGTCCGGCCAAAGAAAGTTGTTTGCGTTGGTAGTACAGACCCTGTATCCAGTGGTGAGAAACGGAAACCTAATTAAAGTTCCATAGTCAACAATTTCACAATAGGCAAAGCAAAACTTTTAGCGAAATATGTACATTGCACAGATCCCTGCCAATTTAGCAAAGCAAACAGCTGCCATTTGTGAGCCGTCAGCCAGAGCAGTCCTAATTATCACTAACAAGCAGAGCATTGAGCAAGCTCAGCGTGAATATCACTCAACGTCAAAGTACAGCCCGAACCTAGGTCATGAGCGGAGTTGTGTTATTGACGTGTTAATTTGAATACAATTTTACCCCAATACGGTAAAGACAAAATGAAGGGTTATGATTTAGCAGTCTATGTATGTATTACATAGATTAACTAGTGGTTCGCCCCGAACTGAGACCTCGCGGTAACGGTATCCCATGATTATTCATTCAATCGATACATGATAACCAAAACTGACATTATTATTATGCCCGTTTTCACCAAACATACCTAAATCATCCCCTAAGTAGGAGTCTCTTAACGTAGGTAGCTCCTAAATACAATCCTAAGTCCTAACATCCGTCCCAATATCCTTTTAGGTGTCCCGTACAGGATCGTGATAAATAAGTTGACAGAAAACATCAATCACCTAACTTATAGGTAGCCCGTAAAGGTTAGGGAACGTTAGTGAAAACATTGAATTATAATGTAGGTACTAACGAGTGAAACCGGGTTACGGGCATCTGTACAAATCGTCATCTATCGACTCGAATAGAAAATATACAATATTTAACTAAAAAATAATTTTAATTGAATAATATGGTACAAAAAAAATTACAATACAATTATTGTATTATAATAAGTAACTAAATAATAATGGTCGACGCAAAACTGTTTTTGGGATAGGTCGTTAGTCGTAACTCGTAGTTCCATGGGAATAGTTACTGACTGCGCCATCTATTAGCATTATTGTGAAGCTATGTTGATGCTATATGAATTACTGATGTACATTAAAAATTAAATAATCTCGTTTCTTTATAATATTCATATAATTTTAGTATTTTTTGTTCAAGTACAGGATATAAGTGACCTAAAAACATAAAATCAGTTTGAAAATCCATAGCGGATTTTCCTAGAGAGCGTCTTCAAGCGAGCGTATAAAATCGCCACTTTGAAAGCCCCCCATTTCGTCAATTTTAAGGGAAAAATTAAAAAAAAAATATTTTTGTACTCAGTTCAAAATTATCTTTAAAATGATACGTAACAATTTTATGTAACGCGATATTTTTTTTTTCTTCGCATTCGCTTCTATGAGAGCCCCCCTGAAATAAAGATTTTTATAACTTTTTAAGCCATTTTCGGCTGGAGGCCATCGGTTTACATATTATATCTAAATTTGAAGTAATTACGTTCAGTAATTCAAAAGTTATAAGGCTCTGACAGACGGACGGACGGACGGACGGACGGACGGACGGACAAGTGCAAATCGCTCTAGTTAACTCAGAGACCTCGCTTCGCTCGGTCAATTAATCACCATCATCATGAGTAACCCATCAACGGCTCACTACTGAGCGCAGGTCTCCTCTCAGAGAAGGGTTACAAGCGATGATAGTCCACCACTCTGACCCAATACAAGTTGATAGACTTCACATATTAATCGACCGAGCGAAGCGAAGGTCTTTGAGTCTACTTGAGTGAATTTGCACTTGTCCGTCCGTCCGTCCGTCCGTCCGTCCGTCCGTCTGTCAGAGCCTTATAACTTCTGAATTACTGAACGAAATTACTTCAATTTTAGATATAATATGTAAACCGATGGCCTCCAGCCGAAAATGGCTTAAAAAGTTATAAAAATCTTTATTTCAGGGGGGCTCTCATAGAAGCGAATGCGAAGAAAAAAAAAATTTTTGCGTTTCATAGGTTTACAGTACCTCATTTTAAAGATAATTTGGAACAGAGTACAAAAGTATTTTTTTTTAAATTTTTTTCCTAAAATTGACGAAATGGGGGGCTTTCAAAGTGGAGATTATATTTGACCTCAGAACGGAATAACCATTGAAAGCTGGGGCTTGAAAGTTTTACAATTTTAGCGTAATATCATGTACTTGAACAACAAATACTAAAATTAGATAAATGTAATAAGGAAACTAAATTATTTAACTTTTAATGAGCAGCAACAACAGAACTTCACAATGATGTCAATAGATGGCGCTCTCATCTCATATAGCAAATGCAGCTTTATGTAACATACCTATTATTCAATTAAGATTATTATTTAGTCATTTAGCAAACATCAATAAAACTTCACGTTGCAGTTTGTTTTTACATATTTCTGATCGTGTCAATAGTTGACGCTGTGTACAAGTAATTTAATTTGAATGTTCCAAAAAACTATACCTAAGTTTGATTGAGGCCTTGAGGATTTCACTATAACAGTTCCCTAACCTTTACGGGCTACCTATGTTAAGTTAGTTGACACTTTCTGTCAACTTTGTTATTACGAACCTCTACGGGACAACTAAAGGTGAAAATGACATTGGGATGTTAGAATTGTATTTAGGGGCTACCTATGTAAAGAGACTTCTACAAATGGGATGATTTAGGTATGGTTGGTGAAAACGGGCATAATAATAATGTCAATTTTGATCGTCAATTATGGGAAACCGTTACCGCGAGGTCTCAGTTCGGGGCGAACCACTAGTTATTCACTTTATGTCAGGATTGTCAGGTAATTAAATTACTTTAAGGCTGACATTGTATTTTTAGGGTTTCATACCAAAATGGTAAAAATGGAACCCTTATGGTGAGACTTTCTCCGTCCGTCTGTCCGTCCGTCTGTCACAGTCGATTATTTCAGTAACTATTAAAGCTATCGACATGAAATTTGGCATAGTTGTGTATAATAGTGGCCCAAAAGCATTGAAATAAAGAAAATTCGAAAATTATTTTTAGTTTTATTAAAAAAAGGGGGAAAATCGGGGGTTTGAAATTTAAAAGTAAAATAACTATATTGAGAGGGGTATCATATGAAAGGCCTTTACTTGTGCATTCTAAAACCGTTTTTTATTTATTTCTATATATAATAGTTTTTGAATAATCGGCCAAAATGTCGAAAAAAATACCGTTCCCCCCCTTATCTCCGAAGCTTACCAATCGAAAAATCTGAAATAATTATGTTCAACAGAATTTTATGTATATTTTACAGGAAAAATAAAACCAACGCTCTAACTAGCATAGTTTTTTTTATATTAACAATAAACCTCTACAAACAAAGTTAACGATAATTATGCAAATTAATATAATATTATCGTTTTACTTTTACTTTTGGAGTATGGAACCCTCGGTGCGCGAGTCCGACTCGCACTTGGCCGGCTTTTTTTTTTAGTAGTTTAACTAATTTCTTATTTTCAGCATGTTCTTTTAGTAAGTAATTATGTAAATAACACAATATCACTACATCACTTATGTATTCTGTCTTCTGACATTGATCCATGAAATACAATAAATTATGTCAAATCCTTTGGCGGAAAAAACCCAAGAGCAAAACCCAACGTTCCGTTCTTACAGCACATTTTATGAAATGCCAAAATAATATTGATAATCATACTGCTGTAAGCTTTAGTAGAATAAATAAGCTCGATCGAGTCCTCTCATCTATTTATATAATTTTTGAAGAAAAAAGCGATAAAGAAAAGTTTTTTAATGATCTGATTTGATGTGATGAAGAGCGCGGGCGGAGAGGGTAACTTCGCGAGAGCAGTCGATTGCTCTAGAAGTTTGTGTATGCCTGACAACTGCTTGACCGCACGATGAAATTTCATTGTGCTGCTGACCGTGAATGCATCTGCTGGAGCAGTCACCACTGCTCGAGTGGTTCCATTTATGCAAATGGAAAACAGTAGTTCACTATGCAGTCGCAGCTTTAAGCAGTTAATCCTGATTTTTCTCAAGGTGCCCGAGTTAGGTCGTCGATTTTTTTTTTGATAAAAGTTGAGGGTTTTTCCAAATGATATCACATTTATTATTGAGTTGAGCTGTTTGACAGTTCTAAAAGTGGCTTGGGGTACAATCAAATCTCACACGTCTCCATGGCTGTTTATTCAAGCCTTGTAACGAGCGATGTTAGAAGTTTTATTACATCTCAAATCTCGCGCTTGAATACATTACGATGACGACGCCTTGTCAGTATTATTAGGTTTTATATCACGTAGGTATTATGACCCAATTTAAAATGTTTAGTACTTTAATTTATTCTAAGCTAGCGACCCGCTCCGACTTCGTACGGAGCAATTAGCTAATGAAGAAATTGACATTTTCATGCAAAAGTACCATCCAAATTCCCAACTTTTCAGGTTTGGTTTCCAAATATTTTCATTCAAACAAACCTTGTCTTGATTATTACGCATACAACAAAAAATAAAAATCTTTCAAACATACGGCAATATACACAGTAATAATTTTTACCCTTTTCTAATATATGTGTAGGTGCTTTGTTGGACCTGGTAGAAATTATGATATGTAGTTTTCTTTGGAAAGTCTTGACTACCAACCCAATCAGTTGAACTAGTGAGAATGAGCCGTTTAAAAAATATTAAGTTGCTTAATAAGATGCCTAGAAGAACACAGAAAAAGAATAGAATAAAAGTAGATAAGACGTCGAACAAAAATTTTATCTCAAAAGGCCTGCCGTAACAAAGTTCGCAACTGTCTTCAGGTGGGTATTGAAGGAAACTTGATAAGGAATAGAAAAAGTAATTTGGTCTTTGAAAGAACAGTTTAGGGAGAGAATATAACTTTAATTAACTATTGAAGGGACTGGCTGCTAACACGAGCCTACGTGATGGCTTTGTAGAGTGAAAATTATGAGAAAATGTTACGTCCGTGATGATGCTGTAATTATGGATAAGGAATAGAAAAAGTAATTTGGTCTTTGAAAGAACAGTTTAGGGAGAGAATATAACTTTAATTAACTATTGAAGGGACTGGCTGCTAACACGAGCCTACGTGATGGCTTTGTAGAGTGAAAATTATGAGAAAATGTTACGTCCGTGATGATGCTGTAATTATGGATCTAACGTGACTCTGAAAACTAATATATATATTATATATGATAAACTTTCTTATCTATCGTGGATATAATTCGTTCCAGCGATTCATGAGACAGTAGGTAATGATTAACCTGTAAATTCTCTTCTTCCTCATTGTGGAAACACTGCATACATAGCATAATATCTACTATAATGTAAACTTGTTTGAAAAGAGCAACTGCCGAGTTTCTTGCTGGTTCTTCTCGGCAGGATACGGCATTCCGAACCATTCTTTATGCGCTGGTAGTATACATGGAACTAGGAATTACAACTACGTTAGGCCCTGTAAGATGGCGTAACTGTCTTATTTTGTGTAAAGTGTGCCGAATGAAGTTTTTGAAATCAAGTCTTCAGTTTAGAAATCTCAATTGAATTGAATCGAATTGTTCAGGTAGCCTGTACCAAACGACTACGGTAGGTACAAAAAGTTTAATATTATGCATTATTAATGAATATGATTTTACTCATCGAGCGATCCTGAGTTTCGCTCAATGATTTGCAATGATGATGGTAGCCTGATGAAAAGAAATTATAACATCTAAATCGGAGCGTATTTGAATAGAAATAAGGAGGAGAGATAGTTCTTACATGAATTATTAAAATGATATCTTGACAAAACTTCTTGGGTACCTATTTTTATGATGTAAAATATTAAGCAAGCTATCTTGATTAAAATTCCAAGTCAGTAGGTACGTATTTGAGTTTACGCTCCATTTCCTTTACCTGAATATGATAATTTGTGCTATTTAAATATTTTCACGTCGCGCAGAGACGCCGAGTGCTGGTTTTGAAAATGAGATTGAAATAATTTAAGCGTTAGGTTCACTAGCTTTTCTGATAAATAAACAAGGCTTTATTCCTGTTATAACATAGTTAATTATTATAATAATAGTATTTAATTAGGTAGGTACATAATAAAAATTTCAGCAGTGATAGCCTAGTGGTTACGATTGTGGTCTCCTATTCGGGGGGTCGCAGGTTCAATCCCGGGTACGCACCTCTGACTTTTCGGAGTCAAGTGCGTTTAGGCAATTAAATATCACTTGCTTCAACGGTGAAGGAAAACATCGTGAGGAAACCTGCACACCTGAGAGTTCTTCATAATGATCTTGAAGGTGTGTGAAGTCCGCCAATTCTCATTGGGCCAGTGTGGTGGACTATGGCCTATAACCCTTCTCTGAGAGGAGACCTGCGCTCAGGAGTGCGCCATTGTTCGGTTGCTGAAGATGATGATGATGATAATAGAAAATGTATTTTAAATGTAAAATTTTATTGGTTTTTGTTTATCTTCTCAAAATTCCTAATTTTTTTAATATATAAATGTGAAGTTTGTGAGGATAGATGGATGGATTTATGGATGGATGGATGTATGTTTGTTACTCTTTCACGCTACAACCAATGAACCGATTTTGCTGGGAATGGAGATAGCTCATACCCAGGATTTGCACATAGGCTACATTTTATCCCGGAAAGTTCCCGCGGGAATTAAAAAACCTTAATCCACGCGGACGAAGTCGCGGGCATCATCAAGTATTATAATAATTTACAGATAGTTAAAAATTCTTATTTTTCAAGTTTGCGGTTACATAACCTTCACAGTCTGATCAGGAGTGCTTTTTTGACAGGAGTGAATAAAACTGTTGCAATTAGGTATTATGTAAACGTGCCTTGAAGCGAAGTATAGATGATCCCCAAGTTATAGATACAATTCGAGTTCAAAGTTGCAATTGCATCACTTTAACAGGAGCGAAGGTTAAGCTGCATAGTTTGAATCTATAACACAATATTGTTAGCGGAAGCCCTGGAATTTGTGTTAACAAGCTCTCCTGACACAATGAGCAAGTTCTGGCAAGTCCGACCAAGTTGGTAATGCTAAGCGAACTGGGCTGTCGGGACTGACCATTTTGTTGTATGTTAAGAACTGCTTGTTTAAGGCTGCCTTTACACTAGAGATGAGCTGCGTATGTGTATGATACAAATCAATGGTTTAATTTTCATAGCTTAGCTTAGCTCCGGTAAAAAAGTGGTATAAAAAAGTGGTATGATATTTCATTTCATCAGAATCGCTTAGCTCTAGTGAAATAGTGTTCAACAGGATAGTAGCGGCTTTAGCAGCTGTCTTATTATCTTATCTATACGTGCCAATTTCAAAATCTTTTACTGAGGGATAACTTAGCTGTTTTGTTATTTATGACTACGGTGACTTCGATGGGGTCTTAGTTTTCTGACGTGATAACGTCTTATAAATCGATAACACCGGTTGCACGGACGAAATAGTGTCACGTTCTACCTAGCCTGCGCGTGCAAGCGAGAGCGCGGAACAAGCGATAGATAAATTCAATTAGATTTTTTTTTAAATATATATTAGTTCTATCATGCGATCAGCTACAACAGCTATAAGCAGATCTTTTCAGGGTTTGTTGGCATGGGAGGCTGTCCATCCAGTGATGGATCTGCCTCTTAGGTAATTAATAGGCTTTGCTCAATCTGTAAAGCCCCATATGGAGCCGCGTTTAAGCCTTCTAAGTTCCATTGGGAAAACAAGTGATGTAGCTAATTTGTTTTGGTGAGTGTTCAACCGTTCTTTGTAGGTCTTTGCTCTGTGTTCGACTTCTTCTTTTATCGTTTTTATGTTAAGATGCTCGTGCAGTTCCGACATCTTAGTGAACCATGGAGCATTTGCTATGTTTTTAAGGACTTTGTTTTGAAATCTTTGTAGTATTTCTAGATTTGAGTTCTTGGCTGTGCCCCAAAGCTCAATGCCATACGTCCACACTGGCTTTATTATGGTCTTGTAAATAAGTGGCTTATTATTTAGGGACACCCGCGAGTGCCGTCCCATAAGCCAGTTAAGATTTCTGAAAATTTGAGTTCATCGCGTTTTTTCATTATGTGAGGCTTCCACGTTTGTTTCTTGTCTAAGTGTATCCCAAGATAATTTGCTGTTTCAATATGAGGTATGATATTATGTCCGAGTTTGACAGGGGCATAGACGTCTTTGCGGAGAGTAAAAGTTACATGTGCAGACTTATTTGAACTGGCTTTTATACGCCATTTGGTCATCCATTTCTCTATCTTGTTCAGGTGCTTTTGTAATATGTCTGATGCCATCATTGGATCTTTACTGTTGCACAAAACTGCAGTATCATCAGCAAAAGTACTTAGCGGTGAGTACATTTTCTGATGTGGGAATGTCTGCAGTGTAAAGGAGGTATAGTGTTGGTCCCAAGACAGAGCCTTGAGGTACTCCCGATTCAATGTTATGGAATTCTGAGTACGCATCATTAATTCTAACACGAAATATTCTCTGTTGCAGGTAAGATGTCAAAAGCATATAGAGGTTATGAGGGAGATGATTCTTTGCCTTGAAGAGTAATCCCGTGTGCCAGATTCAATTAGATTTAAGTTTATTTTTAAATTATTGACCTTTGACTGCCATTACATTGCTACATAATAAAAGTTAAGCTCAATTTAGACGGTGCCTCGTTCATCATTCATTTTTTCGATTTTTTTGTGAAAATGCACCCTAAGGCTCTTTGCCCTAAGGGCGAATTTAGACGGTTCATTTTTGATGACTCATCGATGAAGCCTCGAAAATGAAAGCAAAAATCTCGAAAAATGAACGATCTAAATTCGTCCTTAGTGCGAAATAAGACGGTTCATTTTCGTAAAAACGTTCGCAAAAATGAACGATGAACGAGGTACCATATAAAGGGTTTAATTTAAGCACATAATATCGCATCAGGTTGCCCGACTGTTCTAGTTCAACCTTATGGCATGTCGTGTGAGAAAAATAGTTAAAAATTCTGATTTATGCGAAGTAGGTTTGATGGTAAAGATTTGCATATGGGACGCTTAGGTTGCGTTTTTAAGATAAAAACAGGTCAGTGGAGGCTTATACTTAGTTGAAAGTAGTAAGTTATACCATGCAAAACATGCCAACAAGAGTTAGCTTACAATTAAAATCTATACATTTTTTTTTTCATAAAAGATTTTCCGATGCCAAGCAAATCCTATCCTACTAATATCCTATTAATCCTATTAATATTATAAATGCTAAATTTAGTGAGGATGGATCTATGGATGGATGGATGGATGTTTGTTACTCTTTAACGCCACAACGAATGAACCAATTTGACTGAAATTTGGAATGGATATAACTCATACCCAGGATTAACACATAGGCTACTTTTTATCCTGGAAAATTACAGAGCTCACGCGAGAATCAAAAAAACTTAATCCACGGGCATCATAATATAGTTATGCATAATTAGTACGTATTAAGAAACTTCTAAGACAAAGTCTTAGTTCGTGTACCTATTGTATTGAAACGACGACTGCTGGAATTCACCATTTTAGCGCTGAGCCTTGAAGCCCCAAGGAATGTCGGACTCATTTTAGAAAATGATCGTTATCAGAGTTGGCCCAACAGGCCAACAAGTTTGGGACAAAAAGTCCGACAAAAGATAATGTGGACGACGCAAACAGCGCTAATTTAACTTTGTTGAGTGTCATCGCAGCGCGGAGTGTCGCGGGGCGTAAAACGAATAGACCAAGAGCCCCCCGACTAACAAATAGTTGTCATGTAATAGTCATCTGAACGTTTACAAAACGCGAAAATGGCCACAGTTACAATCTACTATTGTATTGAAGCAGTGATAGCCTAGTGGTTAGGACTGTGGTCTCCTATTCGGGGGGTCGCAGAATCGATCCCGGGTACGCACCTCTGACTTTTCGGAGTCATGTGCGTTATGTGCGTTTCAACGGTGAAGGAAAACATCGTGAGGAAACCTGCACATCTGAGAGTTCTCTATAATGTTCTCGAAGGTGTGTGAAGTCCGCCAATTCGCATTGGGCCAGCGTGGTGGACTATATACTATAACCCTTCTCTGAGACGAGACCTGCGCTCAGTAGTGAGCCGTTGATAGGTTGCTAATGATGATGATGATGATTGTATAAAATAGAATAGAATAGAATATTGTTTATTCATTGACAAAAAAATAGAAACAAACAAAAAATGGGAATACATATGAAATTAAAATACACTACTTAAAATCTACCTTATCCAGTGTCTACTATGTGTCATGCCAATGAAAGGGTCCTAGCTCAGCTAAATGTTGTGGATAATGATGTAACCACAACGCTGGTATTCTTCCGTCGTTTAATCGTAACTTAAAGGTTCCGACGATGACCATTTACTAAAATGCTGAATCGATAACATCTATAGGACGTCGTTGTTGTCTTATTACCATTTATAAGACTACTACGAATCTATCCTTACTCTGTGCTACTACACAACATAATTTCGTATATTAATTTTAGATTTTTATGACTATTTTTAGGGTTCCGTACCCAAAGGTACCCAACGGGACCCTATTTACTAAGCCTCCGCTGTCCGTCCGTCCGTCTGTCAGCGGCCTGTATCTAGTAAACCGTAATAGATAGACAGTTGAAATTTTCACATATTTTGTATTTCTATTGCCGCTATAACAACAAATAATAAAAATTAAATTAAATAAAAAAAAAATTAAAATATTTCCATGGGTACATGGAAATATTTTAATTCAATTTTTTTAACGGAACCCTAAAAGAGCGAGGCCCGACTCGCACTTGGCCGATTTTTTTAGTTTGGCCGTGACTGCAGAGATTCGAATTTGGCCATTTCGTGTCCTCCGTGCTGAGTTTCTTAACTTACTAAGGAAATTAGCTCGCAGGAAACTTCCGCGTCGGTCGCGGTTATTATTATACACATCCTATTATAAATTGTTAAACTAGAGAGTTGAATTTATTTTAATTTAAACTTTTCGTTTTTTCCGTGCTGAGGAGAGCAAGTTTTTTGACTTTCTTTCCTTAGTGAGGAGGAAATGTCGGTCCTGGTTATTATCGCTCAATTCCTATTATATTTTTGAAGCCTCAGAATCGAAATTAAACTCCTTTAGTTTATCACAATATGATAAATATAATAATATAGGTGTAGGCAAAAGTTGGTATTAAAACAGGTAGTTTCGCAATATTTTCCTTTATGTTTGATGTCATTTGATTTGAAGGGACGGAAAACCAAAAATTAGGGAGATGTGATTGCGGCGATAGCAGGCAGAACATGGAGAAGATGAGCGGAAAATAGTCTTTGATAAATGGCACACTAATTAGCCAAAGAATATTTAAAGAAGCATTATTTTAAACTTAAGGTATCGAAATCCGATAGCATCTTAATAATAAATTTATCTGATTCCCGGTTAAAAGGATCACGAACGACAACAAAGAGGAATATGACGAAAAAAAATAGAGATATACGTTGAGCTTTATATGCTTCTTTACTTCAAACTATTTTTGGTGTACTGTACTACGTGAATTTAGTTTTTAAATTGCGTGAGAACACTTTGATTTTCTGGAATAAAAAGTATTCCTGTGTCACTCTCTAGGTTCTCGATTATATCCATGCAAAAAATCACTTCAATCTGTAGCTCTGTTGTGGCATGATGGGCTCTTGGCCTAACACGAAAGCCTTATTTAGCGCGGAGTCGACAGATAAAAGTTATCTTAACAAGCGGAGTACTAACTAGATTCAGACACGAGTGGCAAAAACAGGATTAAAATTCGCAAAAAAACAGGTTTGTGTCCGGTTTCGAAAGGGTACGCTTTCCTCTTCCAATCAGTTTTCGGTTAGAGACTTTGTTTCTTATTTGAATACTATCTTTTGGCCGCGACTTTGTTAAGTCCTTAAAAATCCCGCGGGAATCCCGCTTTTCTAATTATGTCATTTTTTACAGTCATCTGTGCAAGTAATCACTTCAATTCGTTGCTCCGCTACTGCGTGCTTTTCAGATAAACCAACAACACACACATCTATAAATTACTAGCTAACCCGGCGAACTTCGTATCGCCAACTTATATGTATAAATAAAACAAATAAACTATCCTAATCAAAAAAACTATCCTATCTTTCAAGTTGGACCAAATTACAGATAGTTACGAAGTTTGATCAAAATTGGTTCAGTAGTTTAGGAGTCCCTCGCGGACAAACAACGTGACACGTAATTTATATAATATATTAAGGTTAAGGCGCTGTGTTCAGTCACGATCTTCATTCGTGAGCCGAATCACGAGCCGAATGAAGATCGTCTTATTTAAAATCTATGGATCATAATATTATGAAAAAAATCGGCCAAGTGCGAGTCGGACCTCGCTCTTTTAGGGTTCCGTTAAAAAAAATTAAATTAAAAGATTTCCATCTACCCACCTACCCATTTTAATTTAATTTTTTTAATTTAATTTAATTTTTATTATTTGTTGTTATAGCGGCAATAGAAATACATAATATGTGAAAATTTCATCTGTCTATCTATTACGGTTTACGAGATACAGCCCGCTGACAGACGGACGGACGGACGGACGGACGGACGGACAGCGTAGGCTTAGTAATAGGGTCCCGTTGGTACCCTTTGGGTACGGAACCCTAAAAAAAAGTAGTTATAATTGATCGTATTTCTGGCCTGATGGCTTTTTAATATTTTCCATTATAATTTAACAGTCGCAATAAATAAAATCTAAAATAGCCATTTGTTGTAGTAAGATATGAAAAACAATTGTACTTAGTTTTACCAAAATAAATGTATGCATAACAGAGAACGATGGGAGTTTATGTATATGTATTCTAAAACAGTTTTTTATTTATTTCTATATATAATAGTTTTTGATTAATCGGCCAAAATGTCGAAAAAAATACCGTTCTCCCCCCCTTATCTCCGAAGTTTACCAATCGAAAAATCTGAAATAATTATGGTTGATAGAGGTTTATGTATATTTTACAGGAAAAATAAAATCAACGCGAAAATTATTTTAGTTTAATTAAAAAAGGGGGAAAATCAGGGGTTTGAAATTTCAAAGTATGATAATTATACCGAGTGGGGTATCATATGAAAGGCCTTTACTTATGCATTCTAAAACAGTTTTTTATTTATTTCTATATATAATAGTTTTTGAGTAATCGGCCAAAATGTCGAAAAAATACCGTTCCCCCCCTTATCTCCAAAGTTTACCAATCGAAAAATCTGAAATAATTATGGTCAATAGAGGTTTATGTATATTTTACAGGAAAAATAAAAACAACGCGAAAATTATTTTAGTTTGATTAAAAAAGGGGGGAAATCGGGGGTTTGAAATTTCAAAGTAAGATAATTATACCGAGTGGGATATCATATGAAAGGCCTTTACTTGTGCATTCTTAAACAGTTTTTTATTTATTTCTATATATAATAGTTTTTGAGTAATCGGCCAAAATGTCGAAAAAAATACCGTTCCCCCCCCCTTATCTCCGAAGTTTACCAATCGTAAAATCTGAAATAATTATGGTCAATAGAGGTTTATGTATATTTTACAGGAAAAATAAAACCAACGCTCTAACTAGCATAGTTTTTTTTATATTAACAATAAACCTCTACAAACAAAGTTAACGATAATTAAGCAAATTAATATAATATTATCGTTTTATTTTTACTTTTGGAGTACGGAACCCTCGGTGCGCGAGTCCGACTCGCACTTGGCCGGAGTTTTTTTTTTAAATCTCCAGACTCGAGCGCCGGGCCTCAAACTGTGGACTGTACGCTGGCACTATGTATGTGGCGTCCACGCATTGGAAAGCTTCCAGTTCTTTTTTTATACGTGGATAGCAATGTGGTGTCCCATGAAGACAGAATAACTTCAGAATCATCATATTATAAATTATTAAGTAAGAATATTAAAAACGACTCATTTATATTACACAAGTCTGGTGTGTGCTAGGGAGAAACTTCTCTTAATGTTACTACCTCAGATTTAGCCAACGTAAAATAAATTTGATATTTTGACAGGATTTTCAATTTCAGAACGCCTAATTTATTCCTCGGTAAAACGTCACTCAACGAAAAACAACGATATCTCGAAGACTGAAATCTATATCCATACTGATAAAATGCTAGCAGACATAGATGGACAATAAACAATAGATAGACGTACGTATTGTAATAGGTATATCTATTCGCTTGTTTGCCACCATTTCACGGTTTAACCTCCTGAACCGATTATGAAAAAGTTATAGAGTAATTCTATCCCAAAATATCAGAGTTCCCATGGGATTAAATCCAGGACCATACTAAAAGTAAAAGTGCCGCTTTTCACCAACAGTAGGTATTCCACCCGCGCCAATTTAAGTTTTGTAAAGTGTCATGATAACGGCGGGAGTGCCTCAATATACGAAAGCGCTCCTTAGCGCCAAGTTCGCAGATAAAAGTTATCTCAAAACGCCCGGCCGCTGTGAACTGAGATGAGGGAGACTCGATTAGGAAAAAAACAAACAGTAATTGAACCTAGGTAAGAAGAGAAGCAGTAATAGTGACTTTGGCCCTATTTTAGGGTTCCATACCAAAATGGTAAAAATGGAACCCTTATAGTGAGACTTTCCCCATCCGTCTATCACAGTCGATTATTTTAGTACCTATTGAAGCTATCGACATGAAATTTGGAATAGTTGTATAAAATAGTGGCCCAACATCATTGAAATAAAAAAAATCAAAAATTATTTTTATTTTAATTAAAAAAGGGGGAAAATCGGGGATTTGAAATTTCAAAGTAAGTTATCTAGACCGAGTGGGGTATCATATGATAGGGCTTTACCTGTACAAATTTTTATTTATTTTTGTACATAATAGTTTTTGATTAATCGTGCAAAATGTCAAAAGAATACCGTCCCTCCCACAGGCATATCAGTTCATTCACTGTGGTGTGAAAGAGTAACAAACATCCATCCATGCTCCATCCATTATCACAGACGTTTGCAATATTAGTAGGAATGATTAGGATTAGACCGGCCACTTTGCGCGTTTGTGGACTATGAGAAAGTCTTCGATTCGGTGGAAACTTGGGCTGTATTGAGGTCGCTGCAGAGCCGCCTGAAGCATAAGTCTTCGAACATTGCGTGTTGCCAGTGATGACTGACGAGTTACGAATCTGAGACAAAGTCGCTAACTATGGGCCTCATATGGCTCAGGGTAACTCAGCGGGCGATAGAGAGAGCTATGCTCGGTATATCCCTGCGAGATTAATTTAGAAATGAGGAGATCTGTAGGAGAACCAAAGTCACCGATATAGCTCGGCGAGTCGTGAAACTGAAGTGAAAATGTGTAGGGCACATAGTTCGAAGAGCTGATGGTCGTTGGGATCCCAAGGAGTGCTGGAGTGGCGACCCCGCACCGAGAAGCGCAGTGTTGGCAGACCCCCCACTAGGTGGACTGACGACATCAAACGAGTCGCATGGAACCACTGAATTCAGACGGCGCAAGACCGAGGCCTGTGGAAGTCCATGCAAGGACCTTTGTCCAGCAGTGGGCGTCTATCGGTTGATAAAGCAGTAGGATTAGTAATAATATTTCGAATAGGTAATGCGCCTAAGTTAAAGGCCTAACTCCTAAGTTAAAGTGACGCTCAGGTAGGCTCAAAGCAAACGCTCGGGAAATGATTACCATATTCAACGTGTTTCAGCGCAACCCGAGGTAGGCGTCGTATTTGTCATATTAACGTCACTCGAGTCAAGTTTCCAAACTGTAATATTAATGTATTAAATCGTACTGCGTCATAGATGTAATTAAATTCGTATATAGTATAATGAAGTTTTAATTAAAAATTTTGAATTTGTTTTGAATTTCCAAAGTATCTCTGAAACCTTTGTTAGTAAAGTGAAACTCTATTTCATTTAATGTCATATTTCACAACATATTTATGACATAAAATAAAATTGGTCTCAAAATTTTACTAACAAAGTATTCAGAAATCCTTTTTTTCCGTCTAGGGAACAGAGACCTTTTTTGAGTTGTCTCACTTTCGATATTATAATTGTGGGATATATAACTTACTGATTTTACGTAACTTTATATAAAATTATTTACAACTAGCTGCCCGGACAGACTTCGTTCTGTCAAAAGTTAAAAGTAAAAATTAAATTTTTTTTTGTTTTTTTTTTATTTTATTTTATTAAAACCTTCCGTGGACCTGAAGGAACATATATAAAAAATAAATTAACCGAATTGGTCCATCCATTCTTGAGTTATGCGCTTACCAACATTCATTTTTATTTATATAGATAATTATTTATGTACAATTTACATATCTAACTAGGTATTATATAATTGTTTATTTGTATAGAATTAATATAATATTGTGTCATTTGATTAATAAGTTAGTTATTAGTTATTAGAATAAGCGAATTTCTGTTTTAAAATCATACTAATATTATAGATGCGAAAATGTGTTTGTTTGTTTGTTGGTTTGTCTTTCAATCACGCCGCAACAGAGCTACGGGTCGACGTGATTTTTTGCATGGGTATAGTTGAGGACCTAGAGAATTAACATCTTCTTCTTAATCAAACTACAGACTTCCATTGCTGAACAAAGGTCTCCTCCATGGACTTCCACAGGCTCGGTCTTGCGCCGCCTGAATCCAGCGACTCCCTGCGACTCGTTCGTTGTCGTCGGTCCACCTAGTGGGGGGTCTGCCAACACTGCGTTTCCCGGTGCGGGGTCGCCTAGTAGAGAGTGACATAGGCTACTTTACTATGGAGGGAGTTAACTGAATCCACACGGACGAAGTCGAGGGCATCAGCTATCAACTAGTTTTATAAATAAGTTGTCACGTGTCAGTCATCATCATCATCATTATCAACCCATCATCGGCTCACTACTGAACGAGGTCTCCTCTCAGAGAAGGGTTATAGGCCGTAGTTCACCACGCTGGCCCAATGCGAATTTGCGGACTTCACATAACTTTGAGAACATTATGAAGAACTCTCAGTCATGCAGGTTTTCCTTCACCGTTGATACTTGTGATATTTAATTTTTTCTTAACACTCACCGCCACGTGGGCTGCCGGCGGCCCACAAAAATTCTATTCTAGCAGGCCACTATCGATTTTTTGAATTTTAACTGGCAGGCCATCAGTATAATTAGGTCAGTTGGCCGCGCGCCGCCCACGTGGCCTGCTGGGAAAGAATTTTTTCATAAATTTTTCAAAAAATCATCACAGTTTGATCATAGAGGAAGAATTATTAGCCGAAAGTGTATACATTGTTATGAAAACAATAAAAATGGTGGACTGTCAGCTAAAACAAGCCAGGGATCGAACAAAAAAGTAAACACTGTATGCCTGAAATGTCCAACTCAATCTAGTGTTTGTGGCCAATGTTACGCAGAAATCCATATTCAAATTAAACCTTAATTTTTCTAATAAATATTAACATTAAGATTTTTGATTTTAATTGGTTTTTAAAGAAATAAAAATAAATATTATGCTTTTTGGTACTAGTTTTACTTACTCAGTTTTCACCCCTATAGTTCTTTAAATATAGTCCAATTTTCATCAAACTTTTTTTCATGGGTAGCGTTTTGACTAAACTAATCGAAGCAATAATTTTCGAATCTTTATCTAGCAAGCCAAGCTCTATAAAATTATATGAATTTGTGGGATCACAGCGGACCTCATGGCCTGCCGGTAAAGTTAACGACGTGTCCCGCCGGCCACCCACATGGCCTGCTGCATTGTAAAAACCTTATATACGTATGGCGGTGAGAGTGTTAAACACACATAACTTAGAAAAGTCAGATGTGCGTTCCCGGGATCGAAAAGGATCGGAAGCTTAAAATATTATTAATTTTCCTTTTTTTCACTGGCGATAGTAACAACGCTGGTCATCAGTCGACGTGACTGTAAAGCCGCAGAACAAAAGAATTTCAATTTGTTACCGTTCCGCGCAACCCTTTTCAGCTTTACAAAGTAATTTCCCGGCGCAAAATTGATTTGTTGAGTTCGTGGTTTATGTTTGGTGCTGTGGTTTCATTATGATGGTTAAACGATGTAGGATGTAGGTACCTTGTGTTTTCCTTGTTCGATGACAACAACTGTGTTTTGTCGACGACTCTCACTATCTAATCAATATCCAAGAATCTTAAATACCTACACAGCTTCTTAGGAGGAACTGATGTATTATGTCTACGATGACAGCCGATGTGAGCTGCGTGTTGTCATTGCACTAAGTACGAGTGCCATAGTCGTAATTCCCAGTTCCATGTGCCTGAAGACTGCTTTTAATGATGATGATGATGATGATGGAGCTGGAAGGTGGTCATAGGAACTCAGTAAAGAAACGACGTACTCACCATAGATGATATCCAAGTCTGACGATGTATCCAGCTACTAAAAGCTTGTTTTTTAAAAATAAAATTTTTAATTTACAGTTGTTTGATAATGTAAAAAATGTAAGTACTGAAATGAGTCTTAGTTACTTGAAATAAATGAATTATTATTATTATATTATAATTATTTAATCCCGGAACTAAGGCTTTTTTCAATAGCTGTATAATAAAATATTCCAAAACTTCACAGTTAATTCAAAAACTTTAATAATTCGAATAATAACCAAATTAATAGATGTCACAGCATAGCGATGAAGCGGCGGGGGACTTTGTTTTATAATAGGTAGTGATAGTGATGATGACGTACATTTTGTCTTCCTCGTTGATCATAGCATGTTTGACTCCAAATAACAGGTCCTTGTTGGTCCTTGGTTTTTCGATTACCGGATCGGGCAATCTAAGCATGTATTGGGTTTTTTTGTCAAGAAATTCTCAGTAATAGTCCAGAGATAGGAAGTTAGTGTGTCACCTCATTGCCTCGATGAGTAAGTCCTTCGCCTGATCACTGATCTCTCTCCGGTCGTGTTGGATTTCCCATCCGTCCCATCTGAATAATCATCATAATTATCAGCAACCCATCAACGACTTACTACTGAGCGCAGGTCTCCTCTCAGAGAAGGGTCATAGGCCATAGTCCACCATTTGAGAACATTATGAAGAACTCTTAGGCGTGCAGGTTTTCCTTCACCGTCGAAATTTGTGATATTTAATTTCTTGAACGCACATAACTTAGAAAAGTCAGAAGTGCGTTCCCGGGATCGAACCTGCGACCCACCGCGTGCGTTAGGAGACTACGCGCAGTACTAACCACTAGGCTATCACTGACTAATAGAGTCAGAGAATATAGACTGGATCTATTTCCGCACACACCTGTGCACTATAATATCTCCTGTGCAGATAGCTAATGGCTGTGGAGATTGGCTGCCGTGGCTGGTCGGTGGGAAATTGTTATGTACACAGTAATCTAAACTATAATTCCGTCAACACTGGCAATGATTGACTTGCTCTATTAAACTTCAGTAATTAATTTTAGATTATTATCATTGATATGATATTGTAATCTGATACCTTTGCATTGATTAATATTAACTCTATTCAAGATAATCTTGTAATTGTTACATGGATAGTAATTAAATATACTGTTATTGGATACACTAAACCCCAATTAATCGTTTTACATACTCAGCTATAATATTATCTACGTATCTCTTCTGTCAACTTCTCGGCTCTCTGCTTCTTGTTCTTCTGTTTCTTTCTTTTTTCGGAGTTTTCTGGGGATGATTGATGATTGCGGTGGACTTGCACAGCATTACACATACGCATATACTGATGCCGGAATATATTTGCTTGACTGTACCTAAGTAAATACTATAATCATATAGGTATAATGATTATAGTATTTGAAGCTATTGCATAGCTTTTATCGCGGGCTTTGAGCGCGGCGACCGAATCAAGAAATTCCGTAACGAAAATAAACCTAACACCGTCGTTTCAGTTCGGCAGACTTCGGCACGGTGTTTGTGTGCGTGCGACTAGAAAATGCTATACAATAGCTTTACCGTGGCAGTCCCCGAGTGTCATACGTATTTTTTAATTAAGTATATAAAAATTAGACATTCGCCATAGCTTGCATTATCGTAGATGGAAAAATAAAGATATTGAATTCAACTGTCTTTTATCTTAGATACTTCGTGTTTTTTAAACTTCAACTTCTTCTTCATCAACCAATAATCGTCCACTGCTCGACAAAGGTGTCCTGCATGGAATTTCACAGGTTTCGGTCTTGGGTCGCCTGATTACAGCGGCTCCCGGTCATTTGTTTGATGTTGTCTGTGCACCTAGTGGGGGGTCTGCCAACACTGCACTTCCCGGTGTTGGGTCGCCACTGCAGCACGTTGGGTACCCAACGACCATCAGCTCTTCGAACTATGTGCCCCGCCCATTTCAACTTCAGTTTCGCGACTCGCTGAGCTAGGTCGTTGACATTGGTTTTCCTACGGATCTCCTCATTTCTGATTTAATCTCGCAGGGATATACCGAGCATAGCTCTCTTCATCGCCCGCTGAGCGACCCTGAGCCTTCTTATGAGGCCCACAGTTAGCGACCATGTCTCGGATCCATAAGTCATCTCTGGCAACACGCACTGATCGAAGACTTCAGTCATCAGGCACTGGATGATTTTGGACGAAAAGAAATCTCGGAGCTTCCCAAACTTCAACTTCAGTTTTTTTTAAATCACTCTGAAAGCGTGCTCTGCAGCGTAATTGAAGAAAAAATCAACGAATGCACACTTTCGCCTTTATAATATTAGTATGTTAATACAGCTTTAAATTCAATGAAACGGCGCGCATTTTATCTCTCAGACTATTATTTCTCAGGCTTAACTCACTGCATATGACGCGGTCCTAGTTTGCGTCAACACACTCCGCTCGGGTCAAGTTTGCTTGGAGAACAGCCTTTGAAAGCTCTAGTTTGCTAAGGCGTTCTAACCAAGCTCGCCCGCGCCGAACAAGCGATTGTTATGACACACTCGAGCGCTGCACAAAGCTAAGACTACGTTCAGTTTTCATATATTTTAAGTAGTATAAGCTTAGAGTATAAGCTTCTATTTGTTGTTAAAATTATGTTATCTAACAAGCAAAAAATTTTAAAATCAGTGAACATACATTAAAAAAAAAAGATTCCGACAAATTGAGAACCTCCTCCTTTTTTGAAGTCGGTTAAAAAGAATGTGGGGTAATCCATGTAACTAAACTAGCTCCAAATCGACAGGCTCCATGTATCTCAGATAAACGACAATCCAACACGGGTTTAGAGACACTTGTTTGATTGCAACCTTCCCCGATACCGGAGCTTAGAAGCCTTATCCGAGCTTCCTTAACCTCAACAGCGTTACAGGCACCCAAACATTTCATTCGGGTTTAGCTTACAAGTTTACAACCCTGGAAAGGCATGTATTAGGAGGTAGATATTTTAAAATCCTTCATATATACTTTTACATATTTCAAATTCCTCCTTGCGTCGCTTCCTCATTACTGAGGATCGTGGCTCCTTCTTGATAACACCCTCTTGATTGTCTCTTTCCAACGTTGGCGGTTCTCCGCCGCGTGGTAAGCACAGTAGATGCTGGAATCAAGCGCCTCCTTCACCTGGTCCGTCCAACGTCTCGGGCTCCGTCCGCGTGGCCTTTTTCCTTCGATCTTCCCTGTGAGCATGAGATTTTCTATGCTGGTGGCATCTTTTCGGGCTATGTGACCGAAGTACTCAAGTGTTTTCCGCAGACAGATGGATAATAGTCGAGTTTTTACGCCTAGCGTTTTTAATATGGAGACGTTGGTCCTATGTTCGGTCCAGGAGATATTCAGCATCCGCCTCCAACACCACATCTCGAAGGCATCTATCCTCTTACGGTCGGCTGCCTTTAAGGTCCATGTTTCGGCTCCATAAAGAAAGATGGAAAAGATGAGCGTGCGTACCAAGTGAGTTTTCGTCCGTCGCGAGATGTTACGATCCTTCCATAGTTTAGAGAGCCGGGACATAGCGCTCTTTGCCATTCCTATGCGACGACGGACCACTGCTTCACAGCCGCCCCTGTTGCTAATGTTGGATCCCAGATATATAAAATCGCTTACCACTTCCAGACCAGTAGTACCATTGAGTTCCAGTTTTCCGGATCGATCCACAACCATTAATTTCGTTTTGGCGCGGTTTATCGAAAGACCCAAGGTAGTGCTAACGGTCTCCAACCTCTGAAGTAGTGTCGTCATCTCGGCTTCGCTAGATGCTATGAGCGTAGTGTCATCCGCATACCGCAGATTGGTCAATTTCTGACCTCCGATACTGACGCCACCATTCCAGTCCGAGAGCACTTGTCTCATTATGTACTCTCCGTACGCGTTGAAAAGCAATGGGGATACTATGCAGCCCTGTCGTACTCCTTTCGCGAGGAACAGAGGCGCCGAAATAATGTCATTGACCCTTACCATTCCTGAACTGCCGTGGTAGAGAGAGTGTAATAAAGCAATCAGGTGTTTCGGTATACCCAGCTCCGACAAGACTCTCCATAGGTGTTCCCAATTTACGCAGTCAAAAGCTTTACTATAGTCTACGAAACACAACAGAACTGGCGTGTCAAACTCATAACACTTCTCTATCAACTGACGGATGTTTAAAATTTGTTCCCTCGTGCCTCTACCCTTTACAAATCCCGCTTGTTCTTGTGAAATCTGCCAGTCCAGAAAACTTCGCAGTCGCTGGTTTATCACGCGCAGTAGTATTTTACTAGCGTGAGAAATCAGCGACAGTGTGCGGTAATTTTCACACTTTTTAGTGGATCCCTTCTTATGTAATGGCAGGACAATAGATGTTGTCCAGTCCGAAGGCCATTGGCAAGTGTACCATATATGGTTGCACAACTTATGCAGCACAGCAACTCCAGAGTCCCCTAATGCCTTCAGAATCTCGGCCGTGATCTGATCAGCTCCAGGTGCTTTCCTGATTTTTAAAGTTCTTATAGCTGCTTCGATTTCAGACCGCAACACTGAAGGCTCAGGGTTGCTGCCATCCCAATCAAATAGTGGAGATGAGGGAGTGGTTTGTTCTTGATAGAGTTCTTCGCAGTAAGAGCGCCATCTCTCTACGATCTTATCCAGTTCGCATATCGGATATTTCAAATTAAAATATGTTAATTACACGACAGTCATATACCTATACAGTTCGAGATTTAGATTGCTAGGCAACCTTGTAACCTAAATCTCGAACGTTGTTATTACGAGTACCTATTATTATGTTGCTAGGCATCCTAAATCTCGAACGATGTTAGATTGCGAGATAGTCTTAACCTAAATAGACTACTTATCTTACTAAACCTTACTAATATTATAAATGCGAAAGGGTGTTTGTTTGTTGGTTTGTCCTTCAATCACGCCGCTACAGAGCTGCGGATCGGCGTGATTTCTTCATGGGTATAGTTAAGGACCTGGAGTCTGAAATAGGCTACTATTTATCCCGGAAAATCAAGGAGTTCCGAGGGATTTTAAAAACTACGTGGACGCAGTTGCGGCCATCAGCTAGTACATTATAAATGCGAAATTTTGCCGTCAGTGTCTTTCGGACGTCTTGGTAGTTAATTTAGTATTAAGTTGGATAAGTTTATTGCTAGAATATTATGTTGTATTTGTGTATATAAGTTTTATTGTTGTATGTAGGTATATGTATCTATGGGGTTGACATGCCAGCTGGCAAATACATCTTACATAAAAAAATGTGAAGGTGTGTTTGTTCCTTGGTTTTTCCTCCAATCACGCAGCATCGGAGCGACGTGTTGACGAGATTTTTGCATAAGTATAGTATTGTGTGGGAACTGCAAAGTGACATAGGCTACCTTTTATCTGTGAACCCTCCGCGGGATTTAAAAAAAACCTCCACGTGGACGAAATGTCAAAATTAAGAACGAAGTTAGGGTGGATTATAAGGGTCTGTCCGCGAAATTTAAATTTAATTTGGTTTTTCGCAATTTGTTAACTAATACGACAAAGTATGCGGCATTCTAATTGCGACGATGGCAGTATCATCTTCACAGATTTATACAAAAATCTTTACTTGAAAGTGTCCAGTTTAAGAAATTATTCAGAATATTGACTTATTTGTGAGTAACTCACGTCCAACTCGATATTCCCAACTCGATATCCTGACTAATTTCTTAAACTGGACAATATCAAGTGAAGATTTTTGTATAAATCTGTGAAGATTTGTCTCAATTAGAATGCTATAAGCCTGCTTTGTCGCATTAGTTTACAAATGGCGAAAAACCAAATTAAATTTGAATTTCACGGGCAGACCCGTATAATCAACCTGAAGAAAAGAGAGTAAGTTTAATGAGATAAATAAATTATGTACATCTATTGACTTTAACTTTATTGACTTCTGAATAAAACGTCTGTAACACGTAGATAGTGAGACGGATTAAACAGACGGAATAACCGAAACTAATAATCCTCATTTACTACAGAATCCTAAAAATGCAACGTGATCGTCGTTAGTCAGCAACACCTTGTGTTAACAAATAGTTCAATAATCAAAACATTGTATCTCGCACGCATCGCTAACTCGAGCCGACGGACGCGGGATCCACGGTCGCGGGCGCTGGGGAAATCATTATAATATTCAAAGTGCCGGCGCTAGGCTTCGCGGGAAATTGTTTGTCACATTAACGTCACAAGTGTAAACTTTACAGATTGCTATGCTACGTTACAAGGAGCCTGTAAACGAAAGTAGACTTATTCTTGCTTGGTCACTAAAAGGAGCGCTCCGAACTAGTACATTCCTAGCACTATACTAGTTCGGATTTTTTAGTAATATTAGTACATAGTGCGAGATCCAGCATAAGAAATTTATACCCTCATCTGTTATTTGTTACTGATAAGAAATAAATGATGGATAATATACCTACTCATCGACATATCGCGCTAGTTAAATTGCGTGCGGATAATATTAAATTAAATTTATTAAAATCTACTTCTCTCATTTTTTATTAAAAAAAAATCGTACACTAGATAAGAGAATATACTCAACAGAATTGAAAAAGTAAAGGTTGCCTTCTTCCCCCTCTGCGCAACTGTGGAGTTGCCAGGTATAAGCAGGTGAGTAAAATGGATATACTATCATCAGTTATTTAATCGTAGTTTGTATCAAAGCTTATTTTATTCTGAATCTAACTGTATTAGGTTGCCTTATTAAAAAGTTGATCCAATCCATGGTTGCCTAGATTTTAGATGTAAATATTATCCGCAAGGCAACATTGGCGATATGTCGATGAGTATTTATATTGCTGAAGAGTGCTCCATACTTTTTGTTTTGACGTCACAACACAATAGCGCTCTCTTTGTCTAACAAGGTAACTTTAAAGCTTTATATTTCCGAGACTAGTTGAAATATTTAAAATAGAAAAATGGCATTGTGTTATAATATTAAAAAAGGTTAAATAAATAAAAAAATTGCAGTCAAATACCCAATTTGAAGTTCGGAGGTCAGTATGTGGAAAACTTTTCATTCCTGTGTCAAGAATTCATTCTTATTAGTACATGTACTATACACGAATACACAAAAGTATAGCTGCCTTGTTACCAGGTTTATGAGAGAAATGTGTTTCCCAGAATATTACACTGCACCTTGCGTCGGCACCTTGATTTTAATAAGCTATAATTATGAACCTTTAGTGCCTTGCACCTTTAGTGCCTTTGCACCTTTAGTGCCTTGGCACCTTTAGTGCCTTGCACCTTTAAGCTTTAGTAGCCCAATTGTTAAAAGTGCGGACTGAGAACTGAAAGGTCTACGCTCCTCAACCGTTGATGTATTGTCACACCCATTCTTTCCACGTACATATTTGGGAGGGAGATGAGAATTCTAGTAAAATTCAGTAAAGTACAAAAACTTTAAAGTAAGTGGTTTTACGGTACCTTACAAGGTAGGTAGGCCAGTAGGCCTACTATACTACTTACAATAATAATTATTATCTTAATTTTTACCCGACCACCGCAAAGCCAAAAGGAAGGTTTAGATTTTAGATCTCTATGTATGTATGTATGTATGTGAATATATACGTATGTATGAGAATGGGGCTGCTTTTTGTCTGCCCGTCTTAACATGAAACATAGGCTAAATTCTATACAAACAAAATTAATATGACGCGTATTACATCCTTTCCGTAATCGGGTTACAGTTTTTAAAAAGAAAAATGGCATTTGTGTTATAATATTTAAAAACGTTATTTAAATAAATAACTTGAGAGGTGTCAAGGGACACCCGGATGGAACGAAGTTCCTTTCGATTAATTAACTTAGCATTGTGTTCATTATTTTCACAGTACAATATAAGATCTCGGTAGGTAGTAATTTTTTATAACTTAAAAATAAGTTATAAAAAATTAGGGAAAAATTCCACATGTAGAAATTATTTAAAATAAAATAGAAAATTCAGTCTGTCGAGCTGGGATTCGAACCATCGACTTTTAACTGTTTAGCGACTGTCGAAACCACAAGGCTACCGAGATCTTATATTGTACTGTGAAAATAATGAACATAATGCCAAATTCACATTCAAAAAAGTGTCGGTTTCAAAAAAGTGACGGTTCAATTTTGTCTTAATTTTTTCCGTCTAGCCCCTTCCGCACCGCGCGATAAGGAACTACGTTCCAATAAAAAACATCAGTCAAATACCCAATCATTTTCAACCATTTCTCTCCTTTATAATAGACTTCAAGAAAAAGGAGGAGGTTATCAATTCGACGCGTATTTTCTACTCTCGATTACCGTTACAAAACAATTAGCTGGACAGATAGGCACACACGAAAACAATCCAATATCGCACGCATTTCTACGTACAACCAAGTAATTTATAGATGTTTTCGTGGGCCACGGGGCTCCGGAGGGAGGTCTATTAATCTCTCGCTATCGTCCGTTTGTCGAGCGGTTAGCAAACCGAGTGCTAACGAACCGTAACAGGGCCTCTTACAGCTAGCAAACCGTGCAAACATGCAAGTTTTCACGCCAGCAACAAAAAATGTCAGAACGCCCAATTTTAATTAACTTCAACATGGAATTGTGTATGTAAATTGCAACCAATCTCAATGAAAAAACAATAAATATCAATATTTAAAACAGCAATGTAAAATTAAAAGTAAATTAACCTACTCGCACGAAACGTTTCTGAAATGAACCGATAATGTGTGGAACACATTTCCGACGTCTGTGTTTCCAGCCACCTATAATTTGAGTACCTTCAAAGCAAAAGTGAATAGTCATTTTCTAGGCAAGCGTGCTCCAACCTAGACCTCATCAGTGCTTTCCAGAATTGATTGTCGTCAAGCGCAAGCCTATCTCGAAAAAAGTAAAGTTTAAGTAGAATAAAATAGAAATATTTTTTATTCAAATAAACTTTTTACAAGTGCTTTTGAATCGTCGATGAGTCTACCACTGATTCGGAATGCCCTTCCTGCTGAGAAGACCCAGCAAGAAACTCGGCGGTTGCTCTTTTCAAAACCAGTTTACAATACAATAAATACTATGCTATGTATGCAGTGTTTCCACAATGAGGGAAGTTCCAAAAATGCATACCTACTAAAAATGCAATATATCTTAAGATGGGCAGACACAAAGTAGCCCCATTCCCGCCGGTGTCACCCGTTCACGAGCATGACGCATGACCCAGCCGTTGCTTCGCTCAACCATATATTTTGAGGGAACGTATATAACGAGTATGCGAAACAGTGAGAGCCTAGTGGCTAGGACTGTGGTCTCCTATTCGGAGGGTCGCAGGTTCGATCCCGGGTACGCACCTCTGACTTTTCGGAGTCAAGTGCGTTTAAGCAATTAAATATCACTTGCTTCAACGGTGAAGGAAAACATCGTGAGGAAACCTGCACACCTGAGAGTTCTTCATAATGTTCTTGAAGATGTGTGAAGTCCGCCAATTCGCATTGGGCCAGCGTGGTGGACTATGGCCTATAACCCTTCTCTGAGAGGAGACCTGGGCTCAGTAGTGAGCTGTTGATGGGTTGCTAATCATGATGATGATATAGCGAGTATAGTCCATAATTAAAGCAGATAACTTAAAAATAAACAGCAGATAACTAATGGCCACGGCGTCAGACACTGCAACTCTTCGTCGTATCTGCGTTACAGTTCATTTGTTTTAAAAACAGCTGAACTGAACCAGGCAGAGCAAACGTGAAACGTTTATCTTCCGACTCTGCAGTACCATAGACAAGGACACTCGCAATTTATTACTGTCTTCCTAGTTCGTGCTCGTACTAGTCGTTAAGCAAATAAATTATAGTCTATAAATAATATTTTATTTAAGTACTTTCTATCAAATAAGGTATTTAAAACAAGACAAAGAAACGACTAATTATTCATGTCGAAAACATCCATCCTTTATTATTTTTTTTTCCATCCATCCTTTGTGACGTCATTGCTGCGTGGTTGAAAGATTTGTCCTAGGATTACGGAGCAACGGATTGACGTGATAGTTTTTGCTCTAAAATGGTATTTAGAATATTAGTAGTACGTTACATTATGCCTGATAAATAATGAATTAAAGGAAAATAACTAAAATCAAGATTGAAGACTCAAAGGACATTGAAACAATAAATTGGAAAAAAGTACTGTCGTCTTACCAAGCGCTCTCACAGTGGGCTAAACACTGCCAATATTATGATTTATGACTTTCCCACGCTAAGTAATATTGACACTAATGTATTTATAACTCTGTATTCTTCTACTTGATTAATACCGAGTAAAAGCAAATTAATTGTTCTTTTATTAAAGTGATAACTCCATCATAATTATTATTATTTTATGAATATTACGTAAAATAGTATTACAAAAGTAGGTACATAATCTTCACTGTATTAAGGCCACAAGCACTGCTCTATTTATTAAATCTGTTTTTACACACTATTTAAATTAGTGTAACGGCATATCTATAAATTTTTCGGTCAGTCTGTCTATCAATAAATAAGTTATATTTATTTCAAAGAAATATCCAGATAAAGTCGGATCAGTAAATAATAATTGGACGACAATGTCCTTCGTACTACGCCCTCATGTGCCCTCATCACTCTTACTACTTTCCAAATTGATACTGCCAGGAAGCAAAGCTACTTCTAAACCACAGCGCTCAGTAATACGCCAGGGAGATTCCCGAGTATAATATGCAAGCAGCAAAATTAATTCACAGGAAATTAAGAAGCGGTACACGGATTAAATAATTTCTCTACCAAATTGTATCTTTAACTTGCCAAAGTGTTGAAATATTCATCGCTAAGAAACTAAAGGCCTTGAAATATACGAAGCGTTTCAAAGCACCACGGTAAATTGTTGTCCTACTGAATTTCCTTGTTATAATCACTTCCGCGCATCAGAGAGCACGCAAAGCTATCAATCCTGTGCCTAATCTCTTTCCGGTCGTCTCGGACTATGAGTGTGAGGGAATAGATAAAGATATCTGACCCTTTAACACAAAAACTCTATTTTGTCTCAACCATGATGGGCTCGATAAAAGAAGATTAATATATAACCCTCAAAGGAGTTTGCACATTTTAAGGACGTTTCCGATTTCGAGCTTCGTAACGTAATAAAAGCAAAATAGACCTATAACCGCCTAATTAAAGGTCCAAATTACTACTAGTACTGACACCCTTTTATTTCGCAAAGTTTCAATAGTATAAAACTTGAGCTTTAATACAACGTACCATTAAATACTCGAAATCTATCAACTTTGTCGTTTATGTGTCCATTGGTATAACCCTACAGTTTCAGTTCACCCCAAAAATATTCCTCAAAAGTTTAGTACTGAAATTAAATTAAACTTATTTTCTCCTTCTGCATTGAGCGCCGTCGTCACGCGTTGTATCTGTCCAAGCCTTTAGAATTAAGCTCGCAAGCTGCATCGTTTCACTATTTTGAACTGCTGAAACAAACGTGATAGTGACCCGAGCGATGCAGTTTTGAGTTTCATACGGTTTACTTTCTCAGTGATCCTGATAAGCCGAAATAAACTTTAGTTATATTCGAGTAAGTTTTACATTCGTTTGTGGGGAAATAATATGAGACGATAGTTTCTTGAAAGCTAGATCATCTGGTCTTTATAGATATTTTTAGCGTTATTGTGGACTTCATGAGTTTAATACTGAAAGAAACATAAACATTCTTTTTGAAAATATTCTAGAATGTCTCTTATCTTATTTTATAGTAACAAAGTATTCTTGTGTATTGCGAGTGGCTGCGATGGGTGAGAGTTGAATCCAGTATGTAGAATAGAATAATCAATATCATCTGCGTTCAGGGCTGCCTCGCGCCAATCAGCATCGATCCGTGCCGAACAGCGCATAATCCGCGCCGAACCGCGCCGACTCGCACAGAACATCGCCGAACCCGGGCCAAATAGTGTCTACCCACGCCGATCAGATCCGACCTGCGATTTTGATGATATTTAACCTTTATTTAACTAACCATATAACTTTAAACTAACAATATACTGTGCTGTTGGTGTGCACTCTAGCTAGAGCTGCATGGATCTGCCTGCCCAATTCTTTTTTTTAAGCGGTACTAGTAATCCGGTCACGTGTACAAAATCTCCACCACCGTACATTCCGTTCGGTGTGATTAGCCTTTAAATATTGCCAGGCTAATAACTAGAATTGTTTCTATAATATTTATTATTTTTGATAATTTACTGATTTTTAATTAATTAATTCCGAATTCATTTTACATAGTTATTTTTATAAAATCATGACACGATATTCATCCTCGGTCGTAAATTACCTTCTGTGTTTGTCTGTTTATGATTACGTAAGTAAGTACCTACATAGTTTTGAGATTAGCGGCGCATAGTCTGACAAACTCAGCGCCCGCTTTTTTATAATATTTTTGGTTATTGGAGGTTCTTTTTAGGGAGATTTCTCTCTGTTTATAAACAGTATTTAGAATTACGAACTACCTACCAACTCGTACAAAACCGGGTCAGGTCGAGTCATAAAAAATAAAAATGCCCTCTATTTAGGAACAATAAAGAAGTAAAATCTATGAAGACCCCTGCAATCTTGGGAAATTCGGTTATGTCATTACTAAAGTAATAAATTCCCCTCGCTAATCTTGAAGGAAGAAAGATAAGGGAATAGGATATTAAGAAAGGGCTTTTTGGACGTGATTTTCATGCGTTCAACGTAACCCCGGTGCGCTGCCCCGGTGCGTCATTTGATTAAGATCTCTCCGAGATTTGTATGTAGATCTTTGAGCCTGTGTAACTTTGAAACTTATTATTATTGTCACGGAATTACCAAAAAATTCATAAGAATAAGAATAGTAATATTATTGTTTCACTAGCTGATGCCCGCGACTTAACTATTTTATTTAACTAATTAATTGCATATTATTATCCGTGTGGATTAAGTATTAAAAAATCCCATGAGTACTCATTGAATTTCCTGGATAAAAAGTAGTCTATGCCACTCACCAGGTTCTCATCTATACCAATTCAAAAAATTACGTAGATCCATTGCTCCTTTGCTGCGTGATTGAAGGATTAATCATCGGCCTAATAAACAAACACACTGTTGCATTAATAATAATTATTATTATTATTAATGCGAAATTATTACATCTAAATTATTATCAAGGATTGTAAGTACGTAGTGCAGTGTTATAAAATAAGCCTAAAAGTTAAAGGTGGGGACTGAAGACTTAAAAGTCCATCTTTTCAATATGAATGACTTCATACACTCCAGTAACTGTACTGGACTCACCAGGACCCATAAATGGACTGCCATTTATGGGTAAAACTGACGTAATTTTAGTTTAGTTTAGGATTCCTTAGTAAAAACAAAAACGGAAAATAATAATAATAGGGTGGTCCAACCATATGACAGTTTGCTTCTTCTTCTTCTTTATCAACCGATAGAGGTCCAGTGCTGGATAAAGGTATCTTGAATGAACTTCCACAGGTCTCGGTCTTGTGCCACCTGAATCCAGCGGCTTCCTGCGACACGTTTGATGTCGTCGGTCCACTTAGTGGGGGGTCTGCCAACGCTGTGCTTCCCGGTGGGCGGTCGCCACTCCTGCATCTTGGGACAACTACCATCAGCTCCTCGAACTATGTGCTATAGCTACCTCGCATCCCGGGAAATTAAAGAGTACCCACTGGATTTTTAAATAACATGAGAATCGAACTTAGTACCTAATTTTAGAGCAGCATTATGTGGAGAACAGATTATTTATAACAGTATAGAATAGAATAGAATAGAAATATTTTTTATTCAAATAAACATTTACAAGTGCTTTTGAATAGTCGATGAATCTACCACTGGTTCGGAATGCCTTTCCTGCCGAGAAGAACCAGCAAGAAACTCGGCGGTTGCTCTTTTCAAAACAAATTTACAATACAGTAAATACTATGCTATATATGCAGTGTTTCCACAATGAGGAAAGTTCCAAAAATGCATACCGACTAACTTCTATCTTAAGATGGACAGACATAAAGTAGCCCCATTCCCGCCGGTGGAACCCGTTCACGAGCATGACGCATGACCCAGCCATTGCTTCGCTCAACCATATTTGACAAGTCCTTCAAGACTTCTACCTATTACTTAGCACAAAGCTGCACAGACCGCGGTCTTAGTTTACAGCACTCAGGCTTCGTGGAGTGCGTCGCAGTGAACATTGAGCCTTTGTGCGCCGCCGTCTAGTGCGGCAACTTTGCCTTTCAGAGCGCTCTCCAGGCAATGTTGACCTGAAATTGTTGATCAAACTCAAACGTAAGCTTATGATAATAAACTAACAAGCTCTTGAATGGGTACGTTCAATTGGTTATTTGACTGTTGTCAAAATGTTGATCTTCATTATTTATAATCGAAAATGTAACATGTAAGAATAGCATTAAATGTAAAAACAGAAAATAAATCGGTCAAAAACAAATAAGTTATAAGCTGTGACTGTATCTTCTTTTTCTTCTTTATCAACCGATAGATGTCCACTGCTGGACAAAGATCTCTTGCATGGACTTCCACAGGCCTCGGTCTTGCGCCGCCCCGATCCAGTACTGTATCTGTCTCTTTCTATGGAATATCTATGGATCTGCTGACTTGTGACATCATACTTCAGTAGCGCTCTCTCTTTCTAACAGGAAATTTTAAAGCACTTTATTTCTAAGACTTGTTGAGATATTTAGAAAAAAAAACTGGCATTGTGTTATAATATTTAAAAACTTTATTTTAAATTTAATAAAAATATCAGTCACATACGCAATTATTTCATACCGCTAAAAGTCTCGAGTTTCCTGGGTGCCTGTTTACAAGGAAAAAAGAAAAAAAGTGTGTGTGTCAGCTCCGACGCACGACTGGAGTTTACTACTTAAAACGTCGAATGCATTCGCGGCGCCGCTCCGACCCGATCGGTACGCGCTCGACTTCCCGAAGGGAAAGCGCATTCGCATTCGACAACTCAAGCGAAAACCAACCTTATTTACTCAACGTTAGGGTAGAAATTTGCATAGTTGTGAAAAACGTAACGAGGGCATTCGACAACTCAAGCGAAAACCAACCTTATTTACTCAACGTTAGGGTAGAAATTTGCATCGTTGTGAAAAACGTAACGAGGTCATTGATAAGTAGATTTTAGTCCTCGAATTTTTCTCATACCGGGCGCCTAAAATCGATTCTTAAGGAGTAAACTCCAAGAATAATGAAATAACATATTTATCATACGTGATTGTTATAAAAATGTACACAGTATAAAAATAATACACAGATAGCTCAGGCCACCCTAGCACTGATTTTCTGTGGACAGTCTGTGGGGGTGTGGATTATTATTGAAAGGCAGTAATCACGTTCAAATAAGAAAGCAGGCACTATAGTACCGACGTACGTACGGTACGTTACAGACGCTAACGTCGTATGCAAGGTAGTAAAATAGGGTAAACGAAAAGCAAGGCACGATTACAAACGAGCCGAAGTATGCAGATTCAGTACCGACTGACTCTAGCGAGCGCTGCAGTGCCGGCTGCTTGTTTTCTACTTATACACGGCCACTATTAAAGGCCATATATAGACTAATTTATGGACACCACAGCGGCGTTTCCCGCCAAGCTACCACTTACAGCGGATAAAGTCGTGCATACAGAGTAAATTTTTGTTACTACTTGAGTGAGTATGTACCCTAAGACCATATTATTCTAAGACCAGAGATACTCACACACATAATATATTAGACTCATTCTTCGCTCGCACAAAGCGTTGAAAAATAAATCCCTTAAAAGGCCATAACTAAAGATTAGACCAATTTAGGGTGATACTCGGCCCGTGTGAGTCCCATTTGGAGGGCGGCGGCAAATGGGTTTCTGGACCCTAGTGTGAGTTTTGATACCTCGAAAACTGAAGTTTTCTGTATTTCCAATATCATAAGGAAATAAGCGTATACGAAATCAAAAGAACATAGATTTAGGATTGGTCGCCGCTGCGCTCTTATCCTAAATCTATGCATGAGAATTGTTCCAGTAACATTACTGTACATAGTGTGTGTAAGACTTGACAGATTTAAATCAATCCACCATATCTGTACGCAGAATATTATACACAAAATAATTTAATATAAATAAATTTTTCAAATCAGTTGAGATGTCTTTAAGTGAACATACTTAAAAAAAGATTCCGACGAAGTGAGAACCTCCTCCTTTTTGAAATCGGTTAATAAATGCGTTGAAACGGTTTAAAAATGAGTTGCGTGCTGTTACAAAATAAACGCATTCGGTAAATTTTGTAGTTTAAGTGGGTGGGAAAAGTAAAGCTGCTCGTATTTATATTTCAAAGTCGTATTTACTGTACTAATGTATTCAACTTATAGAAATTCTCGTTAGATGTG
The DNA here is from genome assembly GCA_029955525.1 of Oeneis ivallda. Lineage (NCBI taxonomy): Eukaryota > Metazoa > Arthropoda > Insecta > Lepidoptera > Nymphalidae > Oeneis > Oeneis ivallda. The sequence continues at coordinate 18,592,036 of JARPMR010000024.1, read as the reverse complement.
CTGTTTGTAGATGAATCGAGTAACTTGACATCGAATTTGGTTTTCGACAACTTCAAATACATGCACTAGGGGTACTGAACATAACTGCGGTCCTGGGAACCCTTATTACTGGGGTTGATTTGAAAACAATGCTGCCACTCTCGCATGGAATATTCTTGTAATGCTATTGTCCTTTTGTTGAGACAAAATACAAATGAGATAAATAAAATATTACGCATCAAAATATTTTTCTTTCGAAGTCATCTCAGATACATTTTATTTCGGTTTATTGTTCAAGCGTAAAACATTGTAATCTTATTCCTACGTATTCTATGAGTATACCTAGAATAGTAATACTTACATGATCTCACCGTTGACCGCGTAAGCATAGTGATGGAGTCTTGACAACCTTGACGCAGAGGTAAGCGTCTAATCAGGTCTAATCGTATCAGGGTACCAATTGTCTAAAAGTTAAATCCATTGACCATAATCGTATTCAATGACATTAGCGTCAAAGTAAAATAATCCTTGATTGTATCGATTTAAAGTCACAAATTCAGTACAACCGATTTTAGTATAGAGCATTATGATACATACATACGTAAACGTGTAAGAATGCATACAAGAAATTGAGCTCTAATACAATGCTTTTACGGTTTATTTTACTTTGACGCTAATGTCATTGAATACGATTATCATTGGAATCACTTTAGACAATCGCACCTCAGGTCAATTTATGTCATCGGGTATACAGGGTTAATTTTAATTCACCAAAAGCCTATCACATGTAACCTTCTATGCATGATACTGAACAACATTTGTTCAACGACTTTGCACGTAACTCAATAAATTCACCAAAAAAAATAATTAAGTGGCACTCGGGGACTGCCGCGGTAAAGCTATTGCATAGCATTTTTTATCAACTTATGCAATTATTTATTTATGTAATATTTATTTTTGTAAAAATTATGCAAAAAAATAATTAAAAAACAAACAAACAAGAAAAGCGAACTGTCACTACTTCGCGAGTGAGATTCGAACCTGCGAAATCATACACCATACCATACACCACACCACTGCGCCAAATAGAGCTACTTGAGAACCTCTAAAATGTTGAACGCTTACCGAACGACGGTGTTAGGATTTTTTTCGTTACGGAATTTCTTGATTCGGTCGCCGCGCTCAAACTGTTTGTCCTAGTTCAAAGCCCGCGATAAAAGCTGTGCAATATAAAAATTCTAAGTTATTGTTGAAGAGCCTGTCATTTTTTTACCTCTTTGGTCATTTTATGTCTTCCACACCTGCGTGAAGCGTCGACTACTAACCGCGCAACAATTAACGCCCGAAGTTATCGCTTCGTATTTACAAATGCTTTGTAATGTGTATTACTAACATCAGGCTGAGCTATCGTCTGCAAGTCCATAATTTCGCGTTTACCGCGAACACCAAAAAGGCTTTCCGCGGCGACCGCGACAGACGTAAGTATCGGACAAGCAACTAAGTAACGAATATCGAGTGACGGCACGTCAAATACGCCACTCATTCCCTTTGACACGTGTCGCATAGATTTTTAAAAATTTTAGAACAGAAAAATAAATATTATTTATGAAAACTAAAAAAACCTTTTTTATTTTTATGAATTTTAAAAAGTCGTGGAACAAAAGTTATTTATTTTGATGCATAGATTTCTGTTGCCTGAAGATGGTTGTTGGCATTTTTCAATTAACCCTGTATAAACGGTAGTAAAATAAAATATCAATGGCATGACTCAGATATCTACACTGGCTGAAAAAAGAGCTCGTTATCTTTAAACTGCTTGACTTTCCTTCAAATATAGCTAAGAACCATCTCAGTTAAACCCGCTTTAGCATTAAAATCCGCATTCACATCGATCCATCCGTTTGAGCTTACTGTAGTAAAGAATACTATGTCTAGGTATGGTGAGAGCGCTACAATGACATATAGTTAGGACACCTCCACTACCAGACTATCATAGATCGACTCTATCTCGATCGAAAAATACGCTTAGTACAAGATTTGACAGTTAACTATAGATAGTTAACGATGACATTACCATCAAAGTAAAATAAACCATAACGGTATTAAGTTAGAGCTCAATTTCGTGTATGTATTTTATACGTTTCCGTAACAAAAACGCTCCAAACTAAAATCGTCTGTATTGAATTTGTGACTTTAAATCGATACTATTGTGGTTCATTTTACTTTGTTGCTAATGTCATCGTTTACTATTACGATCAAACGAATTAAATTTCGGACTAACCGCACTGTCCAATTGAGTTAGTCGCTAGTAGACAGTTGCCTCTCTTTTTTGGCAATGCTACTCCATAACTCCTTGAAATCTGAAGCGGTTTCAATATTTTTTATTTAAAAAAGGGCTAGGCGTCTGGTTTACTAGAACATGTATCAGAAGTTTGATTCGTGAACGTGGGCCTCAAGTCTGGGTCAGAAACTCTATGGAGCTCGCCAATCTCCTTTCAACAAACGTGTACAAACTAAAATTATTTTTATACTTTGTAGTGGCGTTTGATGCGATTTTTTGTAAAGAAATTTTTTTTCTGTCTGGGATTAAATTAAAAATAAACGACGTAGACAGAGATATCGAAGCCTCTGTTATGGTATAGAATGTAATCTTTAATTTATGACACGTTATTTGAACAGTATAATTGTTATTAATCAGAGTACACGTAACACGTGCCGCAGCCCTGTTTGTTAATTAAACTGCGATTTAATAAGCTCTGTTTATTTTGTATTAATCAATTGCGCCGTTTGTTCCATCTCGGTTATTATCGTTACAATAAAATTGGGAACAACATTATTTGTACAATATTTAAAATGGAAATTGGATTGATACCGCTATTTGTGGGGTGCATCATCAAAGTTTTAATTTTCAGACACTCATTTATACAACGGTAATAATAATAGAATATTAGGCGATTAAACGTTCCGGCAAGATAGCGCGTAGAAACAGATTAGGGGTATGTATTAAATATACATTGCCATACCCCTTCCAAGTAAGCCCGCTACCATCTTAGACTGCATCGTTACTTCAGGTGAGATCAAAGTCAAGGCTTATTTTGCGCCACATAAGACTAAGACTATAAGACCACAGTGCACACCACTTCGCCAGGGAGGTCGTCAAAATAAATAATAAATAAGCCAAGCTGAACTGACTACAAGGCAACGCTTCCCTTACCTTGAAGGGGAGAGGAGAATATTTGTAGGCTGCACCTTAATACAGCCTACGATAAAGCGCGCTTACCTAGAAGATGCCTATTCAATCTTGATATAAAGGTTTTCCAACTTGCTAATACTTGGGTAAAGAGTTACGAGTAGTCTCCATTCAAACACCCACATCGGTCCTTCGATTTAATCTACCCCGTCCATTGCTACATAATTAAGTCGATTAATTTTAATAAGTCGAAATTAGCTTGTTGAGGAATAAAGTGCTTCAGAATATTGCTTCAATTGAAAGGAATCATTAGTGGCCGAATACTGAAAGGTATCTTAGCAACAGAGCGCCCTTGAGATACCTTTCAGTGTTCGTCCTTAGCTAAGATACGTGGTTCATGCCCGTTTTGACCATTTTACTTTAACAATTTCTCAAAAAATAAGGAGCAAAGTTCCCTTAGACATCTTTAAATCTAGACATCAACCGTAGGGTTTCAGTATCCCTTAAAAGTTGGTGAAAACCAAATAGCAACAAAAACCCTATCTTTCTACAATATTGTTTCCGGCGATTAAATATTTTGATTTCAATAATACCAGATAATACGCTGATTTATCTCTAAAAATCGGCCAAGTGCGAGTCGGGCCTCGCTCTTTTAGGGTTCCGTTAAAAAAAATTAAATAAAAATATTTCCATGAACACATAGAAATATTTTTATTTAATTTTTTTAATTTAATTTAATTTTTATTATTTGTTGTTATAGCGGCAATAGAAATACATAATATGTGAAAATTTCATCAGTCTATCTATTACGGTTTACGAGATACAGCCCCCTGACAGACGGACGGACGGACGGACGGACGGACAGCGTAGGCTTAGTAATAGGGTCCCGTTGGTACCCTTTGGGTACGGAACCCTAAAAATGAAACAAGTAGGTAGCCCCTAATTGATTTATTGCTTTACATTTACCCACGGCTTCGCTCCCATGCTCTATTAAAAGTAATCCGAAGTGGTAAGTATACAAAATTACCAATTTTGATTTTTCGATTTTTCAGCTGTTCTTTTGGGCATTCCCAATTTTTTTTTGTTTTTACACCATACCTAATGCGAACAAAACAAAAAAAAATTAAGTGGCACTCGGGGACTGCCGCGGTAAAGCTATTGCATAGCATTTTTATAAACTTATGCAATTATAATATTTATGCAATATTTTTTGTACAATAATAAAAATTATGCAAAAAATAATTAAAAAACAAACAAACAAGAAAAGCGCACTGTCACTACTTCGCGAGTGAGATTCGAACCTGCGACATCATACACCATACGGTAAGGAAAGCGGCCGCTCGCCCACTGCGCCAAACAGAGCTACTTGTGAACCTTTAAAATGTTGAACGCTTACTGAACGACGATGTTAGGTTTTTTTCGTTACGGAATTTCTTGATTATAGAATAGAATAGAATAGAAATATTTTTTATTCAAATAAACTTTTACAAGTGCTTTTGAATAGTCAATGAATCTACCACTGGTTCGGAATGCCTTTCCTGCCGAGAAGAACCAGCAAGAAACTCGGCGGTTGCTCTTTTCAAAACAGATTTACAATACAGTAAATACTATGCTATATATGCAGTGTTTCCACAATGGGGAAAGTTCCAAAAATTCATACAGACTAACTTCTATCTTAAGATGGGCAGACATAAAGTAGCCCCATTCCCGCCGGTGGCACCCGTTCACGAGCATGACGCATGACCCAGCCATTGCTTCGCTCAACCATATTTGATTCGGTCGCCGCGCTCAAACTGTATGTCCTAGTTCAAAGCCCGCGATAAAAGCTATGCAATAGCTTAATTATTTAAAGTTTTTAAGTTTTACCCAGACTAACGAACAGATTTATATATATCAGAACTCTACATTGTAAAAATTATAATTTCTCTAGTATTTTCTGAAATTTCACAAGCAAGTCCACTCACTTGTCTGTCCGGACCCTAACTCGACAGACGCGCGACTGTAATCGGATTAGTAGGCCGCGTCACCGTAAAGAGCCTTAGCAAAGTCTAGACACTTTAAAAGAACCTATTTCTATCGTTCTATTTGTACTTTATATTACTGTAATCCCTTAGCTTTTTATCTCGAAGGCTAATATTATTATGAATCATGCTTTTTATTTGACGTCTGAAATGTTTTCATAAGTGGATTATTTTTTAATCTTCTATTTTATCGAGGCAAAAAGTTTCATTCCTTTTTTATTGGCTATGTGTTAAAATATAGTTATAACTTATTCAAGACGTTCTCTTGATAATTCTTTATCTTTTGATGGTAATAAATAATAATATATTCAAACATTATTAATTTGTTTTGAGACAGAGTGAATTGCACGTCTATCGTAGTTTAAAGGTAGGTAAGGTACAAGTGAGTGAGTGTACAAAGTGGGTTGTAAATATATATTATTATATATGACAAGTGAGTGTACAAAGTGGGTTGAATAATTAGGGTTCTGGCCCAAAGAGTGCCAACGCGGGACCCTATTACTAAGCCTCCGCTGTCCGTCCGGTTTTTGACTTTGACTAGTAACACGTCCGTAGGTTTTTGACTTTGACTAGTAACACTTTGGATTGCAAAAGATTGCAGGACTCATTAGATACTCATTATTTGAGCTTCAGCTTAACTATGGTAGTACAAATGCTTACTTGTACAACCAGCTTTGCATAATATTTGGTAATCATAAACCTTCACTGTTACCGCACTCAACGTTATCTTATCACCTTTACTTTACCGCTACCTCAACCAAAGGTTGGGTGCCTGCAAGTGGCCATAAGTGTCAATAATTGCACGTCAAGCGAAGCGGTTAAGTTACAATTAAGGTTAAACAAGCCCATAAAAAAAAAAAAACAAAGTGGGTTGCATAATTAGGGTTCTGGCCCAAAGAGTCCCAACGCGGGACCCTATTACTAAGCCTCCGCTGTCCGTCCGTCCGTCCATCTGTCAGCGGGCTGTATCTCGTAAACCGTAATAGTTAGACATGTGAAATTTTCACATATTATGTATTTCTATTGCCGCTATAACAATAAATAATAAAAATAAAATTTAATTTAAAATAAACCGGCCAAGTGCGTGTCGGGCCACGCGCAGTGTAGGGTTCCGTAGTTGAAAGTCTCAAATATTATTGCTGACCTAGGATAGTGCTTTTATTTTATTTATGAATATTAAATACATTTTGAGTTCCATGGTTTAAATACTATAATATACTAAAAAATATGCAACTTACAATACGTGTAATACCTAACTTAGAAAAAACAGATATAACTCCTTAACTAATGAACCCTACTTAGCCGTGATAGTTTTCCTTTAAAATTCATTATATATACTACTGCTGTGAATTTTTTGTTGTAACCTATACACAACCATTTAGCTGGCAGAGGGGGGGGGGGGGGGGGAGACACTTGTCTCTAATAAAATTAAGCACTTTAAAATATCATATTTCACAAACGGATCCCTGAATTGAAAAATGGTGTTCCCACACCTACAATATTTTTGAAAGACCTATTCAACGATACCCCACACTATGGGATAGTCAAGAATAGATAGGGGAGGTACCCTAAAAAAATTATTTTTCAAAATTTTATTTCACCGCTTTGTCGGCGGGATTGATAGTTATACCCTTGTCAAATTACAAATTTCTAGTACCAATAGTCTCTGAGCTAAACCGCGGACAGACAGACAGACAGACGGATGGACATGGCGAAACTATAAGGGTTCCTTGTTTACTCCGGAACCCTAAAAAAGGGGTCCCATAGGTACATGGAAAAGGAGTAGAAATAAAATTTTATTTTTTTACCCTGGCATGTGGGGTGTCATTGTCTAGAGCTCATTAAGTGTAGTTCAAATATATATTCTTTATTTTTTAGCTACAAAAATGAACAAATGGGGGGCCATCAAAGTTGTCGGTTTTAGACCAATTTTATTAGGGGGTCTATCTCAAAAACTAAACTAGTTGGGAATTTGAAATTTTGGTATATTATGTACTGTATAGTGTATTTAAACAAAAAATAGTGAAAACACCGATTTATAATGCGGTTTGTAAGTTGTGACATATGCTAATTTAGTACTTTCTAAGAACTAAGATATCTAAATATGTATCTAGTTTTAAAAAATGATTTGGTCATATGTACGGAACCCTAAAAGAGCGAGGCCCGACTCGCACTTGGCTGATTTTTTTTAAAGTTTATCAACCAAGTTGAACTTGACTAATATTCTCCTCTCCCCTCCAAATACGCGGAAAGCTTGTGCCATGAGTGGGTACGACAATAGTGCAACGGGTGGGATTCGAACCTGCGACCTTTCAGTTTTCAGTCCGCACTATGGGCTATGAGGCTTGTATAAATCACCATACTAAAGGTTGAGGGAGTTTGGGTAAAACTTAAAAATTTAAAGAACTGATGAACTTTATTCATGGCATGCTCGGCTAATTTGTTTTATTTGTTTTATGTTGTTGTATTAGTTTGCAGTTTCATTATCAAAGTTACCATTATCGTCATCAGCAGCATCCCATCAACCGCTCACTACTGAGCACAGGTCTCCTCCCAGAGAAGGATTATAAGCCATATTACACTACCCTGGCCTAATACGATACGGCAGACTTGAGATTTATGAATCTTATTAAGAACTCTCAGGCGTGCAGGTTTCCTCACGATATTTTCTTTCACAGTTGAAGTTAGTAATAGTTAATAATAATCGAACACAGCCTTACACTGCCCGTCTTAACATAATATGTTGAATTATAATTAGGTATGATTTTGTGGAAGTTCCCCTCATTGTGGAAACACTGCATGCATAGCATAATATCTATTATATTGTAAACTTGTTTTGAAAAGAGCAACTGCAGAGTTTCTTGCTGGTACTTCTCGGCAGGAACGGCATTCCGAACCAGTTGTAGACTCATCGACGATTCAAAAGCACTTGTAAAAAAGTTTATTTGAATAAAAAACATTTCTATTCTATTGACTTATTTCTTTGCACATTTGAAATCAGATTTTCTTGTAAGAGGAAGGAATGTAGTTTCTACAGTATACTTATTTAAAACTAGTGGTTCGCCCCGAACTGAGACCTCGCGGTAACGGTATCCCATGATTATTCATTCAGTCGATACATGATAACCAAAACTGACATTATTATTATGCCCGTTTTCACCAAACATACCTAAATCATCCCCTAAGTAGGAGTCTCTTAACGTAGGTAGCTCCTAAATACAATCCTAAGTCCTAACATCCGTCCCAATATCCTTTTAGGTGTCCCGTACAGGATCGTGATAAATAAGTTGACAGAAAACATCAATCACCTAACTTATAGGTAGCCCGTAAAGGTTAGGGAACGTTAGTGAAAACATTGAATTATTTATCAAACATTGAATTTAACTCGTAGTTCCATGGGAATAGTTACTGACTGCGCCATCTATTAGCATTATTGTGAAGCTATGTTGATGCTATATGAATTACTGACGCCCATTAAAAATTAAATAATCTCGTTTCTTTATAATATTCATATAATTTTAGTATTTGTTGTTTAAGTACAGGATATAAGTGACCTAAAAACATAAAATCAGTTTGAAAATCCATAGCGGATTTTTCTAGAGAGCGTCTTCAAGCGAGCGTATAAAATCGCCACTTTGAAAGCCCCCCATTTCGTCAATTTTAAGGGAAAAATTAAAAAAAAAATATTTTTGTACTCAGTTCAAAATTATCTTTAAAATGATACGTAACAATTTTATGTAACGCGATTTTTTTTTTTTTACTTCGCATTCGCTTCTATGAGAGCCCCCCTGAAATAAAGATTTTTATAACTTTTTAAGCCATTTTCGGCTGGAGGCCATCGGTTTACATATTATATCTAAATTTGAAGTAATTACGTTCAGTAATTCAAAAGTTATAAGGCTCTGACAGACGGACGGACGGACGGACGGACGGACGGACAAGTGCAAATCGCCCTAGTTAACTCAAAGACCTTCGCTTCGCTCGGTCGAAAAATAAAAAGCAGTTTTCATATAAATTTTTAATTATTTATTTAATATAAAATCATCATATCAGATCGTTAGGACCGCAGAAATTGATACTGACAGCTACAACAAGTATACTCACGTAATATTTTTACTTCAGAGGCTTTCCACGCACGCAATTTTCGAGACTTTAAAACAGTTTTGTTACGAAAATCGATTGTCTGGTACATAATCAAAATACACAGGCTAATTTTCACACAATCTCAATATGAATATCTCAGCCTGAGATATATATATATATATATATATATATATATATATATATATATATATATATATAAATACAAGAGCCCTGAATATGAGTTTTCAAGTGAACTAAACTTTACGTATAATCTGCCCTTTGTCTGCCCCTTAGTAAAGAAATGAACTTTTGATTTGACATTTGCAGATTAACCCAAAGTTAAGGTTAGCTTGAAGAGTTACACTATTTGATAACCAGGTCAGGTAGGTATTGAAATACTTTTTAAACTCTTGAGAATAGCTTTCATATAAATGATTAAACTTTCATAATTATAAGTAGCATGTATATTTTGAATATGACCATCGCCTCTTTTAAACTCTGTACAATAAAATCAACACAGACTTGGAACATTCAGGCAATTATTATCATTATAAAATGGCACTACTTAAGTTAGGTAACAAATATTTACATTTCACAAAGGAATTCACAACAAAAGCCTATATTTTTTTCTAACTTTACACCTTACAATATACCTAATTATTATTAATAAATAATACTTAAAAACTACAATAATAATAATTATGATCATGTAAATTAATTAAGAACAACTTTGTAAGAAAAATTTATCTAAGCAAAATTAAGCTGTACTACAAAATACTGTAACTAAATACTGTAAGCTGTACTACTGTGTAAATACACCCAGAACTTTCTTAAAAATTTCGGCACCTGCAAGATTTTACATAGTCTATGTCAATACTTTTTGACGTCAAAATATTAACGTATTTCGTCGTAAAAGAGAATGGCTGTTGTTGATAAAAAGAGGGTATCTATGACGTATGGGTTTCAAGGTAAACCAACCAAATTGTACTAATCTCTACGTTATAGTGAATTTCTTGTTATAATGAACGACGTTAAAAAAATGTATTTACTAATGAACTAAGTTTTACGTGAAAGGAAACATTAAAAATAAAACGCAATTTTTTCTGGAAAAAATAGATGACACAGTCGTAGGTATTTGATATGAACAGTACCCTTCTACAATGGCATGACGTCATAGAATAGAACGAACTCATGCGCTCAGAAAACACATTCGTATAATACGATTACCATTAATTCATTCTTAAACCAATAAAAAAAGCGTCTGAAATGCTACTTAATGGTAACGTCATTACTCATTAGCATTATAGAACGTTATTTATTTGTTAATGAGAAAGCTGAAATTAGTTTATCTAGAATCACCCAATTAATTGCAATATTGTTAAAATTGCAATATTGCAATTAATTAGGTGATGCAATATTGTAAACCATTGGTAATTTTTATTCCAAAATGTAAAAAATAATAAACATTTTTCCACTTCGGTCGACGCGTGTTGCCTGTTACTAGTATTCTTACGCGCGCGCGCGCAGGTCTTCGCTCAGTGAACTTGATATTTCGAGAACAACAAAATGACAAAATTGACTTATAAGTGTTAGTTTTGTATTTTATTTTCGAAATAAAATACAATGATTGTCGGAATAAAAATATCAATTTATAAGGGTTTTCGCTTTTCTTATAACAAAAAAAACGTTGTATATATTTTTATTATCATTATTTCATTAAATAATACATATTATACCACTCACACAATCGATGTATTAACTACTAAATAAAGTATACTTATATTTAACATATAAAATAGTCTACAAGCTGTAAGAGTAAAAAGTTCTTAGCCACAACTTCACATTACATCTAATGCGTAGGTACATCTTAATACTATATACAATTTTATACAGTCTTGAAAATAGGTAGTATTTTTTATAATAATAATTATACATCTATGATATTATTGAGAAACGTCTTTGAGCAAACAAATATTTGTACAAAATATAACTGGATACATGAATTTAATTTGAAAAACTCGAAAAAAATTGAGCCAAAAAGCCTAGGAACGCTCTATAGATTTATGCCTTAAATATAAAACAGGCTGAAATCTATAGAGCGTGCTCTAACTTTGCTCAGACTTGAGACTTGAGTTAAAACAAGACACACATAATTTTATTCTGACATAAATATTATGCCTGTCTCGTTTTTACTTCGTCTTGCGTCTGAGAAAAGTGAAGGTGCAATCTCATGTTTTCATTACAGTTAAAAAGCAATCACCACAGAAGTTATGACACCATCTTCTTCTTAATGCTCTTGGCGGGGATAGTGGTTATCACGAAGTGACGTCTTTAGCGGCAGATGTGATTCGCCTAACGAATTTGACGCGAGCAGCACGGAGAACCGTGTTGGCCGACAGCCTGGTACATCAGCAATGGATTGGATGGAGCAGACTTACATTGGTCGGTCCATCGCCATAATTTGGGCGACCTTCCTCGCCCTTTGGTGCCCTCCACAGTTAATGTTACTCCAATGTTACTAAATAATAATATTATTATTTTTTCTTCAATTAACAAGTGCATTAGGTTTAAACAATGTGCATCATAACAATCCCTTTTTTACAACATAATTATATAGGTACCTTAATATTATAGCCATGTATCCAGTTCTAAGAATTAATAATTACTTAATTAGGGCCGATTTCACTAATGTAAGTGTTATCGTGATATTTTGACAGGTTTTGTATTGAAAATATGCCAAAATATAAAATTTACTCTCGGTTAAGACACATTTTGGTGAAATCGGCCATTAGGAAAATAAGTATTGTCATATATTTTTTATCTATGAAACAATAGAAATACAAAGAAAATATTATAAGAGCAATATTTATTGGTTTTCAAATCAGGAAAATAATATTTTCTTTCTGCGAATCTGAGGTGTAAAAGTAAAACGAGAAGTTTGAAAAGGGTGATGCGCAAAGGTCCCTTTATTTTTAGTTTACTTTAAGTTTAGGGCATAAAAAATATCCTAGATATTTAAACTTCTATACAAGCGAACTTAATTTAACAATTTATGCAATTTTCAACTTAAGAAGAAAGTATAAGACCATTTTCTAATTCAGAACACCTTTAAATCGTACTTCCTTACTAACCCTTTGTCTAATTATACCAATCTCCTTCTGCATACAAATTCTAGAAAGGTATAAACAGTCTCTGTATTTCTCAGTTGGCTATTAAAAAGTTGTCATAAATTGCGGAGTCCCCCGTCGTCCATAAAGACTCAGACTGGGTTTTCAAGGCGCGGTTCGCACCTTCGCCTACAGCGGTTGCGATACCGCTAGTACTGCGCCCGCCGCGGGTGCAAACCGCGCCGTGGAAATTGAAACTTCATTTTCCATACAAATCTGCATTCTACGGAGGCCGCGGGCCCGCAACCGCTGCGGGCGCGGGTGCCGAACCGCGCCGTGGAAACCCAGTTCTAAACTGTGTATTGTACTGTCAGTGTGGACGATTTATTCTAAGTCTAGTGTTATGCTAACTGTTGGCTCACAGTGAACCACTAGGTAATGTGAACATGCCTTAACCACGCCTTCAAACAATGCCTCGCGAGGCTGTTGCGCATCGCAGCAATCCTGCTCTTTTTAATCCGTGCTATTCTCTAAAACATCGTCTTCGTCGTTGAGTTCATCGGCGAAATATTTCACACAGTTGTAAATTAATAAAGTCGCCAGTGCACTTTAAAATATCATAAAACAAATTTACTCGGACGACAAATGACAAAATATATTGTTATAAATTATTTTTGTTGATTTATTATAAAAATTATTATTCCAAATATGGATGACAAAAAGAAAATGGTTTATTGTTATGCAAACAAGAAAGTAACTTGATTTTAACGTCACAATGAAAAAAACTCAATACCCGGTTACGTTTAATGTCGTTGCTGTTTTAACGCTGAACATGACACTGGCTCTTAGAGAATATCATAGTGGTCCAGTTTACACACAGCTTTCGGGACCCGGCAAGTTTTCAGCCAAGACGTGCTCCCTTCTCCTTACATTTCCTTTCCCTTTCCTATGCAAGGTGGAAGTTGCCAAGCTGTTCGAACTCAAAGTTGGTCCACTTAGAGCAAGGGACTGACTTCCAAACGGCGATCCCACGTTTCCATTGGGACATACGAAGTTTGGACTCCCTAAAGTCGGACTATTAGTTACTACGAAGCTCGGTCGAAAGTTGTTCGTTAAATTCTGGTTGATAACATCCTCTTGTCTACTGCTTGGCGCCAGGTCGCTGCCGGGGGTTAGCTGCTGAAGGAGAGGTTAAAATATTTCTTATTTCGTGACGCGTCGCATCGCGCGGGCCTTAGTCGCGTACTATGCCAGAACGTCTCTGCAAGAACGCTCTCATACTTGACCATATGTTTAGTGAACCGAATGACGCAACACACCACGCGCCGCGCAAGGCACCGCGTCTCCAGAAACGAGCCCTGAAGCTCTCATAAGAAGTACTCAGGGTCAATAAAACTAACGGCCTCATAAGAAGGCTCAGAGTCACTAAGCGGGCGATGGAGAGAGCTAAGCTTGGAGTATCCCTGCGAGATAAAATCAGAAATAAGGAGATGTGTAAAAGAACCACGGTTATTGACATACTCGTAGCGCACCGAGTTCCGAAGCTGTAATAGAAATGAGTGGGGCCCATTGTTCGAACAACTGGTATCGTTGGGGTCCCAAGGAACTGGAGTGATGACCCCGCACCAGAAAGACTCCAGAGAGACACAAAGAAATTCATATTCAAACATTAAGATGAATTTAAATAGAGCATTTGAATACCTGTTGTGGACGCCCAGTAGAGTCTAGGAGCGCAAGATCTTCCGCTGAGAAGACAGCTCCTGTTTTACTCCAATCACCTGTGACAAAAAACTTGACAATTAATTAGGTACGTACACCATGGTGATCATCATAACTAATATTCCCTTTTTCCCTCCAACTAATAAAGCTTACGCTAGGAGTAGGTACAACAACTGTGCAACAGGTAGGTACGACAACAGTGCAATTTTCAGTCCGCGCACCAAACTTTTTTTTTATCATCACAAGATAGCCCTTGAGTGCGAGCTAACCTGATAACAAGTGACGATGCAGCCTAAGATGGTAGCGGGATCGTTTTGAGTATGGCAGTTTTGATTAAACTCACACCTCACAACATAATAGATGTCTACAGCTATCGTATATTATTCTCCGTATCGTATTTCGTAGCGCAACGGCTACGAGGCTACGAGGCTACGAGTCTACGAGGCGATACTGTACATAATTTGAATACCTCTTAACTCTTGTATGCTCGGCCACTCGTCCGCCTCGCTTGTTGCTGGAGGTAATTTTTGATTATCCCCATCTGTAAATAAATTAAAGTAAAAATAAAAACTTTCTAAGTGTTTAATAAAGGTACTGAGATGAGAGCAGTGATAGCCTTGTATTTAGCAGCCTCCTTTACGTGGTCCGGGTTTCGAAAACCAGTTATACACTGCTAAATTTCGTGAGTTACGTGTGTTTTAAGTTATTAAATATCACTTGTGCTTTGACGGTGAAGGAAAACATCGCGAGAAAATTCAGTTGTCTGAAGGTTCTCCATAATATTCTCGAATGTGTCTGAACTTGTGACTTACGGCCAATGTGGCTTATGGCTTAAACTCATTCGTTATTCTCAGAGGAGATACGTATTCACTCATTAAAATACTTAAGTTTCTGCCAGTGTACATATATAATTCAATATAAAAAATATTTTTAATAAACCGACTTCAAACGGCCCGCGCCACTACAAAATATATAATTTATTGTTGATATTTTAAAAACCGCTCAACCGATTTCGATAAAATTTCAATTTAACCTAACTAAATTTATTCAATTTAAACGAACTACCTGGGAAGTATACCCTTTGAAAAAAAAACGAATTTTCCAAGTCGGTTCAGGCGTCTTCGAGTGATCGGTGAACATACATTAAAAAAAAGATTCCGACGAATTGAGAAACTCCTTCTTTTTTGAAGTAAGTTAAAAATTGCTTATAATGAGCGATGTGGGTGACTTCTTTGGTAGAAAAAAATCTCACACTTCTAGTGCGAATCTAGCATTCTATATTCTACTCTATGGAATAAACTAAGCCAATAAAAAAAATTGTAAAAAAAGGAATTTGATTTACCCAGAAAAATAAAGTAGGCGTGATAATGCAAAATGCGTTGAAAAATAGCGAAGAGAAACGAGAAAAAGGGAAGGTAATACAAACTGGAGCCCACGAGTAGGTATTTTTCTCCCC
The DNA here is from genome assembly GCA_029955525.1 of Oeneis ivallda. Classification (NCBI taxonomy): domain Eukaryota; kingdom Metazoa; phylum Arthropoda; class Insecta; order Lepidoptera; family Nymphalidae; genus Oeneis; species Oeneis ivallda. The sequence continues at coordinate 18,576,481 of JARPMR010000024.1, read as the reverse complement.
TGGGTTTGTTTTTCGACATTCACTTGAAATTTTGCTACTTAAGATAAAAAGTCCATTTGTGCCACCAGAAACAAAAAAAAACTCCTTTTATTTTGGCCACATGAATTGACCGTGATAATGTTTTCAAAGCTTAATTAGCTTTCATGTTTCAAATCGTTTGTATTCATGAAGAGGAATATAAATTTTTCCTCAGCATTTACTATCAACTGGAATTGAATGAATTTCAACTACGCAATTAATTACGAAACAGTCTGTGATTACTTTAATTTATCAATTAATCCAGGCGATTAGATTGCCTGTGATATTCTAAAAATAACTTAGCTATTTTTAGCGAATGGCTTTAAGAAATTAACGTAGATACATTTTACTAAAATATCACTTTCGTGTCGTTTTTGATGGCATTTTGGGTGGTAGTTTTAATAAATTTTATGAGTAATAAGTTTTATTTCGAAAGATATCTTTGTTCTTTCTTTATATCTCTGCTGTTTTCTCAATATTTCTCTACAGAATAGCTGCAAAACAAAACAAATTCAATATTCACGTCTTTATCACCAAAATTAGTCTCAAGCTTTCACAAATAAAATATTGCCGTTTAAAGTAAAATGCCGTTTGATTTTTTCTATTTCTTACATTTACCGAGTGACTTATGGTTCTATCATATTAGGTTAATAGTTTCATGCGTAGATTGTATGCCCTTTTTACTATACATGCTCCTTAATTTCTTACCTGTTGCATTTGATTTCACAGGCGAGATCCGATATTTTCGATCAACGATTCAATCTCTGGCGATAGTCCGATAGTGTACGCGACAATGCATCTTCTGCCTTCATCGCTTCGCTTCTGCATATATCTCGGTAGATGCTTAAGATTACTATGACATCTTTTTCGACCGAGCGAAGCGAAGGTCTTTGAGTCTACTTGAGTGAATTTGCACTTGTCCGTCCGTCCGTCCGTCTGTCAGAGCCTTATAACTTCTGAATTACTGAACGTAATTACTTCAATTTTAGATATAATATGTAAACCGATGGCCTCCAGTCGAAAATGGCTTAAAAAGTTATAAAAATCTTTATTTCAGGGGGGCTCTCATAGAAGCGAATGCGAAAAAAAATTTTTTGCGTTTCATAAGGTTACAGTACCTCATTTTAAAGATAATTTGGAACAGAGTACAAAAGTATTTTTTTTTTAATTTTTTTCCTAAAATTGACGAAATGGGGGGCTTTCAAAGTGGAGATTATATTTGACCTCACAACGGAATAAACATTGAAAGCTGGGGCTTGAAATTTTATGATTTTAGCGTAATATCATGTACTTACTTGAACAACAAATACTAAAATTAGATAAATGTAATAAGGAAACTAAATTATTTAACTTTTAATGAGCAGCAACAACAGAACTTCACAATGATGTCAATAGATGGCGCTCTCATCTCATGCAGCAAAGCAAGCAAATGCAGCTTTATGTAACATATTACCGCCATATTCAATTAAAATTATTATTTAGTCATATATCAAACATCAATAAAACTTCACGTTGCAGTTTGTTTCTACATGTTTTCGCTTGACGCGCGCAGTTGACGCTGTGTACAAGTAATTTAATTTGAATGTTCCAAAAAACTATACCTAAGTTTGATTGAGGCCTTGAGGATTTCACTATAACAGTTCCCTAACCTTTACGGGCTACCTATGTTAAGTTAGTTGACACTTTCGTTATTACGAACCTCTACGGGACAACTAAAGGTGAAAATGACATTGGGATGTTAGGATTGTATTTAGGGGCTACCTACGTAAAGAGACTTCTACAAAGGGGATGATTTAGGTATGGTTGGTGAAAACGGGCATAATAATATCTAATGTCAATTTTGATCGTCATGTATCTATTGAATGAATAAGTAATTATGGGAAATCGTTACCGCGAGGTCTCAGTTCGGGGCGAACCACTAGTTTAGCATCCTTCGATACTGGACCTACCTTTCTTCCATTCTTCTTTCCATTTCTTTATCCAGTTCGCTGAGTGCTTACCTGGTGCATTTGATATGTCCGGCTGTGGATCCGGTGTTTTCTACTCCAGCGAAGGTTTTGTAGTATACGCAACCACGTATCTTCTACATCCAACACTTAGCTCCAGCACATCTCTCGGTGGACGCTTACAATTACCATACCATCTTTTTTCTGCATCCTTCGATGCTGGATCTACCTAAATCTTTGTCTAGTTTGCTGAGAGCTTACCTGGTGCATTTAATATGTCCGGCTGTGGATCCGATATCTTCGACTCCAGCGACGGTTCGCTTAGCTCCAGCACATCTGCCGTTTGACGCTTACGATTATGATGACACCTTGGTTTCAGCATCCATCGATACAGGACCTACCTAAGTCTCTGTCCAGCAGTTTGCTGAGTGCTTACCTGGTGCATTTAATATGTCCGGCTGTGGATCCGGTGTCTTCGACTCTGGCGACGGTTTGATGGTAGACGCGACCACGTATCTTTTACATCCAATGCTTAGTTCCAGCACATCTGCCGTTGGACGCTTACGATTATGATGACACCTTGGTTTCAGCATCCATCGATACAGGACCTACCTAAGTCTCTGTCCAGTTTGCTGAGTGCTTACCTGGTGCATTTAATATGTCCGGCTGTGGATCCAGTGTCTTCGACTCCGGCGACGGTTTGATGGTATACGCGACCACGTATCTTCTACATCCAACGCTTACCTCCAGCACAATTGCCGTTGGACGCTTACGATTAAGATGACACCTTGATTTCAGCATCCATCGGTACTGGATCTACCTAAGTCTCTGCCAGGTTCGCTGAGTGCTTACCAGGTGCATTTAATATGTCCGGCTATGAGTCCGGTATTTTTACTCCAGCGAAGGTTTTATCGTATACGTAACCATGTATCTTCTACATCCATCGCTTAGCTCCAGCATATCTGCCGGTGGACGCTTACGATTAAAATGCCATCTTTTTTGTGCACCCTCCAATGCTGAACCTACCTAAGTCTCTGTCCAGTTCGCTGAGTGCTTACCTGGTGCATTTAATATGTCCGGCTGTGGATCCGGTGTCTTCGACTCCGGCGACGGTTTGATGGTATACGCGACCACGTATCTTCTACATCCATCGCTAAGCTCCAGCATGTCTCCCGGTGGATGCTTGTGGTTGGGATGCGATCTTTTCCGCCGGGCGCAAAGAGCGGCGAAGGCTATGCCTCCCAGCGCAAGTGTTGCGCCTAACGCTACGGCCACTACTACGCCCAAGGTGATTCCGCCTATTGCAGTTTTGCCATCTGTTTAAAAGAATAGTTGAGTCATACTAATATTATAAACGCGAAAGTATGTTTGTTCATTTGTCCTTCAATCACACAGCAACAGAGCAACGAATCGACATGATTTTTTTGCATGAGTATAGTTGAGGATCTGGAGAGTGGCATAGGCTACTTTTTAACCTGGAAAATCAAAGAGTTTCCGATGGATTTTAAAAACCTCGTCCATCAGTTGCTCTGTTGCTGCATGATTAAAGGACAAATCAACAAACTAAACAAATATACACACTTTTGCATTTATAATATACTAGCTGATGCCTGCAACTTAGTCCACGTGGATTTAGTTTTTAAAATCCCTCGGGAACTCTTTGATATTCCGGGATAAGTAGAAGCCTCACTCTCCAGGTCCTCAACTATACCCATACAAAAAATCTCGTCGATCCGTAGCTCTGTTGTGGCATGATTGAAGGACAAACCAACAAACAAACAAAAAACATTTTCACATTTATAATATTAGTATGATGTTGATTAGTATAAGTATCAGTATTATTACTATAAAAGTATTGGTATTAGTAAGGATAGTGAGCATAAACACACCGATCACCACAATACATATTTAACTATGGACAAACGTTACCTGTTCTTCGGGCTGCGTCGTTGAAAGCGATGTTCTCGAGTAAGGTTTTCTCCGACTCTCCCTTGAGGTTCCGCGCATAGATGAGCAGGTTGAACGTGGCGCCCTCTAAGCTGCCCGCGGACAGCTGAGCGAGGTCTAGTTTGAACGTTGCCAACCCGTCTGTAACAAATTATGTATGTACTCGTAATACTACTAGCCTTGGCCCGCGCAGTAGGTCTTTATTTCTTTTTTTTTAAGCTATTGCATAGCTTTTATCGCGGGCTTTGAACTAGGACAAACAGTTTGAGCGCGGCGACCGAATCAAGAAATTCCGTAACGAAAATAAACCTAACACCGTCGTTCAGTAAGCGTTCAACATTTTAGAGGTTTATAAGTAGCTCTGTTCGGCGCAGCGGGCGAGCGGCCGCTTTCTTTACCGTATGGTGTATGATGTCGCAGGTTCGAATCTCACTCGCGAAGTAGTGACAGTGCGCTTTTCTTGTTTGTATGTTTTTTAATTATTTTTTTGCATAATTTTTATTATGCAAAAAAAAATATTGCATAAATATTATAATTGCATAAGTTGATAAAAAATGCTATGCAATAGCTTTACTAGCTAGCTAGTTTAATGTATACCGCTATACCCTTGCAAGTTAGCCCGCTACCATCTTAGACTGCATCGTCACTTACCGTCCGGTGAGATCGCAATCATGGGCTATATTGACACCGAAAAAAAGAAAAAGCATTGTAAAAGTCATCAGTGATATTTCACATCGTTTACACTTGAGTTGATGATAAATATCTAGTTCGTCGCACAAAGGGATTGTGTAAAAAATAGATAAAAATGTCTTATTAAAGAATACCTATAAAATTAATAAACCTTTCAAGTAAAAAATCTAACAATAAGTTTTTCAATTAGTTCTTTGTTATACGTCGAATACAAGTGATTGAGGCTGAGATCTATAGATCGTACTCTGGCTCTGCTCAAGACTTAAGATAGAGTTAAAATGAGGCACAAATATATCCTGACATAAATCTAACTCATTTTAACTCAGTTTTGAGTCTGAGCTGAGAGAGAGTGCCAATTATTATAGATTTCAGTCTAAAGGTGCGTGATACTTAGAGTAGTGTCATCATCATCATCATCAATAGCCTATAACAGTCCACTGCTGGACTAAAGGCCTCTCCCAAGGGGAGGGTTTGCCCATAATCACCACGCGGGGCAGACGGGTTGGTGATCGCAGTAGATGGTAGTAGTAGCACAGAGGACGCTGCTGCCCGTTCTCCGTTATATTCCCTTAGTCGCCTCGTACAAAACCCGCGGGAAGAGGAGGGGTGGTGACAGCTGTATTCTGATCTGCCGTCACCACACGGCAAGTAGTGTACTACGTACTAAGTACGTAGTACGTGCGTAGACTTAGTAAGCGATCGCGTCGAGTTGATGTCACGTGAATAAGACGTACATCTATAAACAAAGAGGTGATACACATAATCGACTCACTATAGACACCCTCATAAACTAGCAACACCATCCTGTCGTCTGCAAAAAGCATAGAAATCTTTTGTGGGGTCAAGTATACGCTTGTAATATTGTATTTATATTACGTGAAGTTAATAGTGACTTGTATAGCTAATATTTACCTGTGAAGTCAGGATTTACCTGTGGAATTAGGATTTACCTGTGAAATGAGAATTTACCTGTGAAACTAAGATTTACCTGTGAATTCACAGGCAAATCTGTAACTGAAGGTAGAATTACTTACCTGTGTCATTGACGCTGCTGTTAAACTTCGTTTTGCCGGTGACAGGGTCCAAGGCTTCAAGAACGAAGGTCTGTGGAAGTCCACCGTCGTAACCAGCAACGCAGCGTAATAGGAGCCAGCTGACTCCTTCTGTGTTGTTGCTGCCAGCGTGGAGGGAGCAATTTCGAGGAGGGGCAGGACGAGCTGTTGGACGAAGAAAAAATTGTGATAAAAGTACTTGTTATGAAAAGAGCAAAATTAAAAAAGAAATGACCATAGTACCATTACAATTATCAGGTATTGGTTTTACTTGTTAAAATCTCGCGGAAGCACTTTAATCTCCGAGATTTAGAGTAGCCCATATGGAATTGACGAAGTACCACCCTCTCTGCTAAGAAAATGTGCAAAAGAGCTGACACTACCATTATACCTACTTGTTAACCAATCTTTTACTGATGGCGTATTTCCAGACCTCCTTAAAAAATCCGTTATAAGGCCGATATACAAAAAAAAAGGAGAAAAAAGTGATCCAAGCAATTATCGCCCAATAGCCTTACTCCCTGCAGCGTCAAAAATCTTTGAAACAGCTATGTGTCGGCAATTAAATTCGTTTTGTGAAAAGTTTAAAATCTTTGATGAAAGCCAACACGGCTTTCGAAAAAATCGCAGTACAACATTGGCAGTATACAAATACATTCAAGAAGTATACAACATTCTAAATGACAAAAAATATGCAATTGGGATCATGTTAGACATGTCGAAGGCGTATGACAAAGTCCAATATGACATTCTATTAAATAAATTATACGGCATAGGCATACGAGGTACACCACACGAATGGTTCAAATCGTATTTAGGAAACCGCGAACAATATGTTGACATTGAAAATTGTGACCAAGAAACAGGACTAGTAAACTTTATCAGATCGGACGTAACAATCATGACTAACTCAATACCCCAAGGAAGTGTCCTTGGGTGTATTTTGTTTTTAATTTATATAAATGACCTACCAAAAATTTTTGACGAATATTGTATATTATTTGCGGATGACATTTCTTTATTATTTCCTCTATCAAATAATGATAACCTCCATGATACGATGACTCGACTGTTAAACAACATTACTGACTGGATGAATGACCATAAATTAGAAATAAATTACAATAAAACCAAAATAATCCAATTTCGACCTCACCAAAAAAAACAATTACATATTAAATATACTTATAATAAAACAGACATTGAATGCGCCGACAGCCTAACGTTTTTAGGCATTGAAATCGACACAAATTTAAATTGGAAGGACCATATCGAAAAAACAAAAACTAAATTAAGTAAATTTATTTACGGACTCAGACAATTAAAACGAACCACCAACTTAAAAACTGCACTAGCTGCGTATTATGCCTATGGGTACGCATTTTTGAAATATGGTGTTATTCTCTGGGGCAATAGCACCGATGCCCTGGACCTTTTCAGACAACAAAAAAAGTGCATACGCATATTAGCAAACATAAGAACTACAGACTCATGTCTACCTCATTTTAAAGAATTAAAAATTTTAACACTACCTTCCATCTATATCTATGAAATATGTAAATTTGTTAGAAAAAATCTACACTGTTATAAAAAAAAAGAAGACAAACCTCGTCGATTTCCCGAAAGACATGAAAATAAACTAACCCTACCACCATCAAAACTAAAACTTTACACCTCGAGTCCCTTCGTAATGTCCATAAAAATATATAATAATTTGCCAGACAGCATTCGAAACATAGAAAAAGATAACAAATTTTATAAAACATTAAAAAACTTTTTATTGGAAAAATGTTACTACAAAATAAATGATTATTTTGACGATACAAATAATATTAATAAATAAAATCGGTCTCTCTACTACGGTCGATTTCAGACCAAGTTGCTACACCCTAACGGGGTATGTGTAAACTATCTGCAACTAAAATGAATAAATAAATAAAATAAATAAATAAATAAATAAATAAGTATCCACTATATATAGTAGCCTATATGTAAGTAGCCACTATTTAAAAAAGCCCATATGTAAGTAGTCACAATTTAAAGTAGCCCATATGTAAGTATCCACTATTTAAAGTAGCCCATATGTAAGTAGCCACTATTTAAAAGTAGCCACTCTCCGAAACCTCAACTAAGTATATCCGTGCAAAAATCATGTCGATCCGTACTTTCCACCACCTTTATTAACAAACTTGCGCATTTATAACTATAACTATACATATAATAAAATTGTAACTGGAAGATTTCTGTACATTGAATATATTTTGAAAATTTTAATTGGGGAATGCTTTACTATCGATACTGAGCCCAAAACAGATTTTTATTTAATTTTTGTCTGTTTGTTTGTCCTTCTTTCACGTAAAAACTACCGCACAGATTTCTACAAAATTTTATACCGTCGTTGCTTATTACTCGGGTCAACATCTAGGCTACTTTTTATCCCGGAAAATCAAGGAGTTCCCGAGGGACTTTAAAAACTAAATCCACGCGGACAAAGTCGCGGGCATCAGCTAGTTTATAATATTAAGTAAGATATTTAATAAGGCTAAAGTAAAATATATTTATAAGTATTTATTATCCTAGATGATGTTCGCGACTTCGTCCACGTGGATTAAGGTTTTTTAATTACCGCGAGAACTCTGTTGTTTCCGAGATAAAACTAGGCTATGACGTGTTAATCCTGGGTATGAGCTATTCCCATTCCAAATTTCAGCCAAATTGGTTCATCGTTGTGGAGTTATAGAGTAACAAACATCCATCCATCCAAACATCCATACAAACTTTCGCATTTATAATATTAGTAGGATTTTCATATATTATATTTTCACTATTTAACTTTACTAAAGTTAATCCTATCCAGTGATTTATTGCTCCTATCGGTGAGGAATTCTGTCACCTATCTCCGATAACATTTATTAGATCTTCACTAAAATTAGAGAAAACTTGCCTGGTAGAACTCACTTTCTAATAAAGAAAGAATTATTAAAATCGAATCAGGTTTGACAAAGTTATGGAGTTAAATAGACAAAAACTATCATCCCCTATTTCACCCCCATCAAGTTTTATTTCGAAACAAACACTCCTTCCCCAAAATCTAATCAAGCTTTGTACCTACCAAAAATCATTAAAATAAGTCTCTATCACACAGCAACGGAGTAATGGATTTAAGTGATTTTGTGCATGGGTATATATTTTGAGAACATGGAGTATGATATAAGCTACCTTTAATCCAGGAAAAACAGAGGGTTCCCGCGGGACTTTTAAAAGATAATAATGATTTATTATTGAGTTCATAATATCACAGTTAATAATAATAACTAGTTAATAAAAATAACTTAGACACTTAGACTTCCATATGTTTACATGTATGTAGTTTATAATTTTTAACTTAGATATTTATATTAATTGTTACCTGATCAATAACCAAATTAGTAGATACAAATTTTAAACACAATATAGTATTTTAACGTGCTTCAGCTATTGACTAAAAACAATGTACTAAAACGATATTTTTTTAGCGATAAAACAACGTTTTCGTCAGGTTCAATTAAAGCGAGTAATAATTAAAATTCAACAATGAAAACAAAGTAGGTACTACAAGAATAATATAACACGTGTTGTAGATATAATTAACGTGCCGCAAAATCCCAAATCTCCTTTTAGCTAATGACGTACCAGCCTCGCTACCAACTGAGGCTTCAATTAAATAATTTTCTATATTACTCTCTTGATGCCGTATAATTTAATAATTATACGACATGTAGCACTTGGCGAATTATTTCAAACTTTCCAGTGATTTTCAAGAAATTGCGATGATCTCTTTTTATTTTCGCAATCTTCTTTATCTATACAAGTTGCGCCAGGCCAGGTGGATATAAAAAAATTAAGTGGCACTCGGGGATTGCCGCGGTAAAGCTATTGCATAGCATTTTTTATCAACTTATGCAATTATAATATTTATGCAATGTTTTTTTTGCATAATAAAAATTATGCAAAAAAAAAAAACAAACAAACAAGAAAGCGAACTGTCACTACTTCGCGAGTGAGATTCGAACCTACGACATCATACACCATACGGTAAAGAAAGCGGCCGCTCGCCCACTGCGCCAAATAGAGCTACTTGAGCACCTCTAAAATGTTGAACGCTTACTGAACGACGGTGTTAGGTTTTTTTCGTTACGGAATTTCTTGATTGAGTCGCCGTGCTCAAACTGTTTGTCATAGTTTAAAGCCCGCGATAAAAGCTATGCAATACCTTAATTTTTTTTTAGATTGATGACTTAGGGTCCTACCAGGACCCGTAAGGAAAAAAATCGGTTCCCACCCGAATACGAAAAAAAAAAATTATTTAAAAAATTTGGAATATCATTGATAAACTTTTCATTTTTTTTTTAATTTTTCCAGTAACAATTTCCGCAATTTTTTTATGGAATATCTTTACCTAATAACTGTACTCTTTTAAAAAAAAATTCCAGTCTGAATAGCTGGTTTTAAGAGCATTAAATTTTAAATTAAGTATTTCAAGAAAATTGAGTTCATCCAAAATCTACAGAAAACTTTAAAATTCCATTAAAAATAGAAGAAGAAGTTCATAGCACTGGTGATTTTTTAAAAACTGTAACAACTTATGTTCTTTCGATTACCAAAAGAAAAATTGTATGTCAATGTGCTGGATAAAAAGTTATGATTTTTCAAAAGTCTTCGTTCCTCATTCGTGTAAATAACGACCTTATTGAAAAAAATGTTAATTGTTTGTAGAGACTGCAGTATGTTCTTTAATTTTAACTGCTTCGTTAGTCTAGTGGTAAGCGTGTTCGACTGCGGCCGACGAGGTCCCGGGTTCGAGTCCCGGGTCGGACCATACCAAGTAAGTATTGGGGTTTTCCGATAAGAAATTCTCAGTACTAGCCCGGAGTTAGGAAGTTGGTGTTGTTTCACCCCGTACCTTGGAGAGCACGTATAAAGCCCTTGATCCTGCGCCTAATCTCTCTCCGGTGGTGTCAAATTTTCCGTCCCATCGGGCCATGAGAGTAAAGAAACAGAGAGTGCACCTGTGTTCGCACACACACTTGTGCACTTTAATATCTCCCGCACAGATGGCTAATCTCTCTGGAGATAGGCTGCCACCGTGACCGTGGTTAAGTAGGGGGTGAAAGTTTATATCAGTCATTTGTCAAGTTATATCCATGAAACATGGTATTATGGCTTTCTATTAAAACCTTTTTAAATTTAAATTAATTTTGGCGACCTCCCTGGCGCAGTGGTGAGCGCTGTGGTCTTATAACTGGGAGGTCTCGGGTTCGATTCCGGGTGAGGTCAGTGTTTAGGATTGGCTCCTAAATTGTTTATCTGGTAACACTGCTCTCTCGCTGTACAGTTGTCATACATTAAAGAAGTGTTTTAAAGTGCTCAGTGGTTTTAATTAAGAAAAACCAGGTTTATAAGCGGGTGATCACCCCAAAATGCGTAACGGGTGAGTGTCAACTTGGGAAACATGGGAAAGCGTTGAATTTGAAGGGAAAGGCATCTAAATCACATACATAATTGGTCCTGTTTCGAATCGGATAATCACTGCACGACGCCATATTTGCTCGACGCTCGCCACGCAACACAACGTACATATACAAAGTGGAGCCGTCTAGCGGACAGTAGCGACAGACCAACTTCCGCTAAACGTAAAATCAACTCTCATCGAATCACGCGGCGCAGACGCCATTACAAGTTACATTTTACAAATTACAACAGCTATTAAATAGCAATCATTTTTACTATAACTACGCTTCCTATAAGGGACAACATGTCTCAAATTGCAAAACTGATAAGACAAAGGAATAATTTAAAAAATAAATTAGCGAGACTACACAAATTTTTAGAATCCGAAAATGTTACGCAATTAGAACACGAGGTTCGCGTACGCTACAACGATATCGATACCATTTGGTCGAACTTTGAGGAGATCCAAAGCCAAATCGAAGAACTCAAGGATGATGAGGATGAAGAAGAAAGGAGCTCATTCGAAGATAAATACTATTCGGCAAAGGCGCGGATGGAAACCATATTGGCCACGCGTTCGATAAGTGAGGATACAAAGCCACAGTGCGAAACGTAAGTTTCAGGTGTTAAATTACCTAAATTGGAATTACCTAAATTCGGAGGGGACATTCGTCAGTGGCCCGCATACAAAAATATATTCTATGCGACAGTGGACAAAGCGGACATACCAACAGTGAGTAAACTACAGTACTTAAAATCCACGCTTCATGGGGAAGCTGCCGGATTAATCTCATCGCTATTAATTACAGAAGAAAATTACTCAAAAGCTTTAAGTACATTGCGTCAAAGGTATGAGAATAAAACAATTATTGTAAATTATCATTTAAAATCCATTGTAAATTACGATACAATAACCAAGCTTAACCTTAAAGACTTTTTAAACACTTTTCAACAAAGTATAGATTCACTGCAAGCTGTTCAATTGCCAGTCGACAGTTGGGATGCACTACTAGTGTTTTTAATTTCTCAAAAACTTGATAACTCATTGCGTGCTGCTTGGGAATTGAACCGTAAGGATAATACTTTTGCAACATTGAGTGAACTTCTTGAGTTTCTAAATTTGAGAAGAACTGCATTTGAATTAATAGGTGTCAAACAAACCACAGTCAAGAGTTCACATATCTCTAATGTAAAGTCTAACTCGTCCTGTATAATGTGTCAAAAAGATCATTTTTTACAGAATTGTCCTACCTTTCTTGAACTTTCAGTACCTGATCGCATACAATTTGTCAAAAGTAAATCTCTCTGCTTCAACTGTTTAAAGGTATTTAAAAATAAGCATAAGTGCTCAAAGTTCAGGTGCCGTTTTTGTCACGGTTATCACAATTCTTCAATACACGATAGCTCAAGGCAAAAGCACTCGGCAGTTCATTCAGAACCATCTACGTTGTCTACTAATACACAAAGTGTTCTCAAAAGTACCAATAGCACTTCACAACAGCCACATGTAACACCTGCAGCTGTATTTACATCTACCAATAACCAAAACCAACAAATTCTACTTTCCACAGCGATAATAAGAATCCAAGATGCCTCTGGGAAGTGGATGAATGCTCGCTGCCTACTCGATTCCGGAAGTGAAATCAATATTGCTACCCGCAGACTCGCATCTCTACTACAACTTAAGTATAACTACCATCCATGCACCATACAGGGTGTAGGCAACAGCCATAATCAATCACAAGTGAGTGTTACTACAAATATCTCATCAAGACACAATAACTACACAACTAATCTTACATTTTTAGTTATGGACAACATTACAGTGCCATTACCACAGTCATCCATAAATACACAGACTTGGAATATACCTAACAAATTAGTGCAAACACTAGCAGATCCTACTTTCTTCAAACCTAGCAACATTGACCTCCTCATAGGAGCTGAAATGTTTTACAACATCTTACAGACGGGACGGATAAAACTAGGTCCTAACCTACCTCTTCTAATAGAAACTACATTTGGTTGGATTGTGTCAGGCGCAGTCAGCACAGACGGACTGACTCATCACAACAATACTTTATTTACAAGTTTGCATGTTACTACACAGAATACTACCGACTCTCTTCTAAAGGCATTCTGGGAACAAGAGGAAATATCAAATGCTAACAAGTTGCTTTCCCCAGAAGACAAATATTGTGAAGATTTATATCAATCTACTACTACACAAGACCAAACAGGTCGCTACATAGTTAACCTACCCATACAAAAGGAGAAATTACCTGAGTTAGGTAATTCGTTCAATACTGCATATCGATACTTGATGCAACTCGAAGCAAGGTTCCAAAAGGATACCACCTTACATTCTCAATACAAAGCATTCATAAATGAGTTTGTAGAACTAGGTCATGCCTGCTATATAGATAAATTCTCACCTACAGATTCAAACACATACTATCTTCCACATTTTCCAATTATCAAGCCCGAGGCTCGAAGCACTAGGTTAAGAACCGTATTCCATGAGGTATTTCTATTAACCCTGAACAACAAAGTCTCCAGAGAGTACTCTGGCGAGAAACAAGTACAGAACCTGTCAAATGTTTAGAACTAACCACTGTAACATATGGCACTAAATGTGCACCATACTTAGCCTGTCGCACTATGCTTGATCTAGCGGAAAAACATTTACACACACATCCTCTAGCTGCACAATGTATAAAGTACAATAGCTACATGGATGATTACTTGTCCGGGGCTCAATCCATAGAGGAATGTACGAAATTATGCTCTCAATTAATAAATTTGCTTAAGAAAGCTGGGTTTTCACTACACAAGTGGACCTCTAACAATTCACAAATACTACAATCTGTATTGACTAGTAATACAGCTACACAAAGCTCGGAGAAGCTAGAACATACACACACATCAGAAGCTAGCTATAGTTTTACTTCAGATACAGTAAAAACACTAGGATTAAAATGGACACCTACACAAGACATTCTTCAATTATCTTTACCTACGCAAAGCCAAAGAAAAAGTACAAAGAGACATGTACTTTCACAAATCTCACAAATATTTGATCCTATAGGTATTTTAGCTCCTACTACTATTCTTGCTAAAATACTAATGCAAGACATATGGAAGGAGAACAAAGATTGGGATTCTGTAATTTCCCCTGAATTAGAATCTAGGTGGATTGAATTTATAACTCAGTTACACCACTTGCAAGCTATTCAAATACCTAGATGGTATTTCACTGACCTACCTATCAACATATACTTAATTGGCTTCTGTGATGCTTCAAGCAAAGCTTATGGAGCATGTCTTTACTTAAAAGCTACATACAATCAAAAGCCAGCTACATGCACACTCGTCATGGCTAAATCAAAAGTCGCTCCCATTAAAAGAAAACTATCAATTCCTAAATTAGAGCTTGCTGGAGCAGTCATGTTGTCAAAACTTTCAAACAAGTTTAGTGAATCAATGCAAAATAAAATTAGCATCGATAAAGTTTATCTATTCTCTGACTCAAATATTGTTCTTTGTTGGATAAATTCACCATACAAGCACACTCATGATAGCTACACATCACACCGTCTTATGCAAATAATTGACATGACTCAAAGTGAAAGTTGGTATTACATAAACACAAAGCAAAATCCTGCTGATATGATTACTCGTGGAGTCATGCCAAAACACCTTCCTAGCTGTTCATTGTGGTGGCAAGGAACACCGTGGTTAACCCAGGATCACGATACCTGGCCTATATCTACATCTATACCTGAGGTTGAAACATCTATACAAAGCAAACAAGAAAAAATAGTTCACACTGCCCACAAGGATCCAAGTCCTAGTAACTCTTCCTATTTTTATGATTTATTCTGCAAGCATTCAAATTTTACAAGATTAATAAGAACAATGGCATACATGTCTAGATTTATTCACAACACAAGGAATAAATCCAATAAGATTACATCACATTTAAGTGTCTCTGAACTTAATAAAGCCCATAACTTTGTCATCAGGACAACACAATCACACACTTTTCATAAAGAGATTCTTTACTTACAGTCCACTCACACCAACAATGGTACACAACATACAAATAGCATCAAACATGTGGTAGACACACAGTCATGTGCATCAGCATCACCCCACACATCTCATACATTAAAGTCGAGTCCTATTCGAAAATTAAATCCATTCATAGATGAACATCAGCTTATTCGTGTAGGGGGTCGCATACAACATTCAAATATACCATACAATAATGCACATCCCATTATTCTTCCAGCTAAAGATCACATTACAACTCTCATAGTTCAGCACTATCACTTAAAATTGCTACATTCTGGCATTCAAAGCACATTACACAACATCAGACTAAAATACTGGCCCATTAATGCTAGGAATGAGGTAAAAAAGGTAATACACACCTGTGTCAGGTGCATTAGGTTTGGGGGGCGCGTTTGTGGACAGCAAATGGCAAGCTTACCTCCTCCCAGAGTCACCTTGACTCGCGCATTCCAGCATGTAGGTGTAGACTTCAGCGGTGCTATATCTATACGTAGTTCAATGGGTAGAAATTGTAAATATTCAAAGGGGTATATATGTTTGTTTATATGCTTGGCCACTCGAGCCATACACTTAGAGCTGGTTACTGATCTCAATGCTAACGCTTATATTAATGCCCTAAGGCGCCTAATTTTTAGACGCTCAACTCCAATTTGTCTTTACACGGATAATGCCTCTAATTTTCGAGGCTCTAAGTCAGAACTACATGATCTTTATAAGATGTTTAAAAATGATGACTCCTATAGTAAAATTGTAGATTTTTACACTTTAAATAGTATAGATCATAAGTTTACCATACCGTTAGCCAGTCACATGGGAGGAATATATGAAAGCGGGATAAAATCAGTAAAAATGTTACTAAAAAGGCATCTTTCTAGCACTAAACTGACATATGAATTGTTATACACTGTTCTAGTTCAGATTGAAGGGATCCTGAACTCCAGACCCCTCAGTCCAATAACAGATATTCCTAACGATGTTACTTGCTTAACCCCTGCTCATTTTATTGTAGGCGCTCCTATAACGGACCTACCTGAGCCTAACATGTTAGATTATAAGGAATCTAGGCTTAATATCTACCAAAGGATTATACAAATCAAACAAAGATTCTGGAAAGAATTTTATTGTAATTATTTGTCTGAGCTTCAAACTAGAAACAAATGGCTAGAACCTAAAGCTAACTTGCAAATGGGTGATTTAGTTATTATTAAAGAGGATATAACTCCTCCTACATGTTGGCCTGTTGGTAGAGTCACTTCTGTAAACACAAATAAAAGTGATAATTTAGTCAGATCTGTGGTTGTACGTACCTCCACTAAGGAGTATGTCAGACCAATACACAAGTTGATAAAGTTATTATAATAGTTATGGAAATGGCTCTGCAGAGTAATTTAAAATACCACACTTAAGTAATAATTATTTGTATGCAATATGCTAATTGATTGTATTCTATGTCTATAAATTATATAGTAATATAAGTTCTATTTCTTTGTAACTTTCTAAATATTAAGATTTAACTCTCATACAACTGTTTATACAATTTGCTATAAAAAATAATATCAACTATAAAAGTAAAAATTTAAAGTATTCAGTCTATGTATGTTTATGTATTGCCACAACTTAGCTTCACTTGTTATAGCAATTGTATTGAAATTAAGTTGATAAATTTTGTGTAAAATTAAAATTAAGTTACCTACATCTGTCTTAACAAAGTATTACTTATACAGAATATATTGTAAAATAGCCTTCTGCTACCAAATTGCTACTTACCTAGGGGCGAGAATGTTTAGGATTGGCTCCTAAATTGTTTATCTGGTAACACTGCTCTCTCGCTGTACAGTTGTCATACATTAAAGAAGTGTTTTAAAGTGCTCAGTGGTTTTAATTAAGAAAAACCAGGTTTATAAGCGGGTGATCACCCCAAAATGCGTAACGGGTGAGTGTCAACTTGGGAAACATGGGAAAGCGTTGAATTTGAAGGGAAAGGCATCTAAATCACATACAGTCAGTTTGGGAATTTATAATTTCTGAATTGTCTCTGGTCTGGTCTGGTCTGTTAGGAGGCTTTCGTTGGCCGTGGCTAGTTACCACCCTACCGTCAAAGACGTGTCGCCAAGCGATTTAGCGTTCCGACACGATGGCGTATAGAAACCGGTTAGGGGTATGGGTTGAATTTTCACTGCCATAACCCTTCCAAGTTAGTTCGCTACCATCTTAGACTGCATCGTCACTTACCATCAGGTGAGATCGCAGTCAAGGACTATCTTGTCATCGAATAAAAAAAAATCCTAATAAAGAAGTACGTGTGTTGAGGCCAACGGCTTGGCCAACGAGTCAAGGCCTGGAACGCGAGGTATAGGGGCCCATCAGCTATAACCTGAGTCCAGGGTCGCTGCCCAAAGCGGCCTTTGACCGCGGTCAGATTTGTTCAGACTTAACTTAATAGTAGGGTTTCACTGACCTACCTTGCCGCAGTCCTTCTTGTATAGGGCCTGAGATTGGTATGATTAGTGGTGATTATGTAGGGTGTGTTGTGGAGTTAAGTGTGCTGGTGAACGTCTCAGAGGCCACTCGCAGGAGCAGGCAGGCAGACAGTTATGGCCTGCAGCTGTGGACGCTGGGCAGGCGTAGCACTGTACACTTGGTTTATCACTAGTAAGGCCCAACTGGAGTTGGTCAAAGTCACTTTCGCCGGGCGGTTGGCGACCAAGACCGGCGGGTTCCAAAAAGTTCTTTTGTTATTAGGCTTATAGTTAGGTCGACACATAGATCGCTCAAGGGCGCAACAAAACCGTAAAATAAGCTAAATCTAGACACTCAAAAGCAAAACGTGCGCGAGACGACCGGAATTTTGTGAATACGTGTAATTATTAGCTGTCAAAAGCAAAGGGAACTTGCCAACTCACGCCCAAAAACGGCGGGAAGTTTTTCTTTCAAGTGTCATCTGTCAAATTCATTACGAGCCAAAGAGGTTGCTAGCGCCACGACCATGGAACTAGGAATTATGGCGCGAACAACGTGTTTCACAGATTTTGAAAATTACACTTTTAACCTTGCATTTTAGGCTTTGTTCACATGAAACGGATATTCAGCCGCCGACTGTAAGCAGGCTCACTGTCAGCCCCAGTGTGAACGTAAAGTCAGACTGCATTTTTCGTTCACACTATGCTTACGATACGCCGTAACTCCATAGACAGTCAGTGTCTGCGTGCGAAGTGGCGTAGTATATAATTAATCGGTCGCTGAGATACGCAACCGAATTAATCGGTCGCCGAGAACCGCCAAATACGCTATTACGCATAGCGTAATAGCGTATTTGGCGGTTTGGTGTGAACAAAAATAGTGTGTGGAATAGAATAGAATAGAAATATTTTTTATTCAAATAAACTTTTTATACAAGTGCTTTTGAATTGTCTGACTCTAGCACTGGTTCGTAATGTCCTTCCTGCCGAGAAGAACCAGCAAGAAAACAAGTTTAAAATACAATAAATACTATGCTATGTATGCAGTGTTTCCACAATGAGGGAAGTTCCAAAAATGCATACCTACTAATAATGCAATACACCCCAAGATGGGCAGACATACAGGAGCCCCATTCCCGCCGGCGGAACCCGTTCACGAGCCTGACGCATGACCCAGCCGTTGCTTCGCTCAAACATATTTGAGGGAACGTAGCATATAAGATCTAACCAATACCCCATATCTGATATAGGCTGGAGAAGCCGATGGCAGATAGATGTAATAATTTAAAAAAAAATCTATTCTATTCTATACTACATTTATAACTTACAAGGGTTGATTTGTCACACTCCCGACCCGTTCATATATAATATAATATAATATTATAACAAAATTATTATACCCTAATATAACAATCAAATATGCTTTTCCCACATACAAGTTGACATCAACAGGCTGTTTAGCTGTGTGTTATAATATCCGGTTATATTAAACATTGTGGTTGCGCCTAATGTATGACGAGAGACGGTGGCAATATGTATTATGATTTGAGTATAATATGACGTAGCAAGAATTTGTTAATTAAATTCAGTAGTAATAATTATTCAAGCGAATAATATTCCTAACTGGAATAATATTGCACCGATATTATTATATACTCACTAATATCCTAACTAATATTATAAATACGGAAGTGTGTTTGTTTGTTAGTTTGTCCTTCAATCTCACCGCAACAGAGCTACGTATCAATGAGATTTTTTACATGAGTATAGTTCCGGACCTGGAGAGTGGCATAGGCTCCTTTTTATCCCGGAAAATCAAAGAGTTCTTGCGGGAATTTTGAAAACTAAATGTGCGCGGACAAAGTCACGGGCATCAGCTAGTAATAAATAATTGACGAGATGTCTCTATTCTTTTCACAGCTTTGTTAGTATTTACAATCGCTACTTATCCGTTCTAATAATATAATAAAATATTTTGTATGTTGGTTTGTACTTTAATCACGCCGCAACAGAGCTACGGATCGACGTGCTTTTTTGCACATAATATAGTTGTGTGCGTGGAGACACATTGACTTTTAATTCAGTAAAAAAGTATGTAGGTAGTAGTGTCCTATGTAGTTTTGTATTAGTGTTAACTATTTAGATGGTTCTTAGGACCTGCGCAGAAGAAGGACAGTCCTTGGCGTACTTTTTTGTACGTCAAAATAGAACGCTGACAACAGCTGCAACGAATAACACACACGAGCGACTAATAGTACGTTGACTATAGATAAGATTGAGTACTGTCCTTCGCGGATAATAGTCCCACGTCTGGGTGAGCCATTAACCGTACAGCCAAAGCATTCATCATCATCAACCCATCAAAGGCTCACTACTGAGCGCAGGTCTCCTCTCAGAGAAGGGTTATAGGCCATAGTCCGCCACGCTGGCCCAATGCGAATTGGCGGACTTCACACACCTTCGAGAACATTATGAACAACTCTCAGATGTGCAGGTTTCCTCACGATGTTTACCTTCACCGTTGAAGCAAGTGATATTTAATTGCTTAAACGCACTTGACTCCGAAAAGTCAGAGGTGCGTACCCGGGATCGAACCTGCGACCCCCCGAATAGGAGATCACAGTCCTAACCACTAGGCTATCATTGCCAAAGTATTAGTGATCGTCTTATAAGCGGTGATTACCTACGCTTCGTGGTGCGCCACAAGCGAATGAAAAACATTTTTGACATACACACATAACATACTTGGTACAATGTCATATTTTGTTATCGCTAAACGCCATAAATACATAGTTAATTAAGCGGAAACCTAGGACTTAGACTTCGTATTTTCAATACCAAGATAAAATTGTGTATTAACTTTGAAGGAAATCTAACGGTAGGCTCTCGGACCAGCAGTCAACTCATATTTCTTTAAGCAGCTGTGGAATAGTAATATTTCCTGCAATATGGTAGCGTTGTGAATGAATATTACTAATATAAATTATTTATTAATCTGATAGAGAAGGTATGTTTTAAATAGTTATTACCCTATCTTGTGGGCAGCTGCAGCAAAGTCAACTGCTTGCATGCAACAACTTTCATTAAGATATTCGTTAACTGTGTAATCCAGAAATTAAATAGAAAATCTATAAACTTGAAACCCAGATATGAGTAACCTGAAGATTATTTAAATTACTCCACAAAAGTTACACCAATAACAATTATTTTCCCCCGTAACATAAAACTATCTGAAAAATTACCTCAATAAAACATAAAATAGGAGGTAGGGTAAAAGGTATACAAAAGTTTACTAATAGACTTTTGCAAGTTATTGCAAACGATAAAAGTTTAAACGCTTTGTTACATAGTGCCAGTAAACCTGCGAGCTAGTCTGGTGCAATGCAGCTTAAACTTAAGTTACGGGAGGTTTCATTCATCTCTATTTAGCCAGGTATTCTTTTAACTATCGCCATTTCACGATTACTTATTAAATTAGGGCGAATAGAATAACTTAGGTTTTTCTCGTTAAATAATATTAAAATTGTAATTTTTCAGGAAAAAGCCATTTTTGACTTAAGTAGTTTTTTAAATATATGAATTATAAATAATGACTATTAAAACAAAATTATTATTTTTATCTACTATATTAACAGATAATGTTTGACAATCCTGAAAATAATCTTGAATTATGTTATCAACTGTTTGTCTTCGGTCAGTAACTTGCAGCATTTCTACTTTCTTTTCGACAGGCGTCACAAAGCTTCTGTCAGTAATTTCTCATTTACGAGTGTGTCAAGACATCATGGTGAGCCATCCTATGATGAGAGAATTTTGACGTGCGAGTTAATTATGGCAGTAGCTCTCAAGTCTAGACAGTAGCTCGCCCTGTGTACCAAAGCGGTTATTGGAAACGATAAAAACGTAATGTTCACCGGTCTCTAAATTTACTGCGATAGGGGCGATAAGAAACTCCAGCTAATCGATACTAAAATATAATAGCTTATTCCGCCAGCGGCCATCTGAAACTTTCCACTAAGACCCGTTACCCGGACTTACGTTGGGCAACTGCCATTAAGATACTACTAAAATATTACTAGGTATTAGGCGCCGTTTTTATCAGACTGTGCGACAACAAAGACAGTGTTATGTTTTTCACGCTTATTTTAGTGAGTATTTATTCTTTAAAACACTGAAGTACTCCAACATCTGAATGGGTTTATTTTAATTAATGACTGATTAATGAATTGTTATTTCAAATAACAACTGACTTTGCGACTTGTATCTTAGTTGGCTTGTTCTGCCAGAGGTTGTACCGAGAAATAATTATTATGGTTGAACTGGAATATAAGTCAAACATTGGAACGATCAATACAGAGCAGGACTCAAGTTCTCTAACAACTGCGTTAGTGCCGGGATAGCTTAGAGCGCTTTTGTTGCGGTAACTTTGCAGCTTGTAGCTTAGTTCACTTGCTGTTGATGGCTGTACTGGTAAGTATGGCTAAAATTGAGTGTAATGTAAATCAACTCACACGCGGGTACGATCTGGAAGACGCAGGGCTCAAGTTGTCTGCCAACTGTGTTGGTGCCGCGACAGCTGAGCGCGCCGTAGTCGCGTTCACTTTGCGGCTTGTAGCTTAGCTCACTTGCTGTTGATGGCTGTACTGGTAAGTATGGCTAAAATTGAGTGTAATGTAAATCAACTCACACGCGGGTACGATCTGGAAGACGCAGGGCTCAAGTTGTCTGCCAACTGTGTTGGTGCCGCGACAGCTGAGCGCGCCGTAGTCGCGTTCACTTTGCGGCTTGTAGCTTAGCTCACTTGCTGTTGATGGCTGTACTGGTAAGTATGGCTAAAATTGAGTGTAATGTAAATCAACTCACACGCGGGTACGATCTGGAAGACGCAGGGCTCAAGTTGTCTGCCAACTGTGTTGGTGCCGCGACAGCTGAGCGCACCGTAGTCGCGTTCACTTTGAGGCTTGTAGCTTAGCTCACTTGTGCTGCCGTTGGCTGTACCTGGGCAAAAATGTAGCTGTGTTCATTCATACTTCACGACGGGCAGATTACAGCAACGTCGAGTGACGTTTTACCGAGGAATAATTTGGGCGTTGTGTCAGTTTTTGTATTGAAAATACTGTCGAAATATCAAATTTAAATTCCGATAAGACTTTATGTTATTTTACGTTGGTGAAATCGGCCTTTAGAGTGGAAAACAATTTGTGAAAATCTCTCAACCTACAAGAAATAACGTAACATTTCTATAATATATTCTATGACATAACAACATTACTACCGTTAATTATCTGTATTGGGGTCTGGCTCCGATATTATAAAGAAATAACAATAGTTAGCAAGAAAAGGTTAGAATTATTTTGCTACAATAATAATTCTGTTGGTGGATTAGATACCACCAACAGAAAAAATCTGTATGGTCAAACATGCAATTAAAAGCTAAGCACAACTCACCTACCCAGCCAAGCAAGAAAGCCAAGTTCCCAAGCAAACAATGCCACCACCACTCACATGCACCACCACACAAGACTTTTAAACTACTCTCGACGCACGTTTCGCCCCGACACCGGAGCATCCTCAGGAGATGTCGACTTTACAATGCTGTATTGTCTAGTGACGCTCGTGTCAAATTCGCGGTATTATACTTACTTATGCGCGGTAATACTATACTTTTAATTGCATGTTTGACCATAGAGATTATTTCTGTTGGCGGATTATAGCAAAATAATTCTAACCTTTTCTTGCTAATCATGGACTTCCGCAAAGTAACGCCTGCTTCTATCCAATAAATAACAATAGTAATAATTTTGTTAAATAAATAAATTGATATTTTTAAAAGCAGTAAGTACATAATATTGTAAAAATAGCACTGTTTTGGGGCTGTCAATTAAGTTTTACTCAAATATTATGTACAACAAAATTAAAACCGATATCTGGAAAATATTATACTAATTTATTAAAATCCGACAGCTCCCTGAGCCATTTTTACCTAAATAAAGCAATTTTTACCAGCAGGGGGCACAAATGATAGTTTAACAGGGACTTACAGATAATTTTGATAATATCCCTGGTAGGTATAATAATTATCTAAAATATTTGCTTTATTAAAATGACATACAGGGGCTCTGGAATTTCAGGCAACAAGGCAGTTTAAAGGTTATAGATTTTTACGAGGAAAATATTAATATGAGCTTATTGTTAATGTCTGACCGGATTTATTTCATCAAACCAAAATAAAAAGCACATTTCCCAATTCCATAATGCTCTTTTCCATTTTGCAGTAAATAAGTGCCGCATTTAAACTGTAATGCATTTCGTTGAAAATAATTTATGACTATCGCAAGACCCAACTTGGCACGGTACCAAAAAACCGCCCGTGTAACCACAACATACGTCTGGACTGTGGACCATTGCTGTATGAGATATGGATGAGTCCTGAGTGCAAGAAACGGAGGGTTGAGGATAGTTTTGGACTTGCCTATATAAATATATAAAAAGAAAAAGTGACCGCCTGACTGACTGTCACAAGCTGAACTGAACTGAAGCGAACACAGCTCAAACCAATGGACGGATCGGGCTGAAAGGCATACTTTTTGGAACGAAGTTTCTTTTCGAACGGTTTTGCGGACGGAGGCTAGACGAAAAAGTGTAAGAATTTTCCGTCACGACCGAGATAGTTCTAACATAAGGCGAGAGATGGCGTTGATTCTGAACTTCGTTCCAACCGAGTTTTTTTTTTTATTATTGTTATAACGACAATAAAAATACACATTTTGTGAAAATTTCATGTGTCTACCTACGGTCCATGAGATATAGCAAGCTAACAGGCAGACGTATGGACGGACGGACGGACAGCGGAGGCTTAGTAATAGGGTCCTGTTGGCACTCTTTTGGTGCGGAACTCCAAAAATGAGATCATGTTTCTTCAGACTGGTTAGCACCATTTAATTCAGTTGGAAATTATAAATAGAGCTTCAATAGTTCAACGGGCAATGAGTGGGCTGAAATCTGAAAAGAAACACAATGCATTGCACTACATATCAGCTACTAATATAATGCAAGCTTTATGCTTTTATCAGTACGCTTACTTCAAGATTTGATAGTTATCGATGCCATTAGCATCAAAGTAAAATGAACCATAAAAGTATTGAATTAGAGCACAATTTCGTGCATGTATTCTTATACGTTTACGTATACGAAAACGCTCCAAATTCAAATCGTCTGTATTGAATTTGTGACTTTAAATCGATACTATTATGGTTCATTTCACTTTGATGTCATCGTTTATTACTATTACGATCAAACGAATTAAAAGGGTTTTTATTTTTCTATAAACAGTTGCTTAATGTGATTGAAAATTGATATGTGATTTCGGACTCACGCTAACGGGCAGTTGGATAATGGCCATAATGGAAGTATTCTGATAGATGTAGGTTTTATTCAGAAGATATTTTATTTCTCGGCGAGTTCGGGATGTTAAACATCTTACTAATGTTATAAATGCGAAAGTATGTTGTTTGTTGGTTTGTCCTTTCAACCACGCTGCAACAGAACTAAGGATCGACGTGATTTTTTGCATGGCTATAGTTGACGACCTGGACATAGGCTTTTTGTCTTTTCTCTCTCTCGGGATTTTAGAAACTAAATCAACGCGGATGAAGTCGTGGGAATCAGCTAGTGAATAATAAAACCTTATTATTATTTTTTATTTTATTTTTAATTCGATAACAAGCTAGTCCTTGACTGCGATCTCACCTTCTCACCTGATGGTAAGTGACGATGCAGTCTAAGATGGTGGCGGGCTAACTTGGAAGGGATATGGCAGTGAACATTCAACCCATATCCTTTGGTTTCTACACGCCATGGTGCCGGAACGCTAAATCGCTTGGCGGCACGTCTTTGACGGTAGGGTGGTAACTAGCCACGGCCAAAGCCTCCCACCAGACCAGACCAGAGACAATTCAGAAATTATAAATTCCCAAATTGCCCCCGTCGGGAATCGAACCCGAGACCTCCCAGTTATAAGACAACAGCGCTCACCACTGAGCCAGGGAGGTCGTCAAAACCTTATTATGAAAAAATCAACTTGTGTTGCTAAACTAGAATCGAGGCCTTGGCTTAGGCTTTAAACTGTAACTTAAACCTTTTTTGCACTAAGAGCATTAACTCAAACAGAAAACCTTTGGCACAGATTCAAAAAGCTTGTATATGAAATAGCAACACAAGTTACACAAGTTTGCACAAGTTCGAGCCTCTGACGTAACCGTACCAACTTATTAATCTGGATTTCTTCCCTTCTAATACAAGTTCAGACTTCAGAGCACGTGTGACGGGTACTGAATACCAAGTGTACATCTTTGGAACAATTTGATTTGCTTCAAGTTTGTATTCTTAGCTCTGATTTTGTACTTGTGTTACATGAACAAATGTTCCATGCTTACGAATGAGTTGTTACATTTTATACGACATTTTGATGGCGTTTTTGGCTTTCTCCTAAATTGAATTCGGTTTTGCTTTCAGATGCAGGATTTGAGCATTGGATTATCATTAAAAAAAGTTAATTTATCATTTAAAATTAAATCATTTTTAGGTTGAGATAAAGCTTTAAATAAAAGAAGAAAAGAAAAAGAACAAAAATTTATACGTATTTTAAAAGAACACGCTGTTTGATTGAGGTTGTCTTCGAAAATAAAGAAGTCGATCACAATTGAGTTCAAGTTTCTTTGCTATTTCTTTGCTCTGTCCAAGATAGTTGTGGGGATCAAGATAGACAATCTTGATCCCCACAAGTATCTTGGAATTATTGAGATACTTCAACTAATTAAGTTGAAATCTTTATATGATAAAAAAATGGTTGTCTGTAAAGTCGGTTTACGGACGATAGTTTGCGTGATAATGTCATAAAGGAACATTATTTGTATAGTAATTAGATTAGTTTAGCTGTAAGTTTTTTTTGTAACATTTTAATAAAAATAAAAAATAAATACAAAAAAAAAAAAAAGTAAAGATAAAAATAAATAAAAAAATAAATAAAGGAACATTGATGAATAAATGTGTCACAAGCCAACGCTTGGGCCAATCGTGCCTCTCTATCGCTTGTTCCGCACTCTCGCTTGCACGTGCAGGCTCAGGCGGAACGTGACACTTTTTCGTGCGTGCAGCCGGTGTTCATCGATTTATAAGACGTTATCACGTCAAAAAAACTGTGTAAGTACCATATTTTGCTGGTGAAACATCCAGACTCTCGCCACTGTTGTTGAACTGCCAAAAGAAAGTGACATCAGGTGGGTTGGCTGTGACTGAACATCGGACGTGTAACACCTCGTCTAACTGCGCTCCTAGTACTTGTGGTGACGAGTGAGTACACACTGGTGCATCTGTGAACAAAAATTTAAGTTAAACTCTCCGTTCTCATGAAGTTCTAGGATCTATTCTTAGAATAGATGTACTTAGAATAGAAAATTCTTTATTGCACAACAAGAAATAAAGGTTGATACATAAGAAAGAAAAATAAATACAAGGTGCAAAGGCGGCCTTATTGCAAAAGCAATCTCTTCCAGGTAACCCCTGTCTGGAGAGGAAACCGAAAACTTTTCTTCTTTTTTTTTTGGATTCCTTGTAAAAACTAACAGTTTCGTGATTATAATAATTATGAATGTTGCCGTGGCTGAGACTATAGTTTCATTTGAGTACAAAAAGCTAACAATAGAATACAAAATTCAATCTACATACCATATTATTTATTGATAGCTATACAATTGGACAAAAGCCATCTGCTACCTGCAAATCTTTGTCACAATGTAGATTTCCTCAAAATATTTATTTACCTTTATTATTATATAAACTCTAGATAAAAAAAAGTGATATTTATTTGCTTGAAATTAATCAAAAACCTTTGTGACTCGGTTAAACATCAATCACAGCAGTAATTGTGGTAAAACCATAAACATATTATTACTTACTACCCATTACCTTCACGGTAGTAGGTAAGTATGTAATACTTAATTGCTACTAATTTATTGCTTATAATTTTTTTTTTGAACTTCCCCTCATTGTGGAAATATTATATTTTATTCTAACAAAGTTGCATACCTAGGGCAAATCGGCTTGGCATCCAGCTGCCCACAAGATAGTATAAAAACCTTATTACAATGTAATAGCTTCATAATAATATTGTTTGTAAAATGATTATTTTGGAAAGAGCAACTGCTGAGTTTCTTGCCGGCTCTTCTCAGCAGAATCCGCATTCCGAACCGGTGGTAGATTCATGACTTGTCATAAGACAGGTTGGCCTACGTGAAATAGATAGTTTTGAATTTTTTTTTATGTTTTATCTTGCCTTTGCCTTAAATGCATTGCGGTAGTAACTACTTGGTTTGTATATTTCGCCTACAGTAAATGCACATTGAGAAAAATTCTGTCCACTAGATGCCTAAAACTAAAAGAAGGTTCCTACTACATTTAATAGAAAATGTCTCGGAGTTTAAAATCATCCCTCAATTTTGCTTATAGGAATTTCTTTCCCTTTTCCCGCAAAAGCAATTAAATCATACAATACGGATATGCAATTTCCCATCTAGATTGTTTTAACAATCCCGCATACCGTACTGAAAGTGCAGATGATTTAAGAGTTCATTTTAAACACGAACCCGGGCTTTGAGGGCAAACTAAGAGTGAGTTCCCACTATATTCCGTTTATTTGTTTAGGCGGAACACTGGTATTGCAGTAAACGGCCTGAAATCAAATTGCCTAAAAATGAAATTTTGCCCGGGCAGAGAGCTGTTGTATGATATGAATAGTCAATAGATAGACTTGCTGGATATTTATTCATTCATCTCAACCTATTGAAGGCCCCCTATTGGGCACAAGTTTCCACTCGAATGACAAGCTACAATTATCTATGGTATAAAATCTTACGTCTGAATAGGCTGTGTAGAAATGGATCTTTGCCACTCTTAAAGAGGGCGAATGAAAACCAACAACAACATCTATGGTATAGCTACAAGGTGACGTGCGAAAACTTTTATATAACTAGATATAATCTTAATATATATAAATTACGTGTCACGTTGTTTGTCCGCGATGGACTCCTAAACTACTGAACCGATTTTTATCAAACTTTGTAACTATCTGTAATTTGGTCCAACTTAAAAGATAGGATAGTTTTTTTGGATTGGGATAGTTTATTTGTTTTATTTATATAGATAAGTTGGCGGTACGAAGTTCGCTGGATCAGCTAGTTAAATATAGGTTAAACTAGATATATTTTGTGATGTAATTTTATAGCCTCAGTAGTCTAATGGTTAAAGGTACTGAAAACTGAAAGGTGGAAGTTCGATTCCCACCCATTGTACCATTGCCATACCTACTAACACACAGTTTTTGCTCACTCGGAGGGAAGACAATGCTCATTTTCACCGACGTTCCCTAACTTTTACGGGATACCAAAGCTAAATTAGGTGACGTTTTCTGTCTACTTTTTTTTCACGAACCCTTAAGTAATACCAAAAGCTGGAAATTACGTGGGTATTGTGCGTGGATTGTATTTAGGTGCTACCTCGTAAAGGGACTCCTACTTACGGGACGATTTAAGTATGATTGGTGAATAAGGGCATATAAGTAAAAGTCAAGTTCAGCTTGACTGATATTCTCTTTGAAAAGAAACAAGTAGGTATAAATTAAAAATTTTATTTTTAAAAAACAAGCTTTTAGTAGCTGGCTACATCATCAGACCCTGAATATTATTTAGGACCAGAATACTTGTCAAGACGAATCAAACGAGCTCCATCATCAGATCAGCTCCATGTCACAATAATATTGCATTGTCCTCCAATTTACATATACATGCAAAATTTCAGCTCACTCGCAAACCGCGAAGTAGTTCTAATTCATCTTGCAAGATTTGGCCGAAACATACATACAAACATACATACATACATACATTGCTAAATAAAAGCTTGTAAAAAAGTTGGCAGCGTTCTATAGATTTAATGAAGGCCTGGGAAAACAGACGGATTGGCATATTGGAAATGCACTCTTTAAAACTTATATTACCTGCCGCGAGTGTGCTATGATGTATTATAGTGAAACGGCTAGTAAAATACTTATTATATCTACTTATCGCCGTTTATTTTAGATTGAACATAAAAATTACACTTAAAAGTACACTTCGAATCCCAGAAAAAGAGAATCAGATATTCTCGGCTTCATAGAGCTGCGTCTCAGTCACTCATACATGCGACAGAGACGATTCTCTACGAAGTAGAAGCCAGCTGATATGTAATTTTAAGTCGCGTCGGGTACTGTATACACTATAAATAGAAAATTCACACCGGAAAGTGCAGTGTTGGCAATGGGGGGCACATGGTGAACTGACGACATCAGATGATAGTTGCAGGGGACCGCCGGGTACAGACGTCGCAAGACCGAGTCCTGTGGAAATCCATGCAAGAGACTTGTGTCCGGCAGCACATAAGGAAGAAGAAGAAGAAGAGTTCCGAAATCATACACAGACATGTAAATATTTATTTGTATAGATGAATCGATATTTCATGAGTCCCGGTAGACAATATTTACTTACCGTTCGTTGGGCGGTGATCGATGTGATTTTGATGGCTCATTACCGAAGTCCAGAGGTTTGGGAGTTAATCGATTTATAATTAGTAGCACAAAATAAGAAAATCCTGGAAAATAATATCACAAGCCCAAGAGCACTTAAAGTGACTCTGGAAGTATCTTGAAATTCAAGGTCACGAATCCTTATGAAGATGTTGTAGGTTTGAAACCTGTTCCGAAAGCTTAAGGAAATATTAAGCTATTGCATAGCTTTTATTGCGGGCTTTGAGCGCGGCGACCGAACATTTTAGAGGTTCACAACTAACTCTGTTCGAATCTCACTCGCGAAGTAGTGACAGTGCGCTTTTCTTGTTTGTTTGTTTTTTAATTATTTTTTTGCATAATTTTTATTATGCAAAAAAATATTGCATAATAATTACATAAGTTGATAAAAAATGCTATGCAATAGCTTTACCGCGGCAGTCCCCGAGTGCCACAAGTATTTTTTTTTATTCGATGACAAGATAACTTTTGACTGCGACCTCACTTGATAGTAAGTGAAGATCTAGGATGGAGAGAGTAATTAAATATCACATGCTTCAACGGTGAAGGAAAACATCGTGAGGAAACCTGCACGCCTGTCCTCCAATTCGCATTGATCCAGCGTGGTGGACTAGGGCCTATTACCCTTCTCTGAGAGGTGACCTGCGCTCAGTAGTGAGCCGATAATGGGTTGCTCATAATGAATTTCTATAGATTATCTAAAAAATAAATGTTCAGAAACTGTGTAGTTACTGTGCTGTAGTAATAATAGCGTCAGAATCATGTTTGAGCAAATAAAATTTGGTTGGAGTGGGATGGAGTTAGTTATTTCCATTTTCATGTATTTGAATCCCTCCGAGGGCGTCGTGTTATACGAGCAAATATTGGAGTCTTTAATGAAAATGTAAAGCAGAACCGAAAAGCGCAATTTTATAAGCACCTTTAATGAATCCCAGTTCTACGCCCGACCAAGGGGAACGTTTCCACAGGGCCGTAGCTAGTGTGGCGTATAAAAACCTACTAAAACCTTAATACTAAGTTGTATGCGTCACATCCACAACCATCCCCGCCCCCTGGAGTAAAATACGCCACATCCACACTAGTCATAAAACCCAGGAGGGTTGGATAAAAAACGTAATACCAATTGAAAACCTGTGTTGCAGAAGGAACTACCGTCTGCAACACAGGTTTTCCTAGCGCAGAGGGTAGGGACTACTTTTTATGTATCAATGTATCGATAGATGTATCAATAATTGTATGTAAAAATGTATGTTTGCATCCGCAATTCTGTGGCATACCGCCTTTGCATGCGAAATTGTAGACTTAAGTCCCGAAGCTTGTTATCCTAGTTTCTTTATGTGTGTGTATGTGTAGCGACAATAAAGTATTCAAAGTAAAAAAAAAAATTAACACAATATAATTGAGCTGTTTTATTTTTGAACATTGAAAAAATTCTTCTAGATTTATTATTAACTAGATAATGCCCACGACTTCGTCCACGTGGATTAAGGTTTTTTGATTCCAGCGGAAACCCTTTAATTTTCCGGGATAAAATGTAGCCTATGTGTTAACCCAGGGTATAATCTATCTCCATTCCAAATTTCAGCCAAATCTGTCCAGTGGTTTTTGCGTGAAAGAGTAACAAACATACACAGACACGTGGATAATAAATGTGGAAGTTTATGAGGATGGATGTATGGGTGTTTGTTACTCTTTCACGCCACAACGAATAAACTGATTTGGCTAAAATTTTAAACTGAGATAGCTCATACCCAGGATTAATACATAGGCAACATTTTATCCTGGAAAATTAAAGTTATCCCACGAGAATTAAAAAATCTTAGTCCAAGCGGACGAAGTCGCGGTCTAATAGATTAATAAAAACGGATTTTCTATAATTTTAATTCACATAAAGGCTGTTTGTTCACCACCTAATCTTTTTGGTAGACCTTAGCTGCGGCTCTGCGTTTCGCAATACAATTTATGTGTCGCTCGACTTCAGTTATGATTTAACGAACCGAATTCAACTCCTCTTTTAGCTTCCTAAGTTAATTATAACACTGTTTTTATTGCTTTCTATGAGCTGGGAACAAATAAAATTCTACATGTTTTGGATAATGGTAAGTACACTTACATTCGTACGTTTGAAAGTTTTTGAGAATTGACATCTAATAAGTTCAGGTATAAGGTAAGATATACAATTGCGTCCAAGACGTTGCTATGCGCTATTCCACTGTCGCCTCAGCGCAATCGATTACTCTATACAGCTGGCCTTAAATGCTCTATAATAATAAAATAAAAAATCAAACCGCCGATTTTCCCCAATTTTTAAAAAAATGAATAAGGATTTTCGTTTTTTTTATTCCAATGATGTTGGGCCCCTATTTTGTTCAATTATTCCAAATTTCATGTCGATAGCTTTATTAGTTACTAAAATAATCGATTGTGTCAGACTGACGGACGGACGGAGAAAGTCCATAAGAGAAATAAGGGTTCCATTTTTACGAACCCTAAAAACCTACTTCAAACTTTAATAGACCATCGCCTAAATGTGTGGACCGAGAACTGAAAGGTCACCGGTTCAATTATCACCTATTGCACTATTGTCGTACCACCCTTTAAGTTTATTTCCCACTCCTATAGCTAAAAGTTTGTTTGCAGGGGATAGGGGAATATTAGTCAAGTTCAGCACGGCTAATGTTCTTTAACAAAAAAAAAAAGAGAATTAAGTATAGTCCACCAAATATGCTGTATTGCATTCACACCTTTTTATCAGTTTACTTCAGTTTCTAAGTTCACAAAATCAACACTGGAGGAACAATGTTGAGGAAAGTATAAGTGTAAATTGAAAATTTAAAACACCCCGACTTGTGAATCTATTGCATACATGGGTATTTCAAATTTTAGGTCACACGTATTTTTGAAAGTAAAGTAAAATACACACTATGCGTCTAAGAGCCCTACCGCAGCCAACAAAACAGCTGTTGACCTTGAAACGGTTGAACTGATTTTGATAAAACATGTCTAACAACCACCGCTAGAAAACGTGCTTTTAAATTTAAAAAATTACAATCCGGTTCACCCGTTTAATAGCTACGGTGCCACAGACACACACACATACAGACAGATAGACATAGCGATCAAATTAATAACATCCCTCTTTTTCCGTCAAAGGTTAATTAAAAATAGTCTCTTGAGCATTTTTTCCACCTTTTTTTCATTATTAAATGACTTCCAAAAAGGATATTTTATTTAAAATCAATTTCAACAGAGATTTTCCATCAGACAAGAGCGTTCTGTCATAGATAAAATAAATCAAATAAATAAGCAAATCACACAGGAAATTGCCTTTTCAAAATTGGGAACTCATTTTATGCCAAGAAAAGGTCTTTAAAAATACCTACCTATTTCATTTTGAAACGGAAACTTGCTTAGTGAATACCAAATCATTCTTTCATGGATCCTATGATCGTTGTTATTTTTACCTACCCTTGGCAAATAAAGGAGGGGTTGAAGGAGGTGTGGCTTTCAAATTAGACAACTCAAACTAATGTAATTATTTTTGAAAAAAATAATATTCGTTTACATGTACCCGTTTCAATTACCCGAAATTAATTAAATACCCGAAAATCTTGTTCATGAATAGAATAGAAATAGAATAGAAATGTTTTTAGGGTTCCGTACCCAAAGGGTACAAACGGGACCCTATTACTAAGCCTACGTTGTCCGTCCGTCCGTCCGTCCGTCCGTCTGTCAGCGGGCTGTATCTCGTAAACCGTAATAGATGGACAGATGAAATTTTCACATATTATGTATTTCTATTGCCGCTATAACAACAAATAATAAAAATTAAATTAAATTAAAAAAAATTAATTAAAATATTTCCATGGGTACATGGAAATATTTTTATTTAATTTTTTTTAACGGAACCCTAAAAGAGCGAGGCCCGACTCGCACTTGGCCGATTTTTTTATTCAAATAAACTTTTTTACAAGTGCTTTTGAATCGTCGATGAGTCTACCACTGTACATGAGTACGTATACGTACGGAACGTAAACAAAAAAATTTAAATATATTTTTTTTAAAACACTGAAGCCTATACTTTACTCTACTTCAAAAAAGGAGAAGCTTCTCAATTTGTCGAAATCTTTTTTTTTATGTATGTTCACCGATTACTCGAAGACGCTTGAACCGATTTGGAAAATTCATTTTTGTTTCAAAGGGTATACTTCCCGTTTAAATTTTATCTAAATCGGTCTAGTGGTTTTTAAAAAATAAACAATAAATTATATACTTTGTATAGTGACGCGTGAGTTTGAAGTAGGTTTTTTTACAAGAATTTTTTATATTAAATTATTATACTACACTGACGAATACTGTGGGCCGATTTCACCAATGTAAAATAAGTCTTATCCCAGCGATAACTTGAAATTTTGGCAGATTTTGAATACAAATACCGTCAGAACGCCCAATTTATTCCTCGGTACGTTGGTGAAATCGGCTGTTAATGTTACATGGCAAGGCAAATAATAATGTGCTGACTGCTCTCTGTTTCCTCCCTGTTTCACCACTATCCGTTAAAGTGTCTGATAATTACCTAACAGATAAAATATCTGTCAGAAAAATCTGTCTGATAATCAAAGAGTTTATCTACTAGATTTTCTTAACGGACACTTGTGAAACAATAATTTAAACGCAGTCTGTCAGATTTGTTGTGGATAAGCTATCAGGCACTTTATCAGCAAGTGGTAAAACAGGCCCTAATCTTTTCATTAGAACAACTGACTTGCAAGGCAATCGTGGTTGCGCTTATATTAGTTTATAACTAAATTAAGCCTTATAGATAAACTATTAGAACACTCGTATCCATTGAAATATCATTCCGGGTTCCCCCTATCGACAAACAATGCTATGATTGATTAGATATGTCAAAATTCACACCCCATAGTCTGATGGCGCGCCACCCTATCGTAACATCGATTATTTGTTATTGGGGTAAGTAAATAAATCGTGGTAAATAATTTTTATCCGGCATTGGGTTAATACTGATGTGATTTTGATTGCTCATTTTGAAATACCTATTTTATTACCAATATACAAATATAATAAAGTCTAAACTATTATTTATTATACTAGTATTAAATATTGTAGATCACAATCAATCGAAATTCAGATTCGTATTAGACAATTTTATATTATTATGTAAATATCGATTTAAGGCAACAGAAAACTTTATCGACTTATTTAATGTCTAGTTTAATGATATAATTATAGTATATCGGTAAATGAAGCCGTGTTTCACTTTTTAATGACTTGCCCAAGGATGATAAACAGGTGTCAGCCTTAATTTCAAAGTACAGTCATCGCGAGAAAAGATAATAATAATATATTTTCATTTCTTTCATCAATGAATCTGATAAACAAAACAAAAAACAAATTGATCGGCATCGAGTAGGTTCCTCGCGCTGTCGACTGTAACAAATCTATATCGCGATCTCCGGGGAGGAACTGGGAAGATGATTGATATTCCCAAATTGATTATAGATTCCCGTTCCAAAAGCGCTTCGTTGGTAATTGAGAGAAATTTATTTTTCCTTTTTTGGTGATGCTTGGTTTCTTTCCAAGCTGCAGTTTAAATGAGAACGCTTACTAAAATGTGTCAGGACAAGTATAGTATTTTGAGTACTCCTTTTATATGCTTGATTTTTTTGTAGCACAAGCGAACAAGCATTTATTATAACGTCCAGTACAGCTTTAAATATAGAAGCTTTTGCGTGATGACCGTCAAACTTCAAGGCACATAATTAAAGCCGTGGTTAAGCAGTGATAGCCTAGTGGTTAGAATTGTGGTCCCCTATTCGGAGGGTTGCAGGTTCGATCCCGTATACGCACCTCTGACTATTTGGAGTCATGTGCGTTTAAGCGTTGCTTCAACGGTGAAGGAAAATAACGCGAGGAAACCTGCACATCTGAAAGTTCTGTATAATGTTCTCAAAGGTGTGTGAAGTCCACCAATTCGCATTGGGGCAGCGTGGTGTACTATGGCCTATCCTATAACCCTTCTCTGAGAGGAGACCTGCGCTCAGTAGTGAGCCGTTGATAGGTTGCTCATAGTCTAGGCAATGGGGCGGTTTGTTGTATGGAGACCCCCGCATCAAATCCTCAGTCGATGAAACTTGGCAGGGTTGTAGTATGGGATGACCCAAAATTTACACAAAAATATCCAAAAAAAAAATCCATGCGGAAGTTGGGTATTTATACCTAAAAGTACAAATAGCTTAATATTTTGAACAGAATAATTTCTCTGTCCAATTTTTTTTTACCAAACTAATTATTAGCCTTAATAAGAGGTACTTGATAAAAATATAGTCTCTTGGTATATTGTTTGGATTTTCAAGTTGTAGGTACAAAACGGCTATAAAAGGACATTCCAGTGAAAAAAATTCACAGAGCAATTTTTCGCTGCAAGTTACATTAAAAAAACTTATTTTTCAAAATTTGGTGGTTTCAACTAGGAGTATATTTTGGATATTTTATATTTTGTTTTTAGACTTTACATGAATGTTTCAGGTGAAGAAAGTTTTGACCGAGCATTTTGTCGAACTGAGATATTAAGCATAAAAGAGTTTAGGTAAAAATACCTAACTTCCGTTCAAATTTTTTTTTGGATATTTATAAAATACGTTTAACTACTGATACTTTATCATTCTGTAAAGTTTCGTCGCCTGAAGAATTGCTGTTGGGGTCCACTAGCTTCATTGCCTAGACTATCATGATGATGACATAATTATAATGATTAAGACCAACACCATATACTACAAAAAATATATAAACGTACATAGTATTCTGAGGATATTTGCCTGGCTGGCGTTCTCGCCAAACAAGTGAGTGTGGCTCCACAACTGAAGTAGTTGCTGCTGTGTTCTCGGGTCACCTTCTGAAGCACCAGCAACTTAGTGCTGAAACTAACGCTCGACACCACGTTGGTGAAATACAAACAAAGTAAACTCACAATGTATCCTGAGGTGGGTCGCCTGACTGGCGGTCTCACCGAGCGAGTTCGTGGCTCAACACGAGTAGTCTCCACTGTGTTCTCGGGTCACCTTCTGAAGCACCAGCGACTTAGTGCTGAAACTAACGCTCGACACCACGTTGGTGAAACATAAACAAAGTAAACTCACACTGTATCCTGAGGTGAGTAGCCTGACTGGCGGTCTCGCCGAGCGAGTTCGTGGTTCGACACGAGTAGTCTCCACTGTGTTCTCGGGTCACCTTCTGAAGCACCAGCGACTTAGTGCTGAAACTAACGCTCGACACCACGTTGGTGAAACATAAACAAAGTAAACTCACACTGTATCCTGAGGTGAGTAGCCTGACTGGCGGTCTCGCCAAGCGAGTTCGTGGTTCGACACGAGTAGTCTCCACTGTGTTCTCGGGTCACCTTCAGAAGCACCAGCGACCGCTCGACACCACGTTAGTGAAATACAAACAAAGTAAACTCACACTGTATCCTGAGGTGGGTCGCCTGACTGGCGGTCTCGCCGAGCGAGTTCGTGGTTCGACACGAGAAGTCTCCACTGTGTTCTCGGGTCACCTTCTGAAGCACCAGCGACCGCTGGACACCACGTTGGTGAAATGCAAACAAAGTAAACTCACACTGTATCCTGAGGTGGGTCGCCTGACTGGCGGTCTCGCCGAGCGAGTTCGTGGTTCGACACGAGTAGTCTCCACTGTGTTCTCGGGTCACCTTCTGAAGAACCAGCGACCGCTCGACACCACGTTGGTGAAATACAAACAAAGTAAACTCACACTGTATCCTGAGGTGGGTCGCTTGACTGGCGGTCTCGCCGAGCGAGTTCGTGATTCGACACGAGTAGTCTCCACTGTGTTCTCGGATCACCTTCTGAAGAACCAGCGACCGCTCGACACCACGTTGGTGAAATACAAACAAAGTAAACTCACACTGTATCCTGAAGTGGGTCGCTTGACTGGCGGTCTCACCAAGCGAGTTCGTGGCACGACACGAGTAGTGTCCACTGTGTTCTCGGGTCACCTTCTGAAGCACCAGCGACTTAGTGCTGAAACTAACGCTCGACCCCACGTTGGTGAAATATAAACAAAGTAAACTCACACTGTATCCTGAGGTGAGTAGCCTGACTGGCGGTCTCGCCCAGGGAGTTCGTGGCTCGACACGAGTAGTCTCCACTGTGTTCTCGAGTCACCTTCTGAAGCACCAGCGACTTGGTGCTGACTATCACCCCTGACACCACGTTGTGTAGCACTGGCTTATCCTGCGTGAGAAAAACATGATACTTATAATATTATATATAAATGCGAAAGTGTGTTTGTTGGTTTGTTGGTTTGTCCTTCAATCACGCCGCAACAGAGCTACGGATCGACGTGATTTTTTGCATGGGTATAGTTGAGGCCCTGGAGAGTGACATAGGCTACCTTTTATCCCGGAAAATCAAAGAGTTCCCGAGGGATTTTAAAAACAAAATCCACGCGGACGAAGTCGCGGGCATCAGCTAGTTACTATATACGTCATAGCGTAGATACTAATGGGAGTTATGAGAGCACCAAGCAAGACCTGTGTGTATTTGTCATGGCTATTTCGTCTTTATATAATACGTTTCATGCAACAAGTAACTACTCATCCAAACGGAAAATGCAAATCAAAACACTGATTAAATATTTTAATCAGTTTTAATTGGAAGTTACCAAATGGTTACATTAGTAACCTTTGAGTATTAATTGGTTTAATACTCAAAGTTAGTAACGCAGCAGGCATTTTTTATCAGTTTAGGGCCGTTTTCACCAATGTACAATAAGTCTTATCCGAGCATTTTGATATTTTGACAGAATTTTCAGTAAAAAACTATCGAACGCCCAATCTATTCCTAAACCGTCACTCGACGTTAGTGAAACCGGCACTTACAGTACTAATCGAAGACTAATCGATTATACTCGAAACGGTAGCAAAGCCAATCTGCTAAACATCAAAGTCAAATGTCTGCGTATTGAAACTGACTGTTCTAAAACAGGTGATGTGCTAGGCTTTAATATTACAGACAAACTTTTCACAATTCAGAACCTGTAGATGATTTACATAAATTCAAATTCAAAATTATT
This sequence comes from Oeneis ivallda, assembly GCA_029955525.1. Taxonomy (NCBI): domain Eukaryota; kingdom Metazoa; phylum Arthropoda; class Insecta; order Lepidoptera; family Nymphalidae; genus Oeneis; species Oeneis ivallda. The sequence goes on along the minus strand of JARPMR010000024.1, from coordinate 18,537,078 downwards.
TATTTCATGTAGGCCAACCTGTGGCTCTTATGACACGTCAAGATTCTACCACTGGTTCGGAAAGCGGATTCTGCTGAGAAGAGCCGGCAAGAAACTCAGCAGTTGTTCTTTTCAAAATAATCATTTTACAATATTAATAAGTAGCTATTACATTGTAATAAGTTTTTATACTATCTTGTGGGCAGCTGGATGGCAAGCTGATTTAACCCGTGCATCTTTAGTTCATCATACAATAGTTATTTGTGTTATATGGGGCCAAAGGAATTTTTTGTTCCCCGAGGGCGTTATTTTGAATTCAGAGCGAAGTGAAGGATTCTATAGTAGACTCCCGAGCGCAGCGAGGGATTCTAAAGTAGAATCCTGAGCGTAGCGAGGAATTCAATATACGCCACCCGAGAACAAAAAATTTTGGCCCCGAATGACGCACACTATTTTTCATCATTACCTATGAGAAAAAGCTAGGAGTATCAACCTACTATGTATAGAGTATAGACATTACCAATACGTATATTTAAAGTTTAAATAAAACACAAATACATTTTTATGAAATAATTAAACATTAATATTTATGTTGAAAGTATGGGCGTATATATCTAATCGACAAATTTGATCACGTGACTTATCGAAGACAACAGCTTCTCAAACATTTTTGAATTTCGACATATTTTTGAATTCTCTCTTCTGATTGGTCCGCGTTAGTGCTTTAGTATGCTAAAGCACTAACGCGGACCAATCAGAAGAGAGAAATGAAAAGTCCCATGGGGTTAAAATTAAATTTTGCTCCCGCTATCCTCTGAAGCCAATATTCGTTTTTCGAATAGGTATGATGAAAAAATGTTTTCTATTCGAATATGAGCTCAAATAAACTACTCGCACTATATTATGTAAGAATTAAAAGACATACATTAACTACTCATTTGTTGGATAGGGTAAATTTTACAGGAAAAATCACAGTTATTTCTGATTGTAAATATAACGAAAGATATTGAAAATTTATGAAACTGGAATTTCGGAATTTCGCATTCAACTAAATCCGTGAATATTCGAGTGTAATAAGTAGATTTGCGAAATATGTCTCAAACGATCCACGAAATTACAGTCCCAATACGGCATTTAGGCGATTGCAAACAGAATTGGAAAAATATTTTCTTTTGTATAATACTAGCCTTTGCTCGCGATTTCGTTCGCGCGGAGTTAAGCTTTTAAAAATACCGCGGGAACTCTCTAGGTAACCTATGTTACTTTCTAAGTCCTCATACCCAACCAAAACATCGCGTCGATCCGTTGCACCATTGCTGACTAAAGACTAAGCAACAAACAAACATACTTTCGCATATCTATGACTAGCTGATGCCCGCGACTTCATCCGCGTGGATTTAGTTTTTAAAGTCCCTCGGGAACTCTTTGATTTTCCGGGATAAAAAGTAGCCTATGTCACTCTCCAGGTCCTCAACTATACCCATGCAAAAAATCACGTCGATCCGTAGCTCTGTTGCGGCGTGATTGAAGGACAAACCAACATACCAACAAACACACTTTCACATTTATAATATTAAGTATGATTATTTATTAGTAACATTATAGTTCTATAATAGATAGATTCTAGAATGTCTATCTAGATAATAAATAGATTGTAGGAACATATTAGTTAATCCAGGTTAGCCCGCTACCATTTTAGACAGCATCGTCACTTACCATCAGGTGAGATCGCAGTCAAGGATTATCTTGTCATCAAATAAAAAAAAAACAATAAAATAAAAAGACATTTATCTATTTTTATTTTCAAATTTTTTTGGTCGAAATTGGAAAAAGCTCACACTTACATTGTGGTACCATGAAATCCGATGTTCTTTAGGATTCGCTCGAACCGAGCATTCGAAGTAGACATCATCTCCTTCTTTAATGTCGTGGGGGTTTAGTGTGCTTCCGAGGGACAGTGACACGACAGGCGGATCTGAAACAAACACAAGTTTATTTATTTTATTTATTTATACAATACTTTATTGCATACAAGATCAAAAAATATACAATAAGTAAAGAAACAATTTAATACAAAAGGCGGCCTTATCACTAATAGTGATCTCTTCCAGGCAACCTTGCTAGAGAACATTATGCACTGAGAGGCGGGGTATCGCAATAAGTGCATAGGAATACAAAACAATAATGAGTTTTGACGCCTCCTTCATTTAGTGGCAAGCTTGATTTGGATTATGGGATCCTGGTACTTTCCTCTTCTTCTTTGTCGACCAATAGACGTTCACAGCTGGACAGAGGTCTCTTCCACAGGACTCGGTCTTGCGCCACCTGTATGATGCAGCTCCCTGCGACTCGTCTGATGTAATCGGACGTTTATTATAAGTAGAAGTTATATCGGTTTAGTTTTACAGTAAAAATATTGCAGAGTTGAATGTGCGGACTCGATTATTTTGGACTAGATGATGCTTTTGACTTCGTCCGCTTGGATAAGGTTTTTTAATCGACTATTCAAAAGCACTTGTAAAAAAGTTTATTTGAATAAAAACATTTCTATTCTATTCAATTCTATTCTAATTCCCGCGGGAACTTTGTATTTTTTCGGGATAAAAGTAGCCTATGTGTTTATCCTGGGTATGAGCTATCTCCATTCCATATTTCAGCCAAATCGGTTGATTCGTTGTGGTATGAAAGAGTAACAAACATCCATCCATACATCCTCACAAACTTTCCCATTTATGATTTATAATAAGTACTAGCTGATGCCCGCGACTACGTCCGCGTGAATTAAGGTTTTTTGTGATTCCTGCGGGAACTCTCTAATTTTCCGGGATCAAAGTAGCCCTTGTGTTAATCCAGGGTATAATCTATCTCCATTTTAAATTTCAGCCAAATCCGTCTAGTAGTTTTAGCATGAAAGAGTAACAAACATCCATCCATACATCCTCACAAACTTTCCCATTTATAATAACAAGCAACCCTGAATCAAGATTGTTAATTAATAACAAGTACCTAACCACTTTATTGAACGTTAAACAACTTTATTAATAACATTTCAAAAATATCGATAAGGTAATCCCATTCAAGATTCTACTTAAGCCATTAGAACTCGAAGGGTACTCTCCCCTTTCAGGCGAACTTAGGTTGAAATTCCATTACATTGAAATTACTTAAGTGAAATTACGCTTTGGGTTTCTGAGAATCTTCCCTAATAACCGATGTCAGAGAATGTCGTTCTAAATTAGAGTATTTCAAAATACATGACTTAATTTAAGTAAAACGTTTTTTTAGTAAAGTCCGGTTGCGTGAGGCGCCGTTATAGTTACGTTATAGTTATAATCATCATCATCATTAGCAACCTATCAACGGCTCACTACTGAGCGCAGGTTCTCAGAGAGGGGTTAAAGGCCATAGTCCACCACGCTGGCCCAATGCGAATTGGCGGACTTCACACACCTTCAAGAACATTATCAAGAACTTTCAGGTGTGCAGGTTTCCTCACGATGTTTTCCTTCACCGTTGACGCAAGTGAAATTTAATAGCTTAAACGCACTTGACTCCGAAAAGTCAGAGGTACGTGCCCGGGATCGAACCTGCGACCCCCCGAATAGGAGACCACAGTCCTAATCACTAGGCTATCACTGCTGCTGCTGCATGTTACATTGCACGTTATGGTTAAGTTATCGTTAAAGCTAAATGTGCCACATGAAACATGTGTTTAATAAATAAATAAATAAAACTTGATTGACCAAAACCTTAACCAACACAACAAATTAGTTATCACTAAGAGTAAGCTAAGAGTAGGTACAGCTATGTGCCTACTATATAACTATTTAAAATTAAGTGTGGTGTGGAGAGGTCAATGGGCCACCCCCTAAGCTTGTGCCGCAGTATGAAAGGCAGGTATGTACCTACCGGACACACCGCAACGCTGATTTTCAGGAGGGGCCCAAGGGCCGAAACATCACGGACCACCACAGCTGTGGTGTGGTCACACAAACAAACGAATTAAAAGCTTAAAAGAATGGTCACAAAGTTCAATCAGAAACGTGGGATCAAAACATAGTCAATGCAGCTGGTGTAGGTACGCCAAATTATACAAACGTTATGAAATTACCCCGCACCATCCACTGATTCCAACAAATCTGCATAGCACGTAGAGGCCAAGCGAATATTCCTATATGCGGTTTCGGAATCATTACCATATTTAAGTTGAATTGTTCAAAATGTTCATTAAAATTCATCTGAGAGTTGGAACGGTCAGATTATGACGATTTCGCCATTATACATCGTATATCTGAAAATCTATCCTTCGGAAAGCCTGTTACGTACATACGGCTCCAGATAATATCAGTAACATCTGACGATAATCGTTACCGCTAGGCAGGAAATTATTCTGTCCTAGGCAGGTACTTGGGATGCGACTATGGATTGTATAAACGGGGATTTAAAGGGGTTGCAAGTAAGATTCTGATTTCTGCGCCTTTTTAGGGTTCCGTACCAAAATGGTAAAAATGGAACCCTTATGAGTGGTGGTGGTGAGACTTTCTCCGTCCGTCCGTCCATCTGTCACAGTCGATTATTTTAGTAACTATTTAAACTATTGACATGAAATTTGGAATAGTTATATTTAATAGTGGCCCAATATTATTGGAATAAAAAAAATCAAAAAATATTTTTAAATGTAATTTTTGGCATGAGTAAATCATTGAATTATTATGTACTAAAGCACGGGTACATAGTTGAAGACTTGGAAAGTGGATAAAAGTAGTCTATGTAGCTTACCCTTTATCCCGGCAAAACAAAAGTTTCCCGTGGAAATTTTAAGAACTTCACGCGGATGTCGTTGGCAAACTGTACTCGTAACTATTGGTTCATTTTGCAAAACTATGACCTTCTTCTAGCTAATAATAATAATCATTCTATTACGAGCAACCCTCTATTAGCATCTGTTTTGTTAAGGTGTAGGGTGGCACCCGAGTGGAGCGTCTTCATTTTATTGACCATTAAGCAGCCATAACGAAGTCGCCAATCGCCATGCATCGGTGAGAATCAAGAGCAAACTTTTCAGACAAAATGTTGGACCAAATGGGTTTGGTCTGATTACGCTAAGAATGCACGTCTAGTATGCACGTCGAAGTATCTCGCGCGAAGAGAGAGATATATTGTCGATGTAGACTAATTTCTAGTTCGACGAATCCATGTTTGCAACCATGATAGTGTCGATAGAGATATAGAGAAATGTCGACAACATTTTCTCGCGCGTGCATGCTAGGCGTGCAAAACTACACATTTTGTCTAAAAGTTTAGTCTTGACATTGGTGTACATAATGTAAAGATTATTACTAAAATCATAACTGCGAAATCGTGTTGAATTGTCCTTCAATCACACAGCAAGGGAGCAATGGTTCGAAGTGATTTTTTAACGCTATATTAATTAAGGATAATGGACAGTGACATAGATTTTTATCTTCTTCTACTTCCACATGCCACGGTCTTGCACCGCTTATATCTTGTGGCTCCCTGCAATTGCTGCGCTTTTCGTAGCGAGGTTGATATTCATACAACTTGGGACCCCAACGTATATAGACGTTGGTATTTTGAACTACTATGTCAGGACAGAAGTTTATCAAGGTAAATTACATCGATACTAATGCTTCAATAAATAATATTACAAAAAAACAATATCCTTATCTTAAAATAATACGATTTCTGAGTTACATTCGAGATGAAGGCGGTGAAATTTTCCCAGCTCGAAATAAGGCACGGTTCGTTAAACAGGAATAAATATAATATAACCTATTTATATATTTTGGGAAATAATTTCATCTCTCATAATAGAGTTAGGGAGTTCCCTTGCTCGTTTTGATGAATATAATTTTATGGAATTAATTCCACATTGCCTTATCAGTTATCTTTCTATTAAATCATAAATAACAATGTAACAAGCTACTTAAACATAATTAAATCATTAATTTTGAGGAACATTTAATTTTTAAAACCAATTAACAATTTTTAAAGCACTTTTTAACCGACTGCAAAAAAAGGATGATGAATCTCGATTCGGCCTATTTGGCGTTGATGGCGAGTAGAAACCGATTAAGGGGCGTTTAATTCCATAGAGTTTCTGACCCAGACGAACTGAACGCCCACGTTCACGAATCAAACTTCTCATACTTGTTCTAGTAAACCAGACTAAGAAAAAATTAATCAAAGTCTATCAAATAAAGTTGGCAGAAAAAAGATATTCACTTGTATTGCCATGTAACGGTTATTTATAATGTGTACTTGTGAATAATTATATTTTTGATCCCCATCTTCCAAAAATATGGGGTTTACACAGAAAAATACTCTGAAAAATATTAATTAAAATTAAATGTTTTCTGAATTTGAACGGTTTTTAAAAATTCTGGGTCGAAATTCGCCAACCTCCTACATTTCCATACCACTTCCACGATAGCCCGCTACCATCCAACTGCATCGTCACTTACTCCACTTAACACGAGGTGAAATCGCAATGAAGTCGAAAACGTTGCTTAGTCTCCGCTTGAAAGAATTAAAACCTTAACCCCCTAATCATGGCTAAAACAAGTGTAAATTGAAAATTAATAACACCCCCAAAAAGATGTACGATGTACCTGACACTTTACCTGTTACCCAGTTTTTTGCTTCATCATCAGATCCTCCTAATTGATCTTCGATCATCATCTATCTAACACCTACTCATTGGGACCATTCTCATGATCCCAAACACACTGTATCTGCTGTAAGTTGCTGAAGAGATGGGTATCCCGCAGACTACTTGATGATGTAGCATCAGCTCAAAGCAACCATGTCTTGGAAATAATCCGAAGTAACAGTACACCAAATTTCAAATCTATTGGACCAATGAAAGTATGTACAACCCTTTAATCAAGTAGGAAATAAGCTAATGATCTTCAAACACCTGTGCAAATCTTCATAAATTATAGCTAATATCCACCTCGATTACATTATCTTTCAAACAGAAAAAACCGCATCAAAATCAGACCATTCGTTAGGTAGTTACGAGGGAACAGATAGACACACGGATACACACGTTAAACTTATAACCTCTTTTTTGTCGGGGGTTAAAAAAATGTAAGAAAACTATTAGCAACAAAGCTGTTGAGATATTTATCTCAATAGCCAACCGGCACCACACTGAGCCCAGAGGCAACGCCAGTTTATTGGTCATTAAAGAGCCATAACGGCGTTGCCTTGCGGCGCGAATCGTCCCCAATATAAACATTTACGATTTCTTCGTTAAATTGTTACACAAACGATTCAAGATGGGGGCGGTTTTGTCCCACTCTAAGTCCTTACTAATCCGAAAGTGCATTTGTTTGTTACCTAACCAGGGCAAAGCTAACAAGCAAAACATACAAAAAAGAATAAAAAAAAAGTTATGAGAAAAAAAATGAAAAATATATTTTCGTAATCACCTTTTCACAATGGAAGCAGTGATAGCCTAGTAGTGGTTAGGACTGTGGTCTACTATTCGGGAAGTCGCAGGTTCAATCCCGGGTACGCACCTCTGACTTTTCGGAGTCAAGTGCGTTTAAGAAATTAAATATCACTTGCTGCAACGGTGAAGGGAAACATCGTGAGGAAACCTGCACATCTGAGAGTACTTCATGACGTTCTCGAAGGTGTGTGAAGTCCGCCAATTCGCATTCGGCCAGCGTGGTGGACTATGGCCTATAACCCTTCTCTTTTAGGAGACCTGCGCTCAGTAGTGAGCCGTTAATGGGTTGCTAATGATGATGATGAATCACCTTTTCAAACAGTGCCGTCTTTAGGATCAACGAGGCTATGGGCCAAGGTACTGGCTGGGGCCTATGTAAGGGATGGAAAATCCTTAAATTTTAACTTTATCATTTTTCAGTTTACAATAACGCAATAGGCTAAATCGTAACCCCGTCTCTTAACACCCCACATATGAGAGTTCAATAAATAAATTTTTTGAATCTAAAAAACTAATACCCCACCAATTCTAATTTAAATAAAATTGAATGAAAACCATATATTATAATCTATACAAAGAACAATACTTATATTTATTCATATACAAATATATGAAAGTGACGTCATCCGTGACATCATAGCCTATAACAGCATTGGTTAGCGAGCCACTGCATACCAAGTCTATAACTAAAATTTGTTGTTGTATATCGAAAATTTTCAGAATTGTGGGGCCCCTGCCTACCTCGGGGCCTCGGGCCAGGGCCCTGCGGGCCCTGCCTTAAAGACGGCACTGTTTTCAAACCCTTTAATTTGTTACCCCACTCGATAGGATTTGAAGAATTATGGCATCCAAAATCCGCCATTTTGAATTTTTCAATCTTTTATGTTCTCGTTGACATTCGCGCTTGCATGGCGAATCTAACGACGTGCTACTTATTAAAATCGGCTTTTCAAAAAGTTATCAGATCTCATGTAATAGAGCCAAGCTTCTAACTCTTCACGCTCTAAATCTACAAGCACTAACTTCACAAACTCTACGTTACTCTACGTTAGTCAAAATATGTGGCTCGAGAAAAGGTAGGTAGTGCCCTTGCGCTTCGCTTAGCTCGTCATGGCGAGGACACTCCCGTGTTCCCAGATACTTCATATTCATTTTCTAAGAAAAAGCGATACAATAATATAATTGAAACATCTTAGTCGAATTGTTATCAGGCTTCTCAGAATATAATTTGTAAAGCAATAATTTGTCATTGGACAAAGACAAAGTTTTTGGAAAATAAATTATATTATAATATCTGGGTGAATAATTTTTTTGGTAAGTCGTGTTTTTTGGAAATTATATATTTAGAAAATAAATAATAAAAAATAAATAACAGTAATAATAAAATTCATAGGGAAAATATAATCGTCTGGACTCGAATCGGGCGGTCCCGAAACCAGAATACGCCGGGTCTTCTGGTTTCGGGACCGCCCGATTTCCCGAGCTATCGGAAAATAGATGATGGCGAAATTTACCTTCGTATTCTAATGATATTGTAAGGGGTTTTTCATTGCCTGAAAATACGGATAAAACGGCCTTTTCTAAAAATGAAACCTAGCTAAATCGATTTATCGCCCCCGAAACCCCCTGCATACTAAATTTCAGGAAAATCGTTGGAGCCGTTTCCGAGATTCAGATTATATTTATGTATACAAGAATTGCTCGTTTAAAGGGAAACCCCCTGCATACTAAATTTCATGAAAATCGTTGGAGCCGTTTCCGAGATTCAGATTATATTTATGTATACAAGAATTGCTCGTTTAAAGGTATTAGATAGATAAACCAAAAAAAAAATTAAAATAACAACTCATTCGAAATTCCATGTTTATAATTTTACACATTATAGCAAAGCTCTGGTTTGTTGACATAGCTTAAAGGTAAAGCGTCGAAATTTTGTCGGCCATTAAATACCCATAACAAAGTTGCCCCGCAGAGAGAGTTGCCTTCAAAATAAAGCCCTAATCTAGCGGCACGCTATGATGGCCGGTTTGACACATTACAATAGTGATGTGGAATGTCAATTTATTCTCGAACAAAAAACAATTAAGTTTTGTTTTTGTACCTGATTAAATAGGTTTAATAAAACAAAAATGTATATGTTTATTTAATTTATTTGAACGAACTGAATATTTGAATGAAAATGAATATACATACTTTATATGCACACAAGAAACATATGAATACAAAAGATACCAAAAAAAGGTGCCACAAAAGGCCATAATTAATCAGATTCGTCCATACTACTATTTTCACTGTCGTCACTGCTATCATCACCTACATTAATAATTATATGTTCGTTTTCTATAATATTATCTATTTTCACATCTCTTTCATAATCTTCCCTTATTAATTTAACAGTTCTATTCACAACCTTTTCCCAGTCTCCTTTAGTCACATGTTCACAAGCTTCTTCTAATAATTTTAGCATTTTTTTTGTGGTAAATGGGGGTTCTGTATTGTGTCTTGCAGCATATCCCTTAATTTGAGCCCACACCAACTCAATCGCATTATACTCACAATGGTAAGGCGGAAACCGTATAACTCTGTGCCCATGTTCTAATGCTATTTCGTCAATGACGTATCGGATCTTGGTTGGTTTGTTTTCTTTTAAAAGACGTACTAATTCCGCTTTTAACATATTCATGTTTGCATCTACGCCATTTTTACGAAGCCATGCGACGATATCAGCTTTCTTTTGGGATTGGGCAGGTGGCTTGTCAATTTGCATCGAGTGGTATGGGGCGTTGTCCATAATTATAATAGATGGTTCAGGGAGGCTACACAACATTGAGGTAAACCATTCAGTAAACTTTTCTCCATTCATGTCTTCATGATAGTCTCCAGTGGTTTTTGACGCAAAAGCCATGAGAGAACCTTCGACAAACCCGTTGATGGTTCCGGCGTGACAAATTATAAGTCGCGATCCTTTTCCTACAGGAACTTTGGAAGTAGATGCTGCTGTGTCATCGTTCCAAGAACGGCCTACAGTATGGTTAGCATTAAGCCATGTTTCATCCAAGAACACAACATTTTGCCAATTTTTGATTTCTTTCACTTGCCGTAAAAAAGTATACCTTGCCATCGCTATATCAAATCTTTCCATCAATATTTTGCGTTTGTTACATTTTTTGTATCGAAATCCAATGGTCTTCAAAATCTTCGTTAAAGAACTTTCCCCACCGAAGAATAATCCAGCTTCCTTCAGTGAATGCACCAACTTTTTTCTTGTTGGATACTCCTTCTGTAAATAGTAGCCGTAAACATGTCTTCGGATAGCATCGGCATCAAAGCTATCGATGCCTACGACTGGTTTTGCTCGTTTTCTCTTTTTTGGTGTGTGAAGTTTATTTTCTTCTGTGCCAGTCTCGCCATATTTTTTTTTAGTTATCCGTCTAACAGTTCGTTGTCCAATATTAAGCGCATCAGCTACGCGTTCAACCACTGACGTTATAGGTAAAATTGGCCCTCCATTTTGAGCTTCACGATCGAAATAGTTACGAAGGCGTATTACGAACTCACGTGTCTGACTATTTAGAACAGTTCTCTGCGTACGTTCGGTCATATCGACGAAATCCACAACAAAGGGCTTGAACAGAGTCCAAATTAACGAGCAAGGGTCAACAGTAATGCAGTATCAATATTTGAAATCCAAAGCCAGGTCAAAACTATATCACAATCGCATTGCACTGACAGTTTATACTTTTCGAAGCAACGTCAATTCGAAACTGCTTTGTTTTGCATTGAGCATTGACGCGAGTTTGCCGGAGGTAGTAGTTGTGCTAGCCAGCGATCCTATGTGACGATCGTATTAGATTCCATTTTTAAAAATTTTCAATTTAGAAAACCAAATGCCGAGTTGTGGTATATATCATATAAAAATAAAAATTTTACCTTTTGTATGAAACAGCTGATATTTTTTTGCGATTTCAGAGGTTTGTCCACATAGTGAAAATTGTTCATATTCACAAGTACATTCACCCCTTAAATGGTGCAAACTGATTTTTCTACACTTGTATACATTTTAGAAATCAATTTAATAAATAAATTTTGAGTCCTAAACCTAAAACTACATTCGATAAAATTTATGAATCTCTGCACATCACTATCGTCAATAAAGTAATACAATTATTTCCTTCAAAGTCGTTATCAATTAATACGGAACTTCATGAGCGGACAAACGTCAAACCGGCCATCATAGCGTGCCGCTAGTGTAGTCCGATGAAACGCGTGACGACAGCGACGCGTGACGCCGGCAGTGCGACACAATAGCACACTGATCTATTACTAATTTAGGTAAATGCAATGCATCAGCAACCCAATAACAGCTCACTACTGAGCGCAGGTCTCCTTTCAGAGAAGGGTTATAAAGGCCATAGTCCACTATGCTGGCCCATTGCGAGTTGGCGGACTTCACACACCTTCGAGAACATTATGGAGATCTCTCAGGTGTGCAGGTTTCCTCACGATGTTTTCCTTCACCGTTGAAGCGTGTGTTTAATTGTTCAAACGCACATTACTCTGAAAAGTCAGAGGTGCGTGCCCGTTAACCTGGACCTCCCGAATAGGAGACCACAGTCTTAACCACTAGGCTAATTCTTGGATCCTGTCTCTAAAAGTAAAGTGTACAAGGATCTCGCTTTATATAATAATTTATAAAAAAAGTTATTTATAGATTAACTGATAAAACTGCATAACGCGGCATCATCATCAAAAAAGCTCCTTTGCGCAACTTCGCTGCGTGATACAGCTTCTTTTATTTAATTTTAGAGAAGACTCTCTAGAGACCTAACTTCGAGTGTTATTTTTGACCAGGTCTTAAACATTTACGATTTCTTCATCAAATTATATCAAACAAAAATGCGAGCAGGAAGTAAGAAAATTCTCTCCGGGCCCAATGATTTACGGTTCGACAAGCAATAGAATTTATTTTGTATTTGCAATTTTATTTCCCGTCATCCTAATGGAGTTAGTCCTTTCTTCCATTTTAATAATGACCGCATTGAGAGTTTTATTTTTAATGCAACGTTAAACTTGACAAGTAGTTAATCAGACTTTCTTTAACGTCAATCTCTTCTGTTCCGTCTAACATGTATTGAATTGTAAGTAGTTATGCATTTTTGGAACTTCCTCTCATTGTGGAAACACTGCATTACATAGTAAAGTACCTATTGTACACTATTTTGATAATTTAATATAAAAATTTAAAAAAAAACCGACTTCAAACGCCCGCGCCACTACAAAGTATATAATTTATTGTTGATATTTTAAAAACTATTTTACGATTTCGATAAAATTTAAATAAGACCACCTGGGAAGTATACCCTTTCAAACAGAAAGTCTTATGTCTTATGTCTATTACTAAGCTGTCAAATTTAAAAAGAGTTAAATCACGCTGAGTATCACTACATAATATTATAATGAAAAAAACTAAGTATCCCACCGTGTCTATCTGTCTGTCTGTTCGCGATAAACTCAAAACTACCGAACGGATTTTCATGAGAGTTTCACCAATAGATAGGGTAATTCATGAGGAAGGTTTTAGTGTATAATTTGTTAAGGTTTTGTGTAAATTAGTTGAAATATGGCGATAATTGTTGACAATGTCGGAAAAATTCAAGCCGCTTGGGAGCTTTCATCGAAAACGCTGCCTAATCCCTTTGAGACATAACAAAACAATTTATCGTGGTGGTATGGGATATATGGGGATAAGTCTTTACAGAAAAGTCCGCGATGGCATACATTTATCTTTTAAGGATAACTCACTATACCCATTTTAACTTCTAAAAAAATGGTCACATACTATGTGGTAATTGGAAATCTATTTAGACGGATACAGTATTAATCCTGATCAACTTAAATACGTTAGTAACCATAAGCATTTCATGCACATTATGATGCAAAGCATAGGCGTAATATTATGCTCTACTACCCGTGCGAAGCCGGGGCGGGTCGCTAGTAAATTCATATAACTACGTTTAAATCATTAATAAGTAAATAGGCTTCAACATTGAAAGCCTTTTCAATTCTAATTGAAGCCCAGTTCAGTAAAAAGTGACTTGGATTTTAATCTCCTCAGTCCCTTTAAAACGAGCCTTTCATGAAGCAAACGTCCAGTAAAGTGCGGTTTAATCCCGGGAGTGTCACTCCAAACCTGTATGAGGGCAAATGTAAGCGCACCGAATTAGTTTTTAGCCAGACTCTAACCCAAAAACACTAACAAGCCTTTAATTACACTCGGCCAACCGCCCGCTCGCAAAACTTGTAATAACATACGACTTTGCTATTGCTGGATTAGTTTATTGTTAAATTGCTTTGTGACATTGATTTAGTACACTGACTCTAAACTTTTGCTTCTCCGACTGTATTATGGTGATTTTGCACTTGTCTGTTTCAAATTCAAATTCAAAATATTTATTTCACGTAGGCTAACCTGTGGCTCTTATGACACGTCATGACTCTACCACCGGTTCGGAAAGTGGATTCTGCTGAGAAAAGCTAAAATATCGAATTTACGCTCGGGTAAGACTTATATAACGTCGGTGAAATCGGTCGGTGAAAAATGTATTTAAAAATTAGTGACTAAAAATGATTTTCAACAAGATTAATTTTGCGAGCGTACAGAATAAGGTTTTAGACAAGCCCTGACCCAAAACAGTAACAAGGCTTTAATTACACTCCGCCGACCGTTCCGCTCGTATAACGATATAACGTTTAATAACATGACTTTGATACTGTTGTATCAGCTTCGATGCTGTACACGAACAAGTTTATTGTTAAATTGGTTTTAGGACTGGAATACTGGCTCTAGATTACGTCATTTTCTGTTTGTGGCTAAAGAAAAATTTTATTTTCACGAGCGCGCGAAGCTTATGGTTGTGTGTGTGTCATATCTGTTTAAGGATGATTATATGAATCTGCCCGCGAAATTCAAATTTACCTAATTTGATTTTTCGCAATTTGTAAACTAATACGACAAACTAGGCTAATGGCATTTTAATTGCGCCAGTAGAATTATCATCTTCACAGGTTTACATAAAAATCTTTACTTGAAAGTGACCAGTTTAAGAAATTAATCAAAATACTGAGTTGGACGTGAGTTACTCACAAATTAGTCGATATTTTGATTAATTTCTTAAACTGGACACTTTCAACTAAAGATTTTTATATAAACCTGTGAAAATGATACTGCCATTGTCGCAATTAGAATGCCATAAGCCTACTTTGTTGTATTAGTTTACAAATTGCGAAAAACCAAATTAAATTTAAATTTCGCGGGCAGAACTGCGTCTTTCACCTTAAGTGCGAGCGAGCGCAATGCTTGCGCCTGATCACTCTCATCTATCCTCTGAGAGGCACGCACACTTACGCAATGTGCATGTACACGACGTAACCACAAGTAAAGTTCACTGGAGCTCGTGAATTGCAAGAATTATAGAATAGAATAGAAATATTTTTTATTCAAATAACCTTTTACAAGTGCTTTTGAATCGTCTGACTCTACCACTGGTTCGGAACGCCCTTCCTGCTGAGAAGAACCAGCAAGAAACTCGGCGGTTGCTCTTTTCAAAACAAGTTTACAATACAATAAATGTTATGCTATGTATGCAGTGTTTCCACAATGAGGGAAGTTCCAAAAATGCATACCTACCAAGTACTAACAATGCAATTTATCTTAAGATGGGTAGACATAAAGTAGCCCCATTCCCGACGGTGGAACCCGTTCACGAGCATGATGCATGACCCAGCCGTTGCTTCGCTCAACCATATTTGAGGGAACGTAACAACACGCATCAAAGTCGGCTATCTATCCATCTCAAGACTAAAGCAATGGAAGTGTGCTTACTACCATGCCTCACCTATGCTTGTCAGACTTGGTCCTTAACAAAGACAAGCATAAATAAATTAAAAATATGCCAAAGAAAAATAGAAAGAAGTTACTTGGGACTGAAACTAAATGATCGAATAAAAAATATCGCAATAAGAAAAACTACGAAAGCCAAGGACGTAGTCAAGAAAGTACTCCACCTTAAATGGAAATGGGCCGGTCATGTTCAGAGGGTATCAGATGAAAGATGGTCCCAAATAACAACAAACTGGTACCCCATCAACAAAAAGCGCAGGCCAGGCAGACCAGCTCAAAGGTGGAGCGACGATATTGTAAAGGTTGCGGGGAAAACGTGGCATAGAATTGCTACACAGAGAGCCTTATGGAAAAGGATGGAGGAGGCTTTCACCGCGGAAGGCGGTCCTCTTACATGAGCAACAACACTACCTACACATTACATCTATACATACCACATATATTTACACATACCGCAATACACAATATAAAATACTCACCAACCTCACTACTACGCTACAAAAAATTTGTATTTGTATTTGTACCCTTAAAACTTAGTAAGTAGGAAAACTAATATTAAACAATAATTGTAAGAAGAGAATAAAGCTATTTTTAATTATTTTTATTTTAACAACCTGCATCACATCATTAATATAGCGTCAGTGTCTTCGAGGTCTTGGATGAAATCAATAAGACGTGCTATACTCCGTTTAAGAAATCATTCATGGGCATAATCCCATAATATGAAACAAGTAGATAAGTATATTTTTATCCATTTCCATTCTAACAGCCTTTTCAAGACATCACGGGCGCAGTGGTTGTAATATGGTCTTATCACTGGAAGGTTTGTGGTTCGATTCGGGTGTTTTAACAAATTTTTGCATTAATAATATCATCATAATATATGAAAAGCGAGAGTGACTTTTCCTATAAGTTTTTCCCAGATATCCACAACATTTATTGGAGTTTACTCCTTAAGAATCGATTTTAGGCGCCCGGTATGAGAAAAATCCGAGCAGTAAAATCAACTTATCAATGACCTCGTTACGTTTTTCACAACGATGCAAATTTCTACCCTAACGTTGAGTAAATAAGGTTGGTTTTCGTGCGAAAGAGCTTTCGCTTCGGGAAGCCGAGCGCGTACTGATCGGGTCCGAGCGCGCCGCTCGGACCCGATCAGTATCCAGACCAGACCAGATCAGTCGCGCGTAAACACCAGTCGTGCGTCGGAGCTGACACACTCACGTCTTTTTTTTATTAATTAGAGCGAGCGGAGCTAAACCCACAACCTGAACATTTTGTGGTACACTTTACTGAAAAACTATCACGCCTATAGATTTGTGATTTTACATAGTAATTTAACTTCATATCCAAATGTGTTATCTGTCAAAAAAATATAATTTTGTGATCATTGACTTAAAAATTATTACTTACCCGTTAGAAAAACTACGCGAGCCCTCACAAAGCTCAGCTTTTTGCTAGTTTACTTAATATTAATATTAGAAATACGAAACTGTGTATGTCTATTTGTTACCTTAATACATACTACGATTTAACCGCTGAACTTTAGCTTGCACATCGTTATCGCAACTTAGGCCCGCTTGCAGAGACGCCGGGTTAGTTAACACAGGAATAAATTCGTAATTTTGACAGAAGCTTCATACAAAATCTGTCTTTTTAACCCAGAGTTAGCTGCTAACTCTAGGTTAAAAGGATAACTTGATGTTTCTGCAAGCGCGCCTTACATAGGCTAATCTCGGAAAATAGAAAAAAATTACTAATATTATAAATGCGAAAGTGTGTTTGTTGGTTGATTTTCCTTCAATCACGCCGCAACAGAGCTATAGTCTAGATTTCCTTACTTGAGTACTCGAGTAAACAATAATGGCCGAATGTTAACCAAAGACAATTTATAGGGTTGGGAAGTTATCGCATGAGCGATTGAACGAATGTGAAAGCATTATACAACTGAATGATTTTCATCCCAACTGCGATGGTCATAGACGTGTACCATTACTATAAATTTGACGTAAAAAGTAACTAAACAATATCTTTTTCATAATTATATTAAAAAGAGGAATTTACAAGAAAAAATTAACGAAGATTTATTAATTATTACTAATCAGATTTTTGTTCTATTCTAAAGTATACCCCATTTGTGGGTAACATTGTGATACAAACAATTTTCTTAAAAAAAACAGTAGTGTATTTTTATTACCTGTTTTCTTTAGTAAAATGTTCTTTAGTTTGGTAATAATAAAGATTAAGATTATCTATATTTTATTTTATAATAATATCTAATTTTATTTAAGATAACCATTACAACATTTTCTGCTAGTGATTTATTTTTTATCAATATCCATTATATTTTATGTTCTAAAGTTACTCACCTCTACTGTAATGATGATTCAATCATTGAAGTAGGAAGACTAGTCGTAATTCCTAGTTCCATGGATTCAATCCATTCATAAGGTCACTCATTCGCCTGTCCCCACCTCAACGATTCATAGACAATCTAGGGTTACGAAATGTCACTTTCTCCTAATCTGTGCAAATGAGTTCTGCTATTATTTCGTTTTTGAGAAAATAAATATCTTTTAATGGTAAACTCGAAGCAATTTTTGGTGTAAATCGTAACGAATGTGTTTGATGAATAGATCTAGACAGTTATACATAGTTAAAAATGTGTGATTTGTGTGTAAATAAGTGATATTCATATCAAGAGGTGTTTGTTTACTCGAATACTCAAGTAAGGAAATCTGGACTATACGGATTGACGTGATTTTTAGCACGGGTATAGTTGAGGAACTGGAGAGTGACATAGGTTACTTTTTATCCCGGATAATCAGAGTTCGAGGGATTTTAAAAATCAAATCCACGCTGACGAAGTCGCGGGCATAAACTAGTTATACAATAAATAAATAAAAACTTCGATAAGACGTAACGTACAAGCTGCTAATGTGTGTTTTGTCAAATAATATCAATTCTGAAACACCATTTACTCCAGGCCTCATTTGCTCCATTTTATTTCATTGCTCATGTTTAGTTTTACCTCCCCATTATTTCCTTTTATTTGGCTGTTGGGCCTGAATATTATCATCTTAAAACATGTAGGTAGGTACTTTGCCCATTTTATAGTCTTTGTCTATTTACAATATGACAATTTTTTTTTATAAGCCGCTAATGATAATGGTTTGAACCTCAAGCTTTCTAACACCTCGCGTCCTTGAAGTTCGTAGATAGACCTACCGATAATTAAAAGCTCATAAACATTATCTACGTCAAATCTTTACATAATTTATAACTCTAGGTAGGTACTTTTACATTTATAACTCTGGGTATAGCGGAGCCGGTAACATTGAGGATTCGAAAATTTTGTATTGGTATTGATAGTTATACATTATACGTTTATAATGAAATCAGTATGCGTTAAGGTTGATTATACGGGTCTGCCCGCGAAATTAAAAATTAATTTGGTTTTTCGCAATTTGTACACTAATACGACAAAGTAGGCTTATGGCATTCTAATTGCGACAGTGGTAGTATGATCTTCACAGGTTTATTTATAAAAATCTTTACTTGAAAGTGTCCAGTTTAAGAATTTAGTCAGAATATCGACTAATTTGTGAGTAACTCACATCGAACTCGATACTCGGACTAATTTCTTAAACTGGATACTTTCAAGTAAAGATTGTAGTAAGTATAAACCTGTGAAGATGATACTGCCATTGGCGCAATTAGAATGCCATAAGCCTACTTTGTCGTGTTAGTTTGCAAATTGCGGAAAACCAAATTAAATTTGAATTTCGCGGGCAGACCCGTTTAATCCACCTTACAGTAATTTGAAAAGTTGAAACAATGTTAAAAACTTTACTTTTTCAAAAATTCAAAAATGTTTTACCGTCATCGCGGATGTTGATTTTTTGGAGTGCAATCCATAGACTTCCTCTTTCAGGAAATAAAAATTCTTTTCAAAAAACCGACTTTTTTTTTTTATTTTAAGCTTTTAAGAGTGGGTGTGCGCTCGTTAACAGTAAACAGATTTGATTTTTACAGTAGTAGATCAAGTTTCAAGTATCCGAAAAAAAACACGCAAGAATTACATCATACTGCCAAGGGACGTGTTTGGGCAAAAACATAAAATGATGAAATTTGTTCGATAATAAAAAATCGCGAAGTTAGGTCTAATTTTTAACCAATATTCATTTATTTTCAATGTGTTGCATATTATAGAGCCAAAATTTTTACATTAAATTCCGATTGATATTATCAAGAGAGTAGCCTAGTGAATTGAAAAGAAAATGAATATTTTACGAGTTACAAAGTATTTGGCGCTTACTACACTCCTATTCCGCGCAAAACGCTTTCTTTTGTCGCGCCTCACATGAGGTTGTGGCTATGTTTTATCTCATCGCGAAATCTGATTTTTTTTGGGGTTACACGCGCTCTTAAGTGTAGTATCCTATGATTGAGGAGCTAGGACCTGGAGCTCCATGATGTAGTCCATACTTGTTACCTCCAATAATAGGTAATTCGTAATCGACATTTCCTAAATCTCTTTATTTTAGGTGAGCAATATCCGTGCAGCATCAGGCTTGAGGAGTTGAAGGTAAACATTTTTATGGGACCATTTCGCAAACATCCTCTGTCGACTAAAAAAAAATCACGCGAATCGGTCCAGTAATCCCGGAGAAGTCGGTGGACATACATTAGAAAAAAAAATACCGGCCGAATTGAGAACCTCCTCCTTTTTGGAAGTCGGTTAAAAATTACGCAAACCACTTTTTGCCCTCCTGCGAGACTATTACAAACAAATTATTACAATAGCTATGTGTGTGTGTGTGTGTTTGTTTGCTGCGTGCGTGTGCGAGCATGTATATTATGTATGCAAGTGTGTGTAGGTATGTAAATATAATATGGGTTCGGATCATAGATGAGATGTTATTATCAGGGTTCGAGGATATATATCAATGGATATATATCACGATATATATCCGATATATATCAAACTGGGTTCGATGATATATATCAATGGATTTTTTTTAATTTGTTTTGTTCATAGACGAATGATATTTACTAGTGGTTCATTTGTCAAAGGTTTTGTTACATAAGTGTAGGTATGACCATTGACTGATTAGAATTTATAAAAAAAGGTTTTATGTTTTTATAAAAAAAGTTTTTATGTTTTTGAGTTGCGTTTTTGATATACATGTATAAGATTTTATGTTTTTAGTTGATTTTGCCTGATCTAAAATAAAATTTTATGTTTTGGTTTCATTTGTCTGATTTTAAGTACCTAAATAAATAAAACATTAAAACATTTTAGTTTTTTTCATAATTTTAGTATGTTTATGCACATATGCAAATAGTATTCATAAATAATACAATAAAATACCAATATGGCTTTCATACAAAATTGATATATATCAAACTTGATATATATCGGATATATATCATAAATATCCGATATTTTGATATTTATAATAAATATCGGATATTTTCGAACCCTGGTTATTATACGTAGGGTTAATGGAACTTCGAAACGTGTACAGTATAGTATGGAAATTGCCGAACAATTTATAGTGGCTAAACGGTCACTGCACCAGAGTTGAAACAAGTTTGGTCTAATTTGGTCCTGTCTGGCTCGATGCACTATTTATACGAACGGACACGACGTGCCTCTAAAGTCTAGCTAGTAGCTACTCTAGCTTCTAACTAGTTAAGGCTAACTCTGGATTTTGACCAACTCTTAATACGAGTATATGGGGGGTGGCACATTACTGTATCCTTACCAATATTACTTACTAGCTGATGCCCGCGACTTCGTCCGCGTAGATTTAGTTTTTAAAATCCCTCGGGAAATTTTTGATTTCCCGGGAGAAAAGTAGCCTATGCCACTCTACAGGTCCTCAACTGTACCCGTGCAAAAAATCACGTCGATCCGTAGCTCTGTTGCAGCGTGATTGAAGGACAAACCAACAAACACACTTTCGCATTTATAATATTAGTATGATTTAAGTTCGAAAGTGTTTGTTTATTATTTTTTTGATTTGTCCTTCAATCATGTCGCAACGGAACAACGGATCGATGTGATTTTTTATGATTTTTTGCATGAGGAGATATAATAAATAGATTTGGAGAGTGACATAATTAGGCTACTTTTTATCCAGTAAAATCAAAGATTTCCCACGGGATTTTTAAAACTAAATCCACGCGGACGAAGTCGTGGCATCAGGTAGTTAGAATAGTTTTCGATTGTACACTAATTCAATTCTAACGATTGATTTGAACCTAAGACCAGGAAGCTAAGCTAAAGTTTATTTTCATCAACAATTTTAGCTGCGTAGTTCACACCCATAATATATTTCACACCATGATTTTAAAGTTTAAACACCGGCAAAGTTGACTCAATAACTCTTCATTTCTCAAGTGAAATATAGTTATCGTTCGCAAACTTTATATGCAAGAATAAACAAGCGGTAAATCGTTTCGAAGTAGTCTTCTGGGTGTATGTGTTGCGAAACTTTCTAACTAGTTTATGCAGTGCGTTCAGGGGCATGCTACATTTACATAGAATGCCTTTGGCATGCTATAGCTTGAAATGGCATTCTATGTGATTATAGCATTCCAGAACGGCATTTTAAGGCCCATCATCAATCATCATCATTAACCTATCAACGGCTCTCAGAGAAGCGTAATAAAGGCCATAGTCCACTACGCTGACCCAATGCAAATTGGCAGATTTCACTCATATTTGAGAACATTATGGAGAACTGTCTGGCGTGCAGGTTTCCTCACGGTGATTTTTCACCGTTGAAGTATGTGATATTATTATTTATACTGATATAAGACTGCACACATGAAGTTTCTATACGCTAGCATCTTTCGTAAGTTCGTATTTGATGAATGCGGCTTTCAAGGCAGGGTTTATTTAATTAGATAAATCAACCCTCTAGATGATGGCTACGACTTCGTCCGCGAAAGTTTTATGAATCTTACGGGAACTCTTTAATTTTCCGGGATAAAATGCAGCCTATGTGCTAGTTCTGGGTATGTTACGTTGTTACGTTCCCTCAAATATGGTTGAGCGAAGCAACGGCTGGGTCATGCGTCATGCTCGTGAACGGGTGCCACCGGCAGGAATGGGGCTACTTTATGTCTGCTTATCTTAAGATAGAAGTTAGTCGGTATGCATTTTTGGAACTTCCCTCATTGTGGAAACACTGCATATATAGCATAGTATTTATTGTATTGTTAATGCAATGTTGCAGGTATTAACTTGTTTTGAAAAGAGCAACCGCCGAGTTTCTTGCTGGTTCTTCTCGGAAAGAAGGGCATTCCGAACCAGTGGTAGAGCCTGACTATACAAAAGCACTTGTAAAAAGTTTATTTGAATAAAAAATATTTCTATTCTATTCTATTCTATGAAGTACCTTCATTCCAAATTTTAGCCAAATCGTTTTATTTCTTGTGGCACGAAGGAGTAACAAACATCCGTCCTCACAAACTTTCGCATTTATAATATTAGTAGGATATAAGGATTATTTATTAGAACATAGCGCTCACAGTGTGCCAAGGAGGTAATGATGTTCAAAATGAACAACAGCTAATACAGCAATCGACTTCGTTAAAGTAAACACAATAAGATCAAGGCAAGTCGTATGGAAGACAAATTTAATTAAGCCCGAAAGGCAGTGCTCCTGTTTATCGCTGAGCCCATAATTGTAAGCGTTTACTTTGAGTTTAACAAGTCCCAGGATTCTTGGCGTGAACGTTTGCTGCCGACGTCAAAAGATACTACATTCCTTCATGAAATGTCTAGTGAACTGGGTTTCAACGTCTCAAGTATAATATAATTCACTATTCTACACACTTTAAAGGCTTCGGCCTTCTTATTACGAGGTTGCTGGCCTTGCATCTACCACCAAAGCTTACAGTAATATTATTTCAATCATTTATTTATTTTTTTATTTGGGTTCACAAACATACACACATATATATCATACTACTATTATATTATATACATACGTCACAGTATATCATACTAATATTATAAATGCGAAAGAGTGTTTGTTGGTTTGTCCTTCAATCACGCCGCGACAGAGCCATGGATCGCCGTGATTTTTTGCATGGGTATAGTCGAGGACCTGGAGAGTGACTTAGGCTACCTTTTATCCCAGAAAATCAAAGAGTTCCCGAGGGATTTTAAAAACTAAATCCACGCAGACGAAGTCGCGGGCATCAGCTAGTCTTACTATAATTAACAAGCTTACATATATTATATTACTTACCGTGGCGTCAACCACGTAAACCACAGATTACCATACATTTTAAGTGGACTAATGTTTTACAAAATTCAATTTAACTTCCTTTACAAAAAATCACATAGAGAGAGAAAATTAAAAAAGGAAATCTTACAAACTATATTCTGAATGTTTACTATTTAAAATTATCTATAACCGACTTCTTAAAGGTGCGTAAATACGCGTAGACAAGATCAATCGATCGATCATTCGATGTAATTGCGCACGCTTGCCCGCGTTCGTGCGACATTTTGTAAGAGCTGATGTATTCGAGTGCTTGGTATAGATGTTCTAAACGGTACTCTACAGCAAAGTCTCTGGGTTGAAGCAATTATAATCAATATCTGGGTGATATTTTTTTTTTTGGTAAATCGTGTTTTTTGGAAATTATATATTTAGAAAAAAAATAATAATAAAATAATAAAAAATAAATAATAATAATAATAAAATTCATAGGGGAAAATCTAATCGTCTGGACTCGAACCGGGGTCTTAATCTGGTTTCGGGGCCGCCCGATTTCCCGAGCTATTGTGAACTATATTATAGATGATGGCAAAATTTACCTTCGTATTCTAATGATATTGTAGATCGATTTATCGCCCCCGAAACCCCCTGCATACTAAATTTCATGAAAATCGTTGGAACCGTTTCCGAGATTCAGATTTTATATATATGTATATATATATATATATATACATATATGATTGTATATAGAATTGCTCGTTTAAAGGTATTAGATAGATAGATAGATAGATAGATTTAAGATAGGTAGTCAAACGTAATGACTACCATTCCTAAATGTGTTGTCATAATATTTTCATGTTGTCCTTAAAGTGTAAGTTACTTAAGGACGTCATTAGGTATATGACATGTCAACCCAATATAACCCAGTATTGAAACAATAGCGTTGGTGGTAGGGCTTATAGGTCCCCTGATCTTATTAAGGCCATTTCGGATTTCCGTCCATTCGGACCATATGAGAGTGAAGGAATAGAGAACACATTTATATTTGCATAATTAACTCAAGTGTTTGCAGCTGACCTCTGTGGTGATTGGTCGCCGTGGTTAGATTTGGTCTGGAGGACATCTTATCATTATAAATGCCAAAGTGTGTTTGTTTGTTGGTTTGTCCTGTAATCACGCTCAACAGAGCTACGGATCAACGCGATTTTTTTCAACGGGTACAGTTGAGGACCTGGAGAACTAAATCCACGCGAACGAAGTCGCGGGCATCAGCTAGTTATACATAAATGAACCGCGCCTAATGTACAAAATTTTAAAATTGTCTTAAATTATCGGGCGTTTACCCGTGGTCCCAGACCTCGACTAGGTGGACTGGTTACAAGCGCCTCAAGGTCGTATTCTGTAACCTATGTCTTTCCAGTACTATAAATAATCGGTCGGTCGGTCGGGGCCCGGGGGTACACTCGGTTTAAATAATGATATTAACATCAGATCCTAGTCATTTTTGTGAAAATTGTAATATCAAAGTTTAAACTTGGCACACAGCTGCCTCTTTCTCAAATTGCTCTGAGTAGGATTATAAAGATCACAGAATGTCGCGATACCCACTCATATGAATGCTCGTACGCGCTGAGTTCATAAGTGGCAATGATAATTAAAATTAACATCGTTACGAGATGTGCAAACTGGTTGAGAGGAACTCCTTTATTGCTTATTTTGCAGCAATAGTCGCGGGTGTCTCGGGTCTTTTCAAATTAACGACGGGAACTGCAGGGAACAGTTGGAGTGGCCATCCTTACCAAATATGTGGGACAAAATCTAAATATTTATAAGGAAAAGGTGACTAACAGGCTGACTGACTGAGTGACTGATCTATCAACGCACAGCTCAAAGCACTGGACGAATCGGGCTGAAATTTGGCACACAGATAGCTATTATAACGTAGGCATCCGCTAAGAAAGGATCTTTGAAAATTTAACCCCTAAGGGGGTAAAATAGGGGTTTGAAAAGTCAAACTTAACCTTAGTGAAGTTGCGGGCAAAAGCCAGTATTATTATAATACCACTTTTATTGAAGAATTTTACTTTGACGGTAATGTCATCGTATACGAATGCGATCAATCGAATTAAATCTTTTAATAACCCTACAGTTCATTTGTAGTTATGAGTATTTTCATTTCTATGTATATTAATTGTATATTATATGACGTATTTTTTCTATCTTTTATATTCTATCGAATCGGAACCTCCTATTTATGAGATTACGGTGTTACAGACAGAGAAGTCGTCAATAAATCATGAAAGTAAAGGAATCGCTAACGTTTGGTGACCCCATTCGTCACAGTTTGTCTTGCAAACAGGTGGGGTGAACAAATTGGGTCGAGGCTCGAGTTTCGTGTCTTTGGAGCGGATTGTTTATGACTTTTCATATTTTGTATGATGTGAAAGAAAATATACGACTTATGTCGGCTTACCCGCACTAGCACTGAATTGACGATAATGTAGTACGGCATAATATTGCGATGGTTCTTTTAGGCCCTCAAAATGTAGAGTTGTTTCTTAGGCCCGCTTGCAGAGATGCCGAGTTAGTTAACCCAGGAATAAATTTGTAATTTTGACAGACGCTGTATAAGCAATCTGTTAAATCTGTCCTTTTAACCCAGAGTTAGCTGCTAACTCTGGGTTAAGACGTTTCTGTAGGCCCGCTTGCAGAGACGCCGGGTTAGGTTTAACCCAGGAATAAATTTGTAATTTTGACAGAAGCTTTATACGGAATCTGTCAAAGAAGCAGCTAACTCTGGGTTAAAAGGATAACTCGACGTTTCTGCAAGCGGGTCAAACGGCTTACTATTCTTTTGAGTGACATAAGTCTTTCAATAAGACAACTACCTATGTAAATCGATTGAAATCGATTGATATTATGATTGAGCTAGGTTTCTTACAAGGATCGCCACAATACCTGAACTTGTGCCGCTTATATATTTTAACAGCTGATATAGTTTTGAATTAATTAAATTTCACTTGTTGATTTATACCCTGCTATAGTATACTTATTTTAACTACCTACATAATCAGTAATAAATAAAATTGTAACATAAATACATTTTTAATCGACTTCAAAAAATGAGGTTCTCAATTTAACACGATTTTTTTTGGCGATCTTACTCAATAACTCCTTCAAATCTCAACGAATTTCAATATATATTTTTTTATTTGAAAAGACATTCTGTAACGTTGGTTCCATTTAAAGGTGAAGATCTGATCAATGTCTTCGCTGATAGAGGACAGAACTCCTCAATGAATAGAGCAAATTGCTCGCGATCCTATGAAAAACTTGATTATTTAAATCCATTGAGAAATTGGCGAACTTTTCAAGTGTAAAGGTACTTACACACAACGTTTAGCTTGAACGAGTCTTCTATACTCTGTCCGGGCAACGCGTTGTTGTCAGCTTGGCATTTAATCTGAACTCCGTCGTCTTCTGGTAGAGGCATGAACTGGAGCGTACTGCTCACCCACGTGTCGTTCATTGCGTCCATTATCTGTAAAAAAAAATGCGTGAGTTTCGTGGAACACTCAGTTGGAACGAAGTGCCTTTTAAAACATAACTTTTTAGAAACAACGCCATCTCTCGGCACATATTTGAACTATCTCATATAAAATAAGCAGACAATAAAGCAAGTTCAAGCAAGTTCACGCTGCCCACAATAAATGGCGTTAGTAAATTTATTTTGTTCGGAATTTCACTTCTATAAGTAACTTCGTTCCAAAAATTAAAAAAACAACAAAGACATGATCTGAAGTCAGGATTCGAACCCCCGAAGCGATAGTTTCACTCCTTCGTTTAGCCGCTACGCTACTCAAGCTATGATGGAACGTGTGTAGTAAACGAAGGTATCAAGGGTTGTGACGGAAAATTCTTATAATTTTTTCGCCTAGCCTCCTCCATCCGCCAAATCGTCTGAACAGGAACTTTGTTCCAAGAGTTGATTTAAAAACTGATCATTTGGATAGAAGCAAGTGTTACTTTGTGGAATTCTATTGATATTTTGCAATTGTGTATTGTGGAGTCAACGTCCCCTGAGGATTCTCCGGTGTCGGAGCAAAATGTAGGTGTAGAATACTTCGGAAGGTTAGTGTGGTGATACGTGTTCTTCTTCTTCTTTATCAACCGATAGACGTCCACTGCTGGACAAAGGTCTCCTGCATGGACTTCCTCGGTCTTGCGCCGCCTGGATCCAGCGGCTCCCTGCGACTCGTTTGATGCCAACACTGCGCTTCCCGGTGCGGTCCCCTTGGGGTCCCAAAGACCATCAGCTCTTCAAACTATATAGTAGGGGGCATATGCCCCGCCCATTTCCACTTCAGTTTCGCGACTCGCTTAGCTATTTCGGTGACTTTGGTTCTCCTACGAATCTCCTCATTTCTTATTCGATCCCGCAGGGGCACGTGTTAGTGTCGTACTATTTCTGAATTTGTTCTACTACTACAGTATAAGGCGTGAGCAACACATTGTACCAAGGTTGTACCAAACACTTAAGATTATAGCAAAATACTTTTGACGTGATAACGTCTTATATATCGATGAACACCGGCTGCACGCAGGATAAAGTGTCACGTTCCGCCTGAGCCTGAGCGTGCAAGCGAGAGCGCGGAACAAGTGATAGAGAGGCACAATCGGCTCAAGCGTTGGCTTTTGGCTAGCGAAAATTGTAATTTTCATTTAACTCCTTCTTTGTATTAAACAAAATAATAATAATTCAGTAATAATAATTCAATTCAATTCATAAAAGTATGCAATTTTTCATCAATGTTTCTTTATGACGTTATCACGTAAAACTATCGTCCGTAAACCGACTTTACAGATAACCAATGTTTTTGAGCAAACTGATAAAATAATTGTGTCTATAGCGTCTAAATTGCTACAGCCAAATCCTTCCAGACCAGATCGCCTATTAAAAGACTATGAATTTCTAAATTAGATATCCCGCCGGGAATCGAACCTAATGTTTTATAAGATAAATGTTTACTAACTCGCCTGATTGCTATATACATGTAATATTTTTTGCATTAAATGCGTGCTCTAATAGATAAAACAGGACAAAAGTCAAGAGTGAACTGAAAACAGAAAGTTCGACGGTTCAAGTAGTTAGGTATTCGGTTAAAAAAATCATTCTCATTATTGCGTCATCATCATCATCATTAGCAACCCATCAACGGCTCACTACTGAGCGCAGGTCTGCTCTCAGAGAAGGCCAAGTTACACACACCTTCGAGAACATTATGAAGAACTCTCAGATGTGCAGGTTTCCTCACAATGTTTTCCTTCACCGTTGAAGCAAGTGATATTTAATTGCTTAAACGCACTTAACTCCGAAAAGTCAGAGGTGCGTACCCGGGATCGAACCTGCGACCCCCCGAATAGGAGACCACAGTCCTAACCACTAGGCTATCGCTGCTACTTTATTGCGTGATGCGTGAAAATTATATGATGCCCAAAGACCTGAAAAAAACATAAAAGCGCCTAATTTCATACAAAACGTATTTCAATTTCTTTACGGAAAACGTCCCACGAAGATTACGGTCCGGGTCTTAATTATAGTTCCCAAAAGCTTTGCCGTTTATACGAAATACGTTCCCTTTTCATTTCCTCTGGCGATTCGCTAAATGAATCTCCTTCTCTATATAAAAGGAGTTAATATTCCTTATTAATATTTCATAATTACGTTATAATGAACTTTGAGACGTTACTGTGTTATTAATAATTATCTTTTAACATCAATTTCATGAAAGCGTGTTGTTTAAAATGTTGAGTTTGTTGTCTAAACCAGAAAAGCCGGCAAGAAACTCAGCACTTGCTCTTTCCAAAACAAAAAGTTACCACACTTATTATGTAGCTAATTACTCCGAAAAACGAAACTAAAATTCGCGGTCATCCAAGACGTCGTAAGCGCAGATATTAGACTCATTCGAATTCAAAAAGTGAATGCACAAGGTTGGGCAAACTGGACAAGAGTATGCCAGAAAACGGAGCCCACTTATTGGGACTTAGTGGAACTAAGGCAAATTCTGCCGAGATTAAAGCAAATCATCAAGACACACAATAGTGCGTCAAGCCAAATTTGCTAGGGACTGGAGACCCTTACAGATTAATTAAACATACAGCAATTCCATGCCGGGTCCATCTTTGATTTTGTATGCACAAACAAACTCCGACTATGGCCGGAAAGGTCAGCAATTAGTTAAGGTTTAGTTTTAATTTGAGTGAAAGTTGGAATCCCACCAATTAGTTTGTCCTTCGATGAGAAAATTTTGTTTATCCACTCGTGATAACTCTTGGATAACATGAAAAACTGGGTGGACATAAATTTCTCGTTGCACAGAATATGTTAGCCCGAGATATCAGGAGTGAATGGGCCGAGATATCACGAGTAAATTAGTAGACAAAATTTTCTCGTTGCACACAATATGTTAGCCCGAGGTATCACGAGTGAATGGGCCGAGAATTGATATACGAGTATCATGAGCAAATTAGTATTGTTTTGTGCTGATTGGTGTACAATAAAGTGTATTTTCATTTCATTTCATTTCATTTCACCATACCATAGTTTTTATGATATTAACAAATCTCTACAAAGCTTGTTTGTAGTTCATTAATTTAACTATTAATAAAAAAATATGAATAAGCAAATTAATACAATAATATTGTATTAATTTGCCTATTCATATTTTTTTAAGTAGAATACTTTTACTTCTGGAGTACGGAACCCTCGGTGTGTGACTCCGACTCGCACTTGGCCGATTTTTTTGCATGGGTATAGTTGAGAACCTGGAGAGTGACATAACCTACTTTTTATCCCGGAAAATCAAAGAGTTCCCGCGGGATTTTAAAAGTTAATCTACGCAGACGAATTCGCGGGCATCAGCTAGTCGAATAATTAAAAAAAAATTGGTTGTCTGTAAAGTCGGTTTACGGACGATAGTTTTACATGATAACGTGATAAAGAAACATTGATGAAAGATTGCATACTTTTATGCATTGAACTGAAGTATTATCACTGAATTATCATTATTTTGTACAATACAAAGAAGGAGTTAATTGAAAATTACAATTTTTTTTAGTCACAAGCCAACACTTGGGCCAATCATGCCTCTTTATCGCTTATTTCGCGCTCTCGCTTGCACATGCAGGCTCACTTTTTCGTGCGTGCAGCCGGTGTTCATCGATTTATAAGACGTTATCACTTCAAAAGTATACAGCAATAAAAAATTAAGTGGCACTCAGGGACTGCCACGGTAAAGCTATTGCATAGCATTTTTTATCAACTTATGCAATTATAATATTTATGCAATATTTTTTTTTGCATAATAAAAATTATGCAAAAAAATAATTAAAAAAAAACAAACAAGAAAAGCACTCTGTCACTACTTCGCGAGTGAGATTCGAACCTGCGACATCTAAAAAAAGCGGTCGCTCGCCGACTGCGCCAAACAGAGCTAAATGTGAACCTCTAAAATGTTGAACGCTTACTGAACGACGGTGTTAGGTTTTTTTTCGTTACGGAATTTCTTGATTCGGTCGCCGCGCTCAAACTGTTTGTCCTAGTTCAAAGCCCGCGATAAAAGCTATGCAATAGCTTAAAAAATATTATGATACAAACTTTTCCCCTTTTAAATTTCCTATTGTCCTTGAACCAGGTCAGCTGGGCGGGCGGGCGGCTGCCCTCCGACACACACGATAAGCTGACGTAGCGCTCCGACGATAACGTCACGGGCTTGCTCTGTATCTCTACTAGCGTCGGCTTCACTGTAACAAATGGGTTTTCATTTTGGTAACGTGGTTGTGTTTGGGTTAACTTGCGAGGGAATCGCAAATGTGTATGATTATGGCTATGATAATATTAAGTTTAAACTACGCAATTGTTTTGCAGAGTTAGGGAAGTTACATAGGTACACGTTTACATTATGAGTATCTTACCTACCATTTCCACTTCACTACCCCTTTCCAGTTAACCTATTTTTAAACGACTTCAAAAAGGAGGAGTTTATCAATTCGTCGGAATCTTTTTTTATGTATGTTCACCGATTTCTCAAAGACGCCTGAACCGATTTAGAAAATTTATATTAAACTAGCTGATGCCCGCGACTTCTTCCGCGTGGATTTCATTTTTAAAATCCCGCGGGAACTCTTTGATTTTCCCGGATAAAATTTAGCCTTGGTCACCCTCCAGTTTCTCAACTATACCCATGCAAAAAATCACGTCGACCCGCGTAGCTTTTTTGCTACTTGATTGAAATACAAACCAACATACAAACACACTTTCTCATTTATAATATTAAAAAGTATCCTATGTCCGCATCCTGGTTCTAAGCTACCTCCCCACCAATTTTCAGCCAAATCGGTTCAGCCGTTCTTGAGTTATAAATAGTGTAACTAACACGACTTTCTTTTATATATAAAGATTATGTGGATTTAGTTTATAAAATCCCTCGGGAACTCTGATTTGCCGGGACAAAAAGTAGCCTATGTCACTCTCCAGGTCCTCAACTATACCCGTGCAAAAAATCACGTCTATCCGTAGCTCTGTTGCAGCGTGATTGAAGGACAACCCGACAAACCTAGAAACAAACACACTTTCGCATTTATAATATTAGTAAGGATATTTACGTCTCCTTTTGTCCTTCCACATGCATATTCAACATCCTTCTAGTATGTTTATGTGGGTTTACTTTGTTTGGTGCTGGAAATATAAAAATGAAACGAAAACAGAAGGAAATAAGAAATACATACGTACAATTCATTTCCAATCTAACAGTCTTCTCCTGAGGACTGACTAGGTTGGTGTTGGAGGCGCGACACTTGAAGGTGGTGTTGAGGTGGCTTCGTTTCACGTGAGCTATGTCCAGCTTGTTCACAACCACGTGGGTGTCGGTCTTCTCGCCTATGTATTGCGGTGCTGGGGTGCCATCGATCAGCCATATCACAGTCGGTGCTGGACGACCTGGAACAAGAACTTCGTTAAATAATCTATCATCATCATCATCATGATCATCATCATCAATAACCTATAGCAGTCCACTGCTGGACTAAAGGCCTTTCCCAAGAGGAGGGTTTGCCCAGAATCACCACGCGGGGCAGACGGGTTGGTGATCGCAGTATATGGTAGTAGTAGCACAGAGGACACTGCTGCCCGTTCTCCGTTATATTCTCTTAGTCACCTCGTACGACACCCGCGGGAAGAGGAGGGGTGGTGACAACTGTATTCTGATCTGCCGTCACCACACGGCAATCTGCCACAAAATATTATGATACATAAATTATTCCATTTTTGTGTTTTGGGAAAACTTTAAGATGAGGTAGGTAGTAAGTGCCTGGACCTACAAACTAAAATTTTGGTTAGCGTAGCGCATTCGTATCATCGTTTCTTTTTAGGCCCGCCCGACTTCAACATACGTGTACAAACTGAAATTATTTTACACTTTTCAGTGGCGTTTGAAGTTGTTTTTTTTAAAGAATTTTTATATATTATTATTATATGGGTATAGTAAGGATATAGTTAAGAATCTGGAGAGTGACACGTTACTTTCATCCCGGAAAATCAATGAGTTCCCGTGGAACTTTAAAAATCGGCCAAGTGCGAGTCGGGCCTCGCTCTTTTAGGGTTCCGTTAAAAAAATTAAATTAAAATATTTCCATGTACCAATGGAAATATTTTAATTTAATTTTTTTAATTTAATTTAATTTTTATTATTTGTTGTTATAGCGGCAATAGAAATACATAATATGTGAAAATTTCATCTGTCTATCTATTACGGTTTACGAGATACAGCCCTCTGACAGACGGACGGACGGACGGACGGACGGACGGACGGACGGACGGACGGACGGACGGACGGACGGACGGACGGACAGCGTAGGCTTAGTAATAGGGTCCCGTTGGTACCCTTTGGGTACGGAACCCTAAAAACGTAATTTAGTTAAAAATGTCGAAAACGCTAATTCGGCAGTCATGGCTCGCTAAGATAACATTTCTTGAATTTCAAACATAATGTTCAGTTTCGAAGTGACATCAGCTGGCAACACTTGCTAATAATATGTTTTGGAGTATACTGTACTGCACTTCACCAAGCCATTGGCGGGTGGCCAACGCGGGGAGATAATGAAAACCACGTGGACGCCTAAACAATTGTAAATTGAAACATCTGTTTCCGAATATAAGGGGATATTAGACTCTTGTGTAAGATTAAGGCTTAGCGGTTACACTGTTATAGAAGGACCAATAATCTCGCAGGAAATTACCGCCATGTTGTTAAATGAAAGTGACATTAGGGTGCTTAATTTGAAATTCAAGATTATTTCATGTAGGGCCTACTGACTTTTTAAAAAAAGCAGTTATTTTGACGGGAGAATTTTCGATTGAAAATTAGGTGCTTTTTCAATATTAAGTCAAAAAAAAGGTGAAAAAACAAATATTTTAAATCAGAAAAATTACAGTGTGTTTGGGACATAAAAAGGTAAGTTTTCACCAAATTTCGTGAAAAAATATTTTTTTTTTTTGTAAAAGATAAAAATAAAAAACCAAAAACTTGGTTATTTGAATTTTTCACATACATTTTGAGGTTATGTGAAAAAAATCTAAATACAAAAGTTGTAGATCTTTTTATTACCTACAACTTTGCTATTTAACTTTTTTCCATAGGACTTGTAGTTTTTCCGGAAATCGAGATAAACCGTTTTTTACCCTTAAACCCCCCCTTCCCCCACTTCCCGACCTCAGATCGCCCGTAATTTATTTTTCCTTTCATTTTTGTTGCATTTTCTTCCTTTTCCAATGGGTTTCATCCTACTATAATTTTTTTTGTTTTCAAAAATTATCTGCCCTGGACTATATAGGTACATCATGGAACTACAAATTACGACTAGGTACAATACAAAACTCACGTCACTGTTGACAGTGCTACAAACTGTAAAAACCCTAGTCCTTCGTACTAAGGAATTTTTCATGATCGCTAGCACTTAAACAATTTTTGATTAAATTTCATCAAAATAGGTAAAGTAGTTAAGTTACAAGATGAACTTTTACTTGAGATCATAAAATATAATAACTTTAGAAACTTTAGTTTCACGTTAAATTTGACGTTGACGCTATTATATATTATAATAATGCAGCGCGACCGTAGTGTCGTTGACGAGTGGATCGAATATACAAAAACCGGCCAAGTGCGTGTCGAGCCACGCGCAGTGTAGGGTTCCGTAGTTGAGTCTCAAATATTATTGCTGACCTAGGACAGTGCTTTTATTCTATTTTTGAATATTGAATACATTTTGAGTTCCATGGTTTAAATACTATAATATACTACAAAATATGCAACTTATACTACGTGTAATACCTGACTTAGAAAAAACAGATATAACTCCTTAACTAATGAACCCTACTTAGCCGTGATAGTTTTCCTTTAAAAATCATTTTATATACTACTGCTGTGAATTTTTTTCTTGTATCCTATATACAACCATTTAGCTGGCAGAGGGGGGGGACACTTGACTCTAATAAAATTTAGCACTTTAAAATATCATATTTCACAAACGGATCCCTGAATTGAAAAATGGTGTTCCCACACCCACAATATTTTTAAAAGACCTATTCAACGACACCCCAACCTATGGGATAGTCGAGAAAAAAAAATCATCCCCACTTTACATGTAGGTGAGGTACCCTAACAAATTACAGATTTCTAGTACCAATAGTCTCGGAGCTAAACCGCGGACAGACAGACAGACAGACAGACAGACGGACGGACATGGCGAAACTATAAGGGTTCCTTGTTTACTACGGAACCCTAAAAAGATAATTGCTTGTGTATTCGGGCATATGTTAAATATGTATAAAGTGTATTATGAGAAATGTGAAGTGGGTATGTAGTGACATACTTTATATTATCAATTATTATTGATAAAGTACAAGGGGCGGTACACAAAGTTGTTAGAGTCCTTCATCGCTCCATGGTGACTTCACGCAGTATTACTATTAACTTACAACAAACTCTACATGAGAGGATCACACCACTATAAAATAGTCTTGTGGAGCATACCACTCTAAGAGTAAGCATTAAGAACCCATTACTTCTGACGCTCTAAAATATCTTGGGTTAATACTATGACAATATTATTATAAAAGGATCTTATCACTAGCGAATCACGTACCAATACACGTACAGAAAGATTAATAGGAATTATAGGGTAGAGGTTTTCGTGGGATGGTTAGTTCAGTTACACAAAGTAACAACTTGAAGTTTCTTCTGACGCTCTAATAGTGGTCCCGTGCAGCCAATGTTGCCAAATGCCAAATGGCCACTAACCTAATATGTTTGTTCTTGTATAATATTACGTTACTTTGTCCTTAAAAAGTTTAGTAAAGCTAGAGAAATTATCAAGAAGCATTTTGTGATGATATTGTTAGTCCGAATTTAATTTGTGATTATTAAATAATTTAGGTGCTGACTTTGATGGTTAGTAAGTGCAGTTAAGAGTAGTTTCAGTAATACACGAGCGAATAGTGACTGTATGCAAAATACCTCGGAAATAGCTCTTCCATCTATCGCGCTACGGAACCTCAGTAGTCAGTGTGTAGCTGTTGGACGTGCTCTTGACTTACAAACTTATTCAAGTTCCTATTATTGTGATTACTTTTACTATGATTATTATAAGGATACCAAAGCAGTTTTGATAAAACTTTAATGCGAAATGTCAAACAAACTTTTAACAAATAAAAAGATTTTTCACGAAATATTTCTGCACTTTTATTTTTAATTTACTTTTAAACTGTAGTAAGTATAAAATGTCCAAACAATCTAATAGAATTTTTAATACTAAAACGAATTATTAAGTATTATTTCAAAGAGATTCAAACAATTTGTCCCAATTTTTAATGCTAAACTGGCAGAAGTCAGAACTTTAAAAAAATATATTTTATTGATTAAAATATATAAATAATTTCATTATACTGTTTACTTATTTAAATCCGCTATACATCACCCTACAATTTAAGACCAAGTACCTAAAAATAGTATCTTAAACACGTGAAAGACGACTTAATGTTTCCAACGAGGTAGAAGCTCAAAACTTTGACAGCGACTTCCCACAAAATTGATTTTGGTACGTAAGTTCCTTATCGCGCGGTGCGGAAGGGGGCTAGACGGAAAAAATTAAGGAACCGACACTCGACACTTTTTTGAAACCGACACTTTTTTGTTGAATGTGAATTTTGCATTGTGTTCGGTATTTTCGCGGTACAATATTGGGACTCCGTAGCCGAGTGGCTTCGGCAGTCGCTTAACAGTTACAAGTCGATGGTTCGAATCCCAGCTCGACAGACTGAATTTTCTATTTTCTATTTTATTTTAAATAATTTCTACATGTGGAATTTTTCCCTAATTTTTTATTGTATAAATTGGATAAAATGTTATTGTACTACTAACGCCATCTGTTAAACAACCAGAGTAACTCTTTGTTTTTGTAACATTGCTGCAATAGAAATAAACTAAATATAATTCATCGTAGTTAATCAATTTAATACTAGATGACACCACTAGTATATTACAATTCCTTCACTAATTAATCGAAAGGAACTTCGTTCCATCCGGGTGTCCCTTGACACCTCTCAAGTTTTTTTTTCTTCTATTAACTCTAGTAGAGGCAGGTTACAGGCAAGTACAAACTCAGTGGGCCCACTTTTAATAGAGAAAAAAAACTTGAGAGGTGTCAACCTCTCAAGTTTTTTTTTGACTTATTTAGGTTTATTAATAAGCGTGCGCTATGTCTATGGGTTAAACTGAACATTATGCTTGAGATAAGTTCCCGGAAATAAGGGATTGAACCCCTTTTTACCTTAGTGCAAAGGGCATTAAAGCAATCTAGGAACCGAATTAGTCAAAAACAAGCAAAATAGTTAAATAAAAGCGCTCTTTCATTGCGCTTGATGACCACGATCTTATTAAACTTATTTTTATTCTTTAGAGAATTTCCAAAAGCATTTTTAAATTGCTTGCCTAATTTACCTACTTCATTCCCAATTTCATCCTTAAGGGAAATTCCGAGGAATATCAACTTTAAGATTATTATTAGGACTGGTGTTCACGGATGTAATAATAAACTTTTATTAATTTTCCCAAAATTAAGGAAAATGTTAAGTAATCAAATTGTCTCCACAGTAAGAGAAAGAAAACACCACTTTAAATAACTTCGGACTTTTTATATTAAAAACTAGAAAAAGAGCAAGCGGGTCACTTGATGTTAAGTGATTAATGCCTTCCAAATATTGCATGCTAGCAAAAGAACAGGCGGATCACCCGATGTTAAGGAGAACAACAGGTGCCTATATATACGTTGCCAAAATTACCCACCTCTTGGTAGTACATTGCAGTTTCGAGAGAAAATCAACTGAAAAAAAATTCTCTACTAGAACTAAAGCAAAAGTCAGTATTAAAAATAACTTTGGTTTGCTGGCAAATTCCAACAGTAAACAAAGAAAGTATGAAGGAGGAAAGCGGCTATTAAGTTCTTCGAAGTTTGCGAGAATCTTTGCCAACTTTGCTGGCCTCATTGGCGAGATTTGATCAAATACTTTGCAATTTATGACTCCTGATTTATCAGACTACCAAGTGCACACCAGTCAGACGAAACTATTTTTGTTTTTGAGTAGTTGCGTGTATTGTGTATGTGTGTGTGTTAGTTTTAGGTTCCCTCAATATTGGCAAACTTTTCATTTGATATAGTTAATGTATCCTATATTAAAAACGAGATGATGCCCGCGACTTCGTCAGCGTGGATTAAGATTTTTAATTTCTATAATTATTTGATTTTCCGGGATAAAATGTAGCCTCTGTGCTAATCTTAAATATGAGCTATCACCATTCTAAATATCAGCCAAATCGGTTCATTCGTTGTGGAGTCAAAGAGTTATAAACATCCATCCATCCATACATCCATCCATCCATCCATACATCCATCCATAGATCCATCCTCACAAACTTTCTCATTTATAATATTAGTAAGAAGTAGGATTTTTAGGATTTAAATTTCATCTAAGCATCTTACCATCCGTACACCCCTTCAGATTCGAAGATAGATCGCCTTTGGCAAAGATCCGTTCAGCGGATTAATTTTGATTACAAACAGACGGATAGTGTAATTCTTGTATTTATATAGTAGTACAAATAGCCATTGACAGGTCAAACTCAACTCTACTAGCTCGTAAAGGGCAATGCACGCCTAATTCCATTATGTAATCCCTAACGCAAATTGACTCGGTACGGCCTTACTTGTATGTTAGTCCAAACTTATTAAATTAACAGTCTTCAAAATTAACCCTATTGATCCGGTAGCCGGTAACACTAAAATTCCCGTCATGCGGATACGAAAACTATGGGAATTGGTAGTTAACAATTATTATTATACGATTAAATTGAGCTTGGTATGCGTTATTTTAAATAATCGCAGAATGATTAAAAAATATATATTTTTTAATGCGAAAAATTACTGTCATCGCGGACACTGATTTTTTGCATTGTTCGAATATTCGTTAAAAAAATTTCTTACTCTTCCAGGAGAAATATTTATGAAAAAATATTTTTTTTTCAATGCAAAAATGTATTAACGTCTTCGCAAATATTGAATGTTTTCATTGTGTTCGTTGAAATTATTCGTACATTTTCAGAAAAATATGCACACAAGATGAATGACGCAGAAACTTTTTAAGTAGGTATGCGAGATCGGTCCGGCCAAAAAAAGTTGTTTGCGCAATGTTCTCCTGAAAGAGTAAGAAATTTTCTATCGAATATTTGAATGCAATGCAAAAAATCAATACCCGCGATGACATCGAAAAAAATTTTTTTAAATCATTTTGCGATTATTTAAATTAACCCATACCAAGCTCAATGTAATCTTAATAATATTGTTAACTACCAATTTAACGCATGACGGGAATTTTATTGTTACCGGCTACCGGTATATATACCGGTACATATCATCATCATCATTAACAACCCATCAACGGCTCACTACTGAGCGCAGGTCTCCTTTCAAAGAAGGGTTATAGGCCATAGTCCACCACGCTGGCCCAATGCGAATTGGCAGACTTCACACATCTTCGAGAAAATTATGAAGAACTCTCAGATGTGCAGGTTTCCTCACGATGTTTTCCTTCACCGTTGAAGCAAGTTATATTTAATTGCTTAAACGCACTTGACTCCGAAAAGCCAGAGGTGCGTACCCGGGATCGAATCTGCGAACCCCCGAATAGGAGACCACAGTCCTAACCACTAGGCTATCACTGCTGTTACCGGTACATATTATATCGATTTATAAATATATACATTTAATCTCCCTAATCTATTAATAACAAAAGTTGGTTTGGTACCAAGGGAATAAAGAAAAGTTTTGAACGGATAATTAATATAGGGGCCTTGGAGAACTTTCCTACCATACCTCTGGTATTGCTTCATTCTCGGTTATTAAGTACTAGTTGTTCGCCCCGAACTGAGACCTCGCGGTAACGGTATCCCATGATTATTCATTCAATCGATACATGATAACCAAAACTGACATTATTATTATGCCCGTTTTCACCAAACATACCTAAATCATCCCCTAAGTAGGAGTCTCTTAACGTAGGTAGCTCCTAAATACAATCCTAAGTCCTAACATCCGTCCCAATGTCCTTTTAGGTGTCCCGTACAGGATCGTGATAAATAAGTTGACAGAAAACATCAATCACCTAACTTATAGGTAGCCCGTAAAGGTTAGGGAACGTTAGTGAAAACATTGAATTATTATGTAGGTACTAACGAGTGAAACCGGGTTACGGGCATCTGTACAAATCGTCATCTATCGACGCGAATAGAAAATATACAATATTTAACTAAAATTTAACTAAAAAATAATTTTAATTGAATAATATGGTACAAAAAAAATTACAATACAATTATTGTATTATAATAAGTAACTAAATAATAATGGTCGACGCAAAACTGTTTTTGGGATAGGTCGTTAGTCGTAACTCGTAGTTCCATGGGAATAGTTACTGACTGCGCCATCTATTAGCATTATTGTGAAGCTATGTTGATGCTATATGAATTACTGATGTACATTAAAAATTAAATAATCTCGTTTCTTTATAATATTCATATAATTTTAGTATTTGTTGTTCAAGTACAGGATATAAGTGACCTAAAAACATAAAATCAGTTTGAAAATCCATAGCGGATTTTCTTAGGGAGCGTCTTCAAGCGAGCGTATAAAATCGCCACTTTGAAAGCCCCCCATTTCGTCAATTTTAAGGGAAAAATTTAAAAAAAAATATTTTTGTACTCAGTTCAAAATTATCTTTAAAATGATACGTAACAATTTTATGTAACGCGATATTTTTTTTTTTACTTCGCATTCGCTTCTATGAGAGCCCCCCTGAAATAAAGATTTTTATAACTTTTTAAGCCATTTTCGGCTGGAGGCCATCGGTTTACATATTATATCTAAATTTGAAGTAATTACGTTCAGTAATTCAAAAGTTATAAGGCTCTGACAGACGGACGGACGGACGGACGGACGGACGGACAAGTGCAAATCGCTCTAGTTAACTCAAAGACCTTCGCTTCGCTCGGTCGATAATATCAATTGAATACACATTCACTGGCGTGTTATGGTGGTGATAGCCTATGATTAATACTTTGGCCTTCTTTTTCGACCACTAACATTTCGGAGCTATGTTCGTTCTAAGCTATTAAATATCTCTCGCTTTAACCGAGAAGGAAAACATTCTGAGAAATCTAATGCATGCCTGACACCTCTTCAAATTTTTTCAAATATGTAGGAAATCTTTCAATTTTATGTTGTATTATATTTCCATGCGTTATGAGACGATTGACAAAATTATTTAAGCAGACTGTACTTAAGTTGATAAGAAGCTCTTTAATATTTTTAAAGAGCTTTTATTGACCATAGTAATTCCCGCTTCGATCACAAATAAACTTCTAATCTACTTAAAAGGTTTGAACAAAGGGAATTAATAAAACAGAGTCCTAAGAGTTAAAGTTTCTAACATCTTAATAAAGCTATACAAATGTTCAGGAATTCGGGAAAAATAAATCAATCAACACGCGTAAGACGAGACAAAGCGCTCATGTCCGATGCGTAAACTTTCAAGACGACAGGATGCTGAAAATTAGCGTCTTTAAACGTTTATATGCGTAAAAAGTGGCGAGTCCATATTATAGAACCTCCCTCTCAAGCAGTATTTTGGGATAAATAATATTATGTTACCTTGGAAAATGGGCGATAGAGATCTCAAGTTAAGGACTTCTTTCATTTATTTAATTAACTAACAATGTGGTTTACTATATTATTTCTTCTAGAAAAAGGGCGGCTATAGCTTTTGCGTGAAGAACTAGGAATTTTTGAAGTCAATACTTCTTTAAGCGCGTTGAGCAATTTTTGGTAGGGGAAAATCTTATGGGTTCGCGTCGCTGATATGCCAATGTTAAAAGATATACTATATATCTGCTTCTTTCAACAGTCCACATGAGTGTCCATGTTTTTTTATTTGTACATGAACATTGAACATGTAGATCAATACAAGTCTATCAAGAGTTGGAATAATTCCAATTGTCTTCTAATTATTAGAAGAGATAACAACGTAGTTAAATAATATTTTGGGTAGAATGGGCAAGTACAGTGACAGCCGAAAAGTTTCCTTAAAGCGGCTCCCTTTGAGAGATGAGGAATCGCCTTACGAAGGAAACAAGTAGGTAAGTTTGTTTGTAATAAGTGACGTGGAATGATCAATACGGGCGAGGCGGTGCGATAACGTAATTACGAAGCTCGGAGGAGGCCTTCAGAACCCCGAACTTGCTTGTTCTACTCCGAAATTACACAATTTTAACTTGACCGAAGTATAAATTGGGTAAGATATTTAACGTTAAGGTGGGAGTTAGTTTGATTAAAATTTATCAGATCAATGATTCTACGTTTAGGTATATAAGGCTGAAGGCCTATTATTATGAACCATTGCCAAGGTAATTTTAACTGACGAATAAATTTGACGTTTGACAGTTTTTGTATTGGAAATAATAATATGTCAAAACGTAATATGATTCATAGAAATTATGTTTCGAGTGTGTGGTACAGTGTCTAGGATCACGTAAATTTTTCTAAGAAGTGTAAATTGAAAATTTAAAACACCCCTGAAATGAGAATCTATGGCAGTCAAAGTTATCAATTAATTGTCATTTAACGATTATACTGGCACGCGTGAAGCACTTAATCGAGTAATCATTCGCCAAAAATGCCTTACATCATTTGGAAATGAGCTGATACTCTTACACTGCCGGACCGTTATTAACCAAACATAGCTAAGACACACCGCAAGGAAACTGGCTTTCAAATGAAAAAAACCGCATCGAAATCGGTCCATCCATTTGAGAGCTACGATGCCACGGATAGACACACACACACACAGACAGACAGACATCGACGACAAACTTATAACACCCCTCTTTTTGCGTCGGGGGTTAAAAAGATGTAAGGCCTCGGCCCAAGCCAGGTCACGTTCCGCCTGAGCCTGCGCGAGCAAGCGAGAGCGCGGAACAAGCGATAGAGAGGCACGATCGGCCCAAGCGTTGGCTTGTGACTTGTTTCTTTATGACGTTATGACGTAAAACT
Source organism: Oeneis ivallda (assembly GCA_029955525.1). Lineage (NCBI taxonomy): Eukaryota > Metazoa > Arthropoda > Insecta > Lepidoptera > Nymphalidae > Oeneis > Oeneis ivallda. The sequence continues at coordinate 18,493,760 of JARPMR010000024.1, read as the reverse complement.
ATCGTCCGTAAACCAACTTTACAGACAAACAATTTTTTACGTTGGCTTTTTTCAATAAATTTTCTTGCGATAAAACAGTGAAGTAACTTTGTGTACCGTTTGAATATTATATTATTTTTAATTCATTTAGCGATGCTGTCGCGAAAATAAATTAAATGCAAACAATGCTCAATGTACATAATATTAGAGGTAGCAAATTATTGTCGATCACATTAATAGGTAAAACAAATCATATTACAATATCTATACGTGTATATTTATCATTGATCTACAGTGTGTCCGGACACGAACTAGCGATATTTTAAACACTTATATAACAACTATTTTTAAGTACAAATACAGTCTAAACTTGGGCCAAATTCACTTCCCCTCCCTGTGGCAGCCATTTTCTTTTTTTGTTGAAATATTCTCTATACGTGTAGGAAAAAAATCATATCTCTCAAAGTTTTGGTCTTACTGAAATAAAAATGGGCTTATTCGAAGGGCAATAATACTGTCCTACCGTCTACATTACAAAAAAAGTGTTCACATTTCCATAACTTTTGAAAAAAAATATGAAACTCGAAAAAAATAATCGTAAAATTATGCAAATCAACAAATTATTGTAAATAACTGCAAAAACACCCCCGATAACCATTTTTATTTTTTTACTAAATTGAGAGATTTTGAGCTAAGCTACAATATCACATTTAATTTACAACTGTATGTCTA